>OY987313.1:16795770-17395770 GCA_963920655.1 Geranium rotundifolium
TTATAATGTTAAAAAGAATATTTTGTTTTTCAAATTATCATTGAATGTAAAATTATAATCAAAGTGTATATGATGACGCAATCTAATCTTGACATAGGTTTTAAAATTTACCTCCAAAGTTATCTGAATCTGACTTGACTTGACTTAAAGCAAAACTGTAAAAACCAAATTTCCATCAATGTGAATCATTTTGTCATCTACTTGATTGCCAACCATGTTGAACTAAATTGGGAATATAGTTAAACAATTGCATTAAGTCAACAAGTACAAAATGAATCATTTAATTAATTACCTGTCCTGTTAACAGTTTTGGTTCATGTAGAATTAATTAAATAATTTAGTTAAAAGTAAAGATGATAGATATGGGATCTGGAACACAGTTGAGGAGATGATTGCACAGAGGAAGCAGATATATTTATTATACATCTTTAAGGTGCAGCATGCGTTAAGAATCCATCACTTGTCATTCTTGTTCTTTACAACTCACTGAGATGCATAAGCATCTTCTCCAGTAAAAAGTAGTAATTAACAAAATCAGGATCCACTTTATTCCCCGCCCTATCTATGTACGTAATAAAATTGTTAATTAGGTGCTAAATTGAAGTGTACCTCAATTAAGCTAACCAATTCATAATTGACATTCAACTATAAGCTCAACATTAAACATTTTCTTATTAAACAAGTTTGAACAAAATGCAAGTTTATTGTTGCACTTATTTGATGATCAAGTTCAGAATAGTAAATTTAGTTCAATATTTTGTTGGTTGACTTGTTGAAATTTGATTTAACTATGCATATTTGATTTGATATTAAGTACTTAGATACTAATAAATATTTCCAACCATAATAATTAGATAAAGTAAACTCTTGGGTGCTGGAGGGTCGAGGTATGGCTAGATTCGAGAGAGAGCGGCCGGCGATAACCAAGTTTTGGGGATCTGAAAAACTCTTAGTTGGATTTTGGAATGGAGTTAGATTCAAGTTCAGGAAAAATTAGACTGCTTAAGGTTGGTTCGAGCTATTGATATAACTACACTAATGTGCTCTCGTTGAGTTCGACTAGATTGCAAGAGCCTCTACAATTATTACCAATTGTTGTCGTGTTTTTTGTTAATCAACAGAGAATGTGGTAGTTCATTTATTTGTTAAAGGTATGTTTTCAGGTTCTAGTTCAAGTGTGAATGTCCTGTTATTTTTATTTGATATTATGTTGAATAATGTTGTTTAATAACTAAAATTTAGTATTTCAAAAGAATAGTAGGAGGCAACTGTTTATCAATATTTAAGGATGCTTATTATATGATTATAAATTTTATAAGAAATAATATTCTCTTAATTCCACCTCTATCGAGTGGATATCTATAAGATTTGAATGTCTAACCTCTTCTAACATTGGATACTCTCTTGACCAAAGAAGCTAAATTTTAAAAATAAATTATTATCTCAAGCTTAACTCTATAGAGTGATTCGAACTTGAGTCATGTAAATCATAATAATTTTGAAATCCATTCAACACGTTTAAAATCATATGCTTGCTATTGAAATATATAAATTAACTCCGTTTGAAAAAAAAATCAATATATATAACAACTAAGATGGAACCCCATACGTATCGAAGCGGTCAGTACCCTCTCGTTAGGGTTTCGCTATCTCGATGAGCTGTCAAGTTACGGGGTTGTGTGGGTCTGCGATTGGGAGGAAGGTTAGGAGTTGCAGCGACTAGACTGCAGCGAGATCGAGTGGCCAGCGTGGGTTGGAAATTGGGATACGATTTCGAGCCAGTGTTCCGGCGACTGAAGGAGAGGACTCGAGGGTCGTAGAGTTTTTTGAATCCGGGAGGAGAGAGGACTCACGGTGGAAAGCGAGGCCGGGAGGCGGAGGTGTGGGTTGAGCCGGTGACTGGAGTACGAGTTTGGGGCCTTTGATTTGCAGGGACGGTGATTTTGCGATGGTAAAGTTGAGGGGGTACTATTTCGATATCATTTGCGAGGGGAGACGGGTGGCCAACGGTGGTTGGGCAGAGAAGTTCAGTGGAGATCGGTGCAGCGACAATAGATGGACCCAGACATGACTTATCGGAGGTATGGCATGAAAATTATGGCGACTTGCTTGCTGCAGTTTTGGTTGGTTGATGGCTTGGTACAGGGAGGTAACTGGAGTTCTTTGGCGTTGATGGGCATGTTCATGTAAGCATATCGAACTAGAGGTCTTTATTTTCTTAAGCTTTAATACATCTCGAGGTGCCCCATTAGGCTTGGTACTGAGAGGGATCGGGGGTTCTCTGTCGTCGATGGGCTAATCCTGGTAAGCAAAAATAACTTGTAGGACTTTGATTACTAAAGATTCGCAACTCCCATATCGATCGTAGGGTTGATCGAGTAAGCTGGTTTAATGTGGTATGATGTAAGATTACGGGGTTTCTTCATGCGTATGAGGTAGAGTTCGTGTCTCTACATGATGATAACTGGTTCGAGTCGATTGATTTCTGAGGTTAACATGGAGCCCTATTTAAAACATTCTGCAGCGAGATCACGGGGTTTCTCTATCCCTATAAGGTGAAGGTCGTGGCTCTACATGATGTTAAACGAGTCGAGTTGAATATCTTTGGCGATATCATTAGCGATTAGTGTTGCGTACTGTCCACTTCTGAGACTTGTGTTTTATTTATTTATTTTTCTCGTAGCTCTTGTAATTATGTGACTCGTAAACTAGGCAGAATTGCTTTAACTAACAATAGATGTGATCACGGTATTGGGTCTGTCCCACCATCTATTAATTCAACTGTCCGACGTGATGTCTGGTTAGTTGCCACTAATAGTTTTTCCTATTAGTAACGGCGCACATTTTGCACGTGTGCGCCGTTACAAACTCTAACGGCGCAGAAACAGACGTTTTCTCGTCCGCCGATACAATTTGTCACGGCGCACATCAAACGTGCGACGTTATAAGTATTATGGCGCATCGTTCCAAACTCCGTGCGTCGTTACAAGTTAACGTGACCGTCAGTGTGGGGCACGGTGACGCGAGTTTTGTAACGATGCACATACCACGTGCGCCGTTACAACTCTAACGACGCACATACTACGTGCGCCGTTACGTTTCTAACGGCGCACAATCTATGTGAGCCGTTACAAGTCTAACGGCGCACAACGTATGTGCGCCGTTAGACTTGTAACGGCGCACGTGGTATGTGCGTCGTTACTCATTATATTTTTAAAATCAATATTTCAATTTCTAAAATTATAATTTCATAAATTTCATAATTAAAATAAAGTGTTTGATTAAAATATTATTATTACATCGAGAAACTATGATGACGGGCCTGGACCTCTTAACATATTTGGGTCAAATGGAGGCATATTCGGTTTAACCGACCGTAGTTGCTCATAGAAGTAATGCATCATATTCATACTTTGTGAGCCTTGAGTTTGGAGGTCTGTAATCTGACCGACTTGAGTGGATGATAAGTCGTGTTCCCGTGGTTTGATTTTCCTTAAATTCGTATTATAACACATAAATGTTGTTTACAACAAATTGAACGGTTTGGATATAAAAAATATTTATTACTTCACCGAACGTTCGATGATTAACGTGTTTAGGGTTTGTGTTAAAGTTTAATTTCTTATAAACTATACTCACGTTTCATAGAAAGTGAATAATGTTGGAAAACATGTTGCAATCCAACTATACGGATAGGAGCGCAATGCTTTATTACTTCATGTGCAAAAATTTCAAACAATTCTGATAAGGTATCAACCACGATCGAAACAGGTCAAGGAAAAGTCAACTGAGTTGACTTTGAAGTTGACCATTTGTAACATCATACTTTAGACAATGTGCGTCGTTACTAATTTATTCGTAACGGCGCACATTGGATTGTGCGCCGTTACAAATGAAAATAATAATATTATTTTATTCTCGAATATCCGATCGTGAATCTAACTGTATCGTTTTGAGCGCAGTGATTTGTTACTATACGATCCAAAATTTTAAACAATTTTTATAATGTATGAACCTCAATCCAAAACTATAACCCGATATCAAACGAAGGTCAACATTCTGGTCAAGATTGTTAACCATTTTTTAACGACGCACATAAATCTCTACTTAGAAAAAAACAGTTTTCTGCCAAAGTTCCAAAATGACCAAATTACCCATTAATATGACCAAAGTAGCCCTAATTCGGTCGGAAATAGTGTGTAGAGGTCATAAATGGACAAATTAGCTATCATTTAGAAATAAATGACAGAATTACCCTTATAGGTCACAAATGAATAAACTTAACCCTAACTCGATCGAAAATGAACGAATTACCCTTATAAGTTATTTGGCCATATAATAGTTTATTCTTCATGAAACCAAATTATTTTATTGATAATTTGATTAATAGTACATATACATATTTTAAACAGAGTTGGCAGAATCATATTCTTCATGTCATTCCATATCAGTGTCATCGCTTTTTTCATATTCGTTTTCTTCATGCACATTGTCCTCGTCGCTCGATTCAATTTCGTCGTTCGCTCGTGCAGGTACCGGATTCCGGTGTAGGTATCTTATGTTGAAAGTGATCCCACCAGTTCGGACGATGTCAATTCGATCTTCTTGGTAAGGTTCATCGACTTCGAATTCCGTCTTGTCCTCCTCGGCACGGGCTAACGTGCTCGGTTTGTAGTGACCCTATGAGACACGATGTTTACAACCTTCCACGAACCAGATTTAGGGTCGTCGATGTAGTATACTTTTTTTTCCATTAAAACAAGGCAAAACGGGTTTTGTTTGTGACGATTTGTGGATGTGTTGACCGAAATAAACCCATTTGCGTCCTTCCTCATGGTCCGCTCGTCGTACCACCGACACTTGAATAGAACGATTGGCATGCTTTCAGAGTAGGTAAGGAAACATACGTCCATAAGAACACCGTAGTAACTGTTGCTACGTTTAGAGTTGGCATAATTTTCTAGCGCAAAATTAAGAAGTCAGTGCAACATGTTACACGACATGTGGAGTGACTCATTACGCTCCAGATTAGAAAAGGTCTGAAGTTTTCCTATTTAGAGTCGCTTGGTGCGAAAGAAGAATGACGTCACAACAACTGAAAGACTTGGAGCGCAAGAGAATGACGTCAACAGACCAGGCGACTTCCAGCTGTCACTAACACGTCAGCAAAGGCGTCAACTCTGCTTTCCTAGTTCGTATAGGAAGTCTGAGACTTCCTATTCCTAATCCGAGAAAGATTAGGAATGTAAGGGCTGCTATAAAAATCTTGAAGCTTCCCCATTAGCAGTCGTCCGTTCTTGTTCTTGAAGCTAAATTTCTCAGAGCTCTTAACCGTGCACCATTGGCGTGTTGAGAGGCTGATTAGTTTGCTAGAACGGCTTTGCTCCGATCAAACATCAAGTCGCGAAGATTGAGTGCTTGATCGGTTAGGGTTCTTGTGTTCGTGATTGAAGATTCACAAATCCGTCAAAGAAGACTACGACACCGAGCATAGGCGCTTGCTTGAAGGGTGGAATTGAGAGGATCTCAAAGACAGGGGGAGAGGACCTTGGTCGAGGTTGTTCACGGTGAGATATATAGTAGCTTAGGCAATAGCTTGTGTGATAGCTAGTTGGTGCTTGAAGTTGTACTATTGACTACCATATAGTGAAAACCTTTTCACTGGCAAAGTGCCCCCAGGCGTAGGTGCGGAGTCACCGAACTGGGTAATCATCTCTGGTGTCGTATTATTACCTGTTTATTGTTTAAACTACGAATTGCGTTTTAGGAAAGTTGTCGACACAAAAGTTACGACTTTGTGTTCGACTTCTTGACTTGGCTACGAATCAGAATTTCAGTAACATATGTCATTTGCTTCAATCATAACCCCTGAATTTTGATTTCTCCGTCCTCGTCGATTCTCAAGGTCAAAAATTTGACACCGTTAACAGTACACTGCGAATAAAGAGCCGACGAACGAGGACTTCTAGACAGTAGTACTAACCTTCGTTGCATTCTTGGAGCAGTCATCTGCATACGTCGTATAATATTAGATAAAGTAAAAAATGAAAAGAATAAACACGTAATCAATGTCTACTACGTACAATACGGCGCCAGTTAAAGACAAAAGACATCACTCGGTCTTGCAGAGATTTCCTAGGGTGTACTTGTTTGAACCCTTCTAGATGTGACAATACGAATGCATCTGCTTTGACACAATTCTCAAGAACTGTCCAATTCGCCCAGAACATCTCGGATACGCTCAATTTTTCACCTCGAATTACGCCCCTTCACTTCTATATGTGGGAAAACAACTGATAAGTTGAAACCTAGAGTTGCACTGATCAATGTTTCACTGGATGAAGTGGCACAGTTTAGGTACATCTGAGTGAAGGTGACCGACTCGTGCATCAAATATTGTTGCGCTATGCAACCTTCCGAATACCGCGGGTTGCGCATACTTTTCTTGTATACGCCAAGTTTCCTACAATGGTAAATATGTGTCAATGTTAGATTCAATGATATTTGTAACGACGAGCCTTATAATTCCAGTTGTCAGTCAAGGAACATACCGTTCAATTGAAAACATCCATGTGAAATGGTCTGGGCCGGTTCGCAGTATTTGATTTGGAATGTGCAGTAGAAGGTGAACCATAATTGTACAGAATGAAAGAGGAAAAATAATTTATAGCTTACAAACTAGAACCACTATATCTTCCCCCAACTTTTTCAGCGTTTTTTTCCTCGGCTCCCTCGTGCACAACAACTGGAACGCCTTTCCCAGTTCTGCTAATGGTTCTGCCATATGAGGCGGAACGTACTTCCGAATGATAAGGGGGGAGATACATTGCATCAACACATGACAATCGTGAGTTTTCAATCCGAGAAACTTTTTCTCATCGACATTCACCTTGCTCTTTGGACTTCCTGCATATCCAGAGGGAAACTTAACTGCTCGGATATGCTCCAGTACTTTCTTCCGTTCAGAACCGGCCACACCATAAGGTGCATCTGGGAGGTCCTCGTCTTGCAACCACTGGTCTTGTCGGACGTTCTGTTTCTCGTAAGTTCTCCTGGCTTTCACGTCATCCTTACTTCTTCCCCGCAATTCCAAGAAATGTACCTATGATGTTATCACATACATTCTTCTCTATATGCATCAAATCCAAGAAATGTCTAACTTGAAGAGTTTTCCAATAAGGCAGCTCCCAGAATATGCTTTTACTAGACCAACATATAGGACCATCATCAGTTTTTCGTTTACTGAACTTCCGATGCAGACTAGGCGGTGGATATTTATGGCATAGAATCTCTTTGAGTACAGCAGCCCCTGAATGTCTTTTAGGCCTTGAGCATGTCTCTATTTGACCGTTAAAGGCTTCCGCCTCAAATCGCAGTGGGTGGTTTTCTGGCAAGAACTTATGTGCAACTTGGTAAGAGATTCTTGAGTTACTGCGTGAAGAATCGATTGCGTCCAAGCATAGAGGACACGCCTTGTACCCTTTAGTATGGATGCCCCCAAGTCCGGGAAGTCACTTATTGTCCACATCACAGTAGACCGCATTATAAAAGCCTGTTTCTTAGAACCATCCCACGTGACAGCTCTGTGCTCCCACAAATGGTTCAACTCATCAATCAGCGAACGCATGAAGTTATTCAAGCATTTCCCATGTGATTTTGGACCGGAGACCAACACGGTGATAATGTTATACTCCTTTCGCATAACCATCGAGGGAGGAAAAATTCAACACAATCGCGACTACGGGCCACAAACTGTAACTCGACGCATTAGGCTCATATGGTGAGAACACGTCGGATGACAGTGGCAGCCACACGTTTCAGATTTCGCCAGAAAATACTGGGTATTTCTTGTCAAACTTAATCCAATCTGCACTATCTGATGGATGTACTAATATGTCAATGTCCTTATTCTCCCGCTCCCCGTGCCATCGCATCCACTCAGCCGTCTCTGGAGCAAGATATAAACGTTGAAGTCGAGGAGTTATTGGGAAGTACCACAACGTCTTCTTTAGAACCAATTTATTGCCCACTTTAGCATATTGTGTTTCTCCACAAATGCCACATGTCTGGAGTTGCGATTATGTTTCGTAGTACAAAGTGCACCCGTACATGCATGCATCATATTTCACGTGTGACATTTCAATAGCCTTCATCTTCTGCTTTGCCGCTGCGTAACTAGATGGATACGTATTAGGTTGGGGTAACATACAACAATAATCTTTGGCCACCTTCATAAAAGCCACGTCAGACATCCCGGTGCTCTGCTTGACTGACAACATCCTTAACAGCGTCGCTAAAGAAGTGTCCTCACTAGTCACGGCGCACGTTATTTCGTACAACGGCTTTTGCGACTCCGTCACCAACCGGTTGTATGCCGTCATGTTTCCTTAGCGACTCATTCCTCGATTTCGATTATTATATTAATGTTCTCTCCTTCTTCATCCTCGTCCTCGCCATCGTCAACCCTTACATCTCTAGTTGGGTCTACATAATCCACGAACTACTGCACACGATCAACGTACATTGGATTGTTGTCCGACGTCGAATAACACTGATTCCCCGGTGTTGGCATCGTACTCATATCCCAATTGCGACTCGAACTAGCTTCTTCAGCTTCGTCGTGATGGAACCACACGTTATACGATCTAAGAAAATCTTTCTTAAGTATATGATCGCAAATGGTGTCCATATCGTGCCAAGCTGAATTACAACACCTCGTGCACAGACACTTGAAACGTCCCACGCCATCTCTTGGAGCGTTTTGCTTCGCAAATTTTACAAAACTACTTAGTCTGCGCATCCATTCCTCACTCATTTTTACGGATCCTATCCATCGCCGATCCATTATATGTAGCATATACAAATTATTATAAAATAATAATATACATCATATATATATTTAAATTAAATGACATGAATTAAAATATTTTAATTTAAATACATTATTTCAAAATGTACATATCTTCTAATTCCCGAAATTCCGAATCCAATAGCTGATATAGAGTGATAATAAGAAGACTAGTATTTGTGGGGGAGACTTAATATATGGTACTCGGTTTTTAAAAATAGTCGGCAAACTTTCACCAAAATTACGAAAATACACTTCTCGGGAGGAAGATGTGTAGGGGAAGTTGTGGGAGGGAAATAAAAGATGAGGTTTTGTGGGAGGTGCTGCCAAGATTTATAGATTTCATTTGTAACGGCGCACATACAAACTAAGGGTAACACCAACGACTCGATTTCCGACCGTTACGTCTAACGGTAAAGTTCTGGTCAACAGTAAATATTTTAGTAACGGCACATAATAGAATGTGCGCCGTTACAAAGTGAAATTACTAACGGCGTACAATTTTTTGTACGCCATTACTCGAATAATGACGACGCACAGTGAATGTGCGCTGTCACTGATATTTGTAACGACGCACATTCAAATCTGATAGTGTGCTTCATAATATTTGTGTTTTTCCTAAAAAGAATATGAAACCCCATACACTAATAATAGCAATAAGTTTTCGAGAGAACACCACAACGGTTTGAGTATTATTCTATAAGTGAAGAGATCTTGACTTCGAACCCGTTGGGACGAGGGTGGAAAAAGGTTAAGAAGATAAATTTAGGATAATGATGTAATTAAAAAAACAATTGGAAAAAAATTATTTAAGTTGCTATACACGATTAGGAAAGAGAAGTTAAAACGTTATATTAATCTTCCACCAACTTCTCTGTCCATAAAAGTTGTACGGCGTACACTTTTGCTTCTCCATCCATAGGAACATCATAAATTTCGTCCCAACTATACAGTCCTTTCTCTGTATTCAAAACGCATCCAGGTTCCCTTATGCTTCATTTTCATTAATGTGCATCGTCTTCGTTGTTATTCCCTAAAGTCCAATACCCTTCTTCCCCAATTTGATTCTTTCTTTGTTTTCACTCACCACCATGATCATTTCCTAGAAGTTTCTTGCATAATTACAAGCATTCATTATATAGCTTTAATCAACCATTCCCCAAATCCTAACTTGTTCATTTGTCACATGGCAACATTATTATTATTTGCTATTATGAGAATTTAAATTTCTATTGTTGAGTTAAAAAACAAATCATATTAAATACGACTTATTCTTTTGGCCTCTCGAAATCCGATTAAAAGACATTTAACGTATATTAATGATTGCATTAATTGAAAGTAAAAGGAGAAAATTTGTACACAAATGTAGCCAAAAAGTAATTGGATGGGGAAAAATAGAGGGAAGTGAATTTGATGAAAATTGAAAAAAAAAAAGAAAGCTTGTATTGTAGAAATGATTGCAACCCTTTTGAAAGTGACTAAAGAAGCTTGGTTTTCACCTTTTGAAAAGCTGCTTCCCAAAGAAAATTAGAACACCCTAATCTGGTTTCCCTTGGCCATCACTAAAATGGGTTCCTTTTTAAGGAAAATAAAAGCTTTGAACTCCAGAGACAAACAAAACAAAACAACACATGATCATTTTTATAAAAACATTTTGACAGCCAGAAAGAGGAGAGGTCACGTGACGGTGTCACGTGCGTGAAGGCCTGCATTTATGATTTATTCATGCAAATTAGGGTAATGAGCAATAATGAGTGTTTTGCTTATCTTTTGGAGGAAGGAGAGGATGTTTTTTCATTATTTATTTATTTATTTAGTTTTTGTCCAAATGTTGAGTGTGTTTTGTGTTTTTGTGTGTGTCTGTGGTGTGGGCTCTATTGATAGCTGATGTGATCTTCTCCTTCTCCTCCATATACACTCAGTACTCACTCCTGATAGAGAGAGAGAGAGAAAGAGAGAGCCCTAGCTAACTCAAAACCCAGAAAGCATGACCAATTTGACTTGACCTGACCTTATGAGCCTCTTCTCCTGTACAAAAGCAAACCCCTCTCTCTGCTACTTGAAACCCAAAAAGCTCAAACAAAGCTGATTTCAGAAAGCAAGCTTTATTTCTTTCTTTCTTTCTCCCAAAATTCTGACTGTGAGAAATATATATGCAGATGTAGAAGTATTTGATTCCCTGTAGCTTGGGCACCAAGACATAAGCGTTGACCGCCATGTTTGACGAAGCCACCACCACCAACATTAATCCAGACACACCCAGTAAGAGAAAAAGAAGGCCAGCAGGGACACCAGGTATGTGTATATTGATTTATTGATTGAATTGAATTGGGGTATGTTTAAAATGATGTATATATATATATAATCAGATCCGTCGGCGGAGGTGGTGTCTCTGACGCCAGAGACTCTGCTTGAGTCAGACCGGTACGTGTGCGAGATCTGCAACCAGGGGTTCCAGAGGGACCAGAACCTGCAGATGCACCGTCGGAGGCACAAGGTCCCTTGGAAGCTGGTGAAGAGGGAGAGCCAGGAGGTGAGGAAGAGGGTGTTCGTGTGCCCGGAGCCCACCTGCCTCCACCACAGCCCCTCCCACGCCCTCGGCGACCTCGTCGGCATCAAGAAGCACTTCCGCCGCAAGCACAGCAACCACAAGCAGTGGCTCTGCGACAAGTGCTCCAAGGCCTACGCCGTTCACTCCGATTTCAAGGCCCACCTCAAGACCTGCGGCACCAGAGGCCACTCCTGCGACTGTGGCCGCGTCTTCTCCAGGTCTTTCTTTTTTATTTCCTCCTACCCTAACCAAACCCAAATTATCAATATCAACATTCCCAATCACTTTTCAACTTCAAATGTTAATTCTCTATATATCTACCTATTTCTTGTTTTAGACCAAATTGATTCTTTTTAAATTACAATTTAATATTATTTGTTTTTCTAATGAATAATTTAACACAACGATTCATTTGGATTACTATCATAGATTGATGAATCTCAGTGTTTTATTTATTTATTTATTAATTATTTGGTATATATATATAGAGTTGAGAGTTTCATAGAGCACCAAGATACTTGCACTGTGAGAACGGCTCATCCGGGGGATCAAATGCCGGCAATGCAGGCGGCCTGCTCGTCCCGCACCGCCTCCAGCACCAGCCCTTCCGGGGAAGCCAACTTCACTCGACCGCCGCCCCCCGGTTTACCCACAACCAGAACGGCCGATCAACCCAGTAATCGCCATCATCAGGATCATTATCATCACAGTCATAATCATAATTTGGAGCTTCAACTGCTTCCCTCTTCGTCGTCGTGCGAACTGGACGAGACCCTGGCGACGAGCTTGAAGCTGTCGATAGGATCAAGTAGCTCACCGTTGAGGCTTCGGGAGGAGGCGAGCGAGCAGCTGAGGCTGGCGGCGGCGGACAAGGCGTACGCGGACGAGGCGAGGCAGCAGGCGAGGAAGCAGGTGGAGACGGCGGAGATGGAGTTCGCCAATGCCAAGAGGATGAGGCAGGAGGCTCAGGCCGAGCTGGAGAAGGCCCAGCTCCTCAGAGACCAGGCCACCAAGAGGATCAGCTCCACCATCATGCAAATCACTTGTCATGCCTGCAAGCACCATTTCCACGCCTCTTCCTCTTCCGCTGCCCCGCCGCCGCCCGACGAGACCTCCGTCGCCATCAGCTACTTGTCGTCGGCCACCGTTGAACAAGGAGATTAATAATCATGCCTCTTTATTACTTTGTTGATTTATATTCTATTTTTGAACTTTCATCGTGGAGTAGGGTGTTTTGACCGGTTCTTTCATTTTGACTTGTGAAAGAGTGATTACGAGAAATGTCAAGTATCTTCGTATCTTTGTTCTGACTTGAGTGACCATGGAATCACAAAACTTTATTATACACTAATTATTATCTTTACTTGAATATTTATTTTTTTCTAACCGATCAAATACTTGAATATGTAATCACTTGTTCAAAATTTGAGTCACACAGTGTCGTGTCGATACATTCCCAACTACCCCATGCATGATCAAGTGCCGATGTATACAAGGTGGGTTTTCATTTATGCCTTGTCTTGATCATTTTCCTGTAATTTGTCTTGTTTTTTACTATTATAAATATCTTGATGAGTCTCGTTTTCACAAAATTTATGTTGGAGACGGAGTATTTTAACGCCACCATATGCATATTGAAACGAATCCGTTTCACATATATTAGGATATTTAGAAGTCAAAATTAAATAGAAAGAGAGAATGAATAAACAATATATGTTTATAATGGCGGTGAATATGAATGTTTGCGACCATAGAGGTAAAGAATATACAGAAGAAAGTAGTGAGTCATGTGTTGAGGGTACAAAGACTACTAAGTTATGGAATGGTGATAAATAAATTGAGCAAGAGCAGTAAAGTAGTAAAATGGATGGGCAGTCTCTACTCTAAGGTCATTTTCAAGGTTGATATAGCTTTAGTTTAAATGCACAAATACACATGGTATTTAAAGAGAGAGAGAGGGAGGGAGGCATGTTTTTCAGTGCCACAGTTGAATGGTAAGGAGCAGGCACTCGTCGCTCTCACCATAAACAACACACAAACTCACACACTCAACTTTATCAGAATCAGAACCAATTAATTACACACATGAATGATACAGAGACTCCATTCCACTAGTCACCAACACTAACTTTTTCATTTACTCCCTCCCTCTTGTCACCATTTCTTTATTTGTTTGCAGCGTCAATTTAAATACTTATATACCAAGATTGAGCTCAAGCTCTATATGGCTATGGGGTTGAAATAAAAGGAAGCTCATGAACCTGCAACAAAAGGGCTTTCATTTCTTGTGCCTTTTGGGACCATGTGCTCTTCTTTCACCTCTTTTAATGCATCCCACTACTAGCAACAACTTTCACCCATATATATATATATATATACTAATCACACACGAGCTAATAAGTGAATCTTAGCTTGGGTCAAAAATCACTTCACTCACAAAATAAATATTAATGTTGGAAATGACACATGTGGATTACCCACAATTATATATATAACTCGTACCATAACAATCTTCAGTTTAAAGGCTGTACTTAAACAATGATTTGAATCAAACTTGATGTGAGACTTAAAGAAGAGAGGTGTAATAAGTGTCTCTCTCCTCACCCGTTCATCTCCTATGCTAGGTTCTTACGCCATGTTCTTGTTCTAGTGCAATTGTTGAGACATAGTTTATGTTTAATAAATAGGTTTCAATCCGGTTAAATGTTTGCTGATATTCGAGAGACTAATACATTTATTTCTTTCGTTTTTCAGTTTGATTTTCATACTTGAAAATTGACTTGTTTGAGTAAAGCAAGTCTATAAAAAAATATTATTCACGGAGTTTAAGTTGTGTTACAATTGTTGTAAACAATAAGGCTTTCATTAGTGAACATTGTAATAGATATAATTATTGATTTTAATAGAAATGTGAAATATAGTAATAATAAAATGAGCTTGAATTATGGCTATAATTAAATGAATACGGTATTTATTAATAAATTTAACTTTTTGACTAAAACATAGTATATCAATATGAAATCCGCCTTCACTCAGCTTTAAGTCCCCGGGAATGAGAATTATAGGCATAATCTTATGTGTTGGGTCATTCATACCAAATTATTCAATTCATACAGATGCGAGTGGGTGAGATTTTGCTACGAATAAATATTAACCAATTTGTGAACACCCCCACCACTATCACTATCGACTCACCATGACCCTTTCTCATTATATGTGAAAGAGCGATCAACCTAAAAATACAAGTGATCTCTTATTAAAATTATTCAAAACTGGTAAGTGAATATGTAACGTATGTATATCACCTCAATTTTAAATTTATAGAATTCACAACGAGCAAAACTTGACACGTAGAAAAATAGATAGAGATGAACAATTTAAAGCGTCAGAAGCCCAACTCACTTAAAAGTTCAAGTTGATAGGTGGAGGCCCAAATTAATATATAAGATGGTGAAGAGATTCACATCTTTTAGATGTGTGATTCCAACACCCCTACTCACGTGCAACCCGGGTTGGAATGCACGTTGAAACAGACGAGCGGGGGGCAGGTATAGAATGGATGTCCTCCGATCCATGGGCTTTTTAGGCCCGAAATATATGACATGATCCATGGGCATTTAGACCCGATGGCATATAGAGGCCACGTCCAAGATAACGCCAAACTCTGATATCAAAATTGGGGTGATCCAAGCCTTATCCAAGAGAAGCACCCAAGAAAAACCTACATACACATTAGAGCCCACATTTGACTCAAAAAGACTAGACTTTTGGGTTAAGAGTGAACTCTAATGTGTATTTAGGGCTTCTCGTTGTGAACAAATAACTATCAAACTAGTAATTTATAAAAGAAATTCGAATATATATTCAGATTAGTAAGTGAAAATTGAATGATAACTATATATAGGAAAAATCACACTTGACTATCCCAAAATTTGACTTTTTCACCTCACTACCCTTAGAATTTTTTTTCACATTGTGGGTACCCTGAATTTGCAAAATTGTCGCCGTTAGTACCCAATACCCATTTCCATCCATTTTTTTACAAATCTTTGTTAAATTTTGAGGTGAAAAGACTAAAATGCCCCTTTAAGTGTTTTAATTTTTCAAAATGTGTCATTTTACCGTCAATCCCTCTTCTTCATCCATACCTCACTCTCAGCCCAAAACTCGATGTCTTCGCCGACGACCTTCTTCAGGCAGTTCATGGCGATGATGCGGTTTCAGCAGCTCTCCTCGATACATGTCTCAGAACCCGTCCGATCTCGTCGGAGAAGTCGTTGGTCACCGCCTTGAGCTTGGCGTAACTGAACCTGTACTTTATGTACTTGTTGATAAAAGGCCTAGAAGAATATGAAATTCTGATAGTTTAACCAAGACAAGATGTCACGCAGAATGTCTAGACAATGTTTTTTACAACTCGTCCATAGGCAGATTTGAAATTATAAGGAAGCAGTAAACAACGACACACGATATGTTTACCCAGTTCGGTGCAATCTTACCTACGTCCGGGGGCACTCTGCCAGTGGAAATGTTTCACTATAATGTGATTAGTCAAAACATACAAGTATCGATGATCATCACACATATCACTACCCTATACTAATATTACCAGTGACAATCTATCTCAAGGACTCCCCTTGAATCCAAGACCTCTTCTTGATTCCAATCTACGAGCACTCACCCTGCTCGGATGTCACAAGTCGTTGTTTATACTTGTGCGTGAAGCGTCAATCACACATACAAAGAAAACCCTCAATTACTCACTTTAGATCTCTCGATTATTGTAGTGATTCACAATGTTCTTCATGGAACACACATCCTCTCAACCTGCCAAACCTTCACGTCTAAGAGCTCTGTGTATTCGTCAACGAAACTAGCGTTGCTTAGGGTGGAGCCTCAACTTTTATAACATCTACAAATTGGTTGGAACATATTAGGGTTTCCTTAACCTAATCGATTAAGGTTTCCCAATTCCTTATCGCCGAATATCTTTTCAGAGTCTCTATCACGTCATGTATCTTTCCAGAATCATAACACAATCAAGACTTTCCAAAACTCTTGAATACAGCTGGAGATCTTCCAAATTCTCAATCACAGTCGATCTTCATATTAAGGAAACTTTTTAATAGTGCGACACAAGATGTCGAGTAATATGTTGTGACCATTTTGTTTGACCAGATGCTCGATATCTTTCCTAGTGTTTAAAAAATAAGCCAACCAAAATCGTAACGACACAATAGAACCCTAGCGATGAGCTTCGCTGCGAAGAGGGTACATATAATGGCGATGTTTCTGGTGGTGGTGGTGGACTCGCCGGGAGGGAGAGGGAGGCAGATGCGAATTGGAAGATAGGGCTTGAGCAGGTTAGGGAGGCCAATGAAATTAGACTAAAACATAATATATCAATATGAACTCCACCTTCACTCAACCACAAACCCACAAGAATGACAATAATAGGAATAATCTTACGTGTTGGGTGATTCACATATCCAAATTATTCAACTCATACTGATGCGAGTGAGTGAGATTTTGACACGAATAAATGTTAAATCAACTTGTGAACACCCCACCACTAGCATTATCGATTCACCGTAACCTTTTCTCATTATATGTGAAAGGGCGATCAACTTGAAAATTTAAGTGATCAATAAGAAATTAAAATTATTCAAAATCGGTAAGTGAATATATAACATATACCACTTCAATTGTAAGTTAAATTTATAGATTTCATAACGAGAAAAACTTGACACGTAGAAAAATAGATAGAGATGAACAATGTAAAGTGTCAGAAGCCCAACCCAACCCAACTAAAAGCTCAAGATGGTGAAGAGATTCATATGTTTCAGCTGTTGGATTCCAACACCCACACTCACGTGCAACCCGGGTTGGAATGCACGTGAAAACAGACGAGCGGAGGCAGATATAGAATGGACGCCCTTCGATCCATGGGCTTTTTAGGTGCGAAATATATGACATGATCCATGGGCTCCTAGACCTGATGGCATATGGAGGTCACGTCCAAGATAGCGTCAAGCTCTGATATCACTATTAGGGAGATTCAAGCTTTATCCAAAAGGAGCACCCAAGAAAAATCCACATACACATTAGAGCCTACGTGTTCCGGGGAGAGCTGTCAGACCACTACATCATCGTCGCGAAGTGCGTGAAGAAGGTCACCGGTGGAGACACCGAGTTCTGGGCTGAGAGTGAGGTATAGAGGAAGAAGAGGGAATAATGGTAGAAGAACACATTTTGAAAATTTAAAACACTTACATGGACATTTTACTATTTTCACCTTAAAATTTTGACAAAGTTTTGTAAGAAATGGAGAGAATTAGGTATTGAGTACTAGCGGTAAAAATCTTACAAATTTAAATTACCCACAATGCCAAATAAAGTACAAAAATAATCAACTGAAAAAAAAGTTAAATTTTGGTATAATCACGTAATATTTTCCCTTATATACCATACTCAGCATGTATACACATCCATGAACATGGATTCACCATATAATTTTCTTTTACACATTGACCATGGAAATGAGAATATATATCAAGAAAATAAATATATGTTTGTTTTTTGAAATTTAAATTTACATGGATTGGTGTGTTGAATATGCATGATCGGTATATTGTAAGCATTTATTATCCATACAAGAAAACAAATGCTAGAAGACAATTTGCTTTGATTGCCTTTTCTTCTCCATAATATCGATATTGCCATTATCATCTCTTAGTTTTTGTTTTGATACACCTTAAATCATCATCTACTGCACATCACATTAATGCTACCTATCAACAATTCACAAAATCTCTCACCACAATTAATCATCTAATTCCAATAATATATAGCACAAAAAAGAGTTACAAACCTTAAGAAAATAATTTTCTAAATGAATAAAAAATTGAATGTTCCACGAGAAAGTTAGAGAGAAAGTGTCTTTGTCTCTCCTAATCTTCATTGATAATAGGGAAAAATCTCTTCCACATGGAATGCTACCATTGAAAAGGACTTTCCTACAGACATGTACAGCTTTTATATAAATGGACATTTGTATCCTTATCCCTATCCTCTCTCCATTTCCCCATTCTATTCCCTTCCAATCTTTATTTTATATAATCTGTGTAATTGTTAATGTTATTTATATACATATAGATGGGACAACACAAAAATGTTTTGCACTTATTTGGCATACATTGGATTTTGTCAAGAATAAGAAAAATTAGTCAACCAACATTAAATGGTATAATCAATGATCATTATGATTATGATTTGGAATTCAAATTAAGCAAAACCACTCTTTTTAATTTCTACAATTATATAATCTTTCAATATTCTAGAACAAGTATTTTAACTTTACTGTTACTTTTAATATATAAATATACACATACATACAAGGGCACACTCCACTATAAATGTCCAACGCGTTCGAATCTAATGAATCCATCTCAATCGTCCAATCAATTCAATTTTACCATCTCCAAACTAACGGAAATCTCTACCTAACATGCTCCGTGTGGGTATTTTAGGAATTCCCCCCAATTTTTGCATTGATTGTCGTTTACTCTTTATATCCGGTGTAATGTCGAGATTCTGAATATAATGTCGACCCAACCTAAGCCAGATTAGATTTATTTGTGGCCGGAAACACAAACGACTTTCACTATATTTATATTGAGTGTAATGTCGCAATTCTGAGTATAATGTCGACCCTTTTATTTTTCCAAAAGGTTGGTTTGCTCGCATCGCAGGTGCTCTACCGAAGCCCGGCCCAGCCCGTGTCGTGCCGAGCCGGCCATACAGACGGCGGCGGCGCGCGTTTTGGTTTGGCCGTAGTCGCAGGTTACCCCTATACTTGTGAGTGCATAGACTACACTTGTGAATGTATAGTCTAAACTTGTGAGTGTCTTGTCTACTTTTCATACACTCACACGTCTAGACTATACACTCACAAGTATATGCTATATATATATATATATATATATATATATAAGTTTAGACTATACACTCACAAGTTTGAACATTACAATCACTAATTTAGACAATACACTCATAAGTTTGACTATACACTCATAGACTATACACTCACACGTCTAGACTATACACTCACAAGTTTAGACTATACTTTTGAGTGTATAGTCTAGACTTTGAATATTTCTTGATCCATCACTTCAGTCCTTTTTTTCTCTTATTTATCATTTTTATTTCTATAAACATCATCATGATAGATAGGTTTGAATATTTCTTGATCCATCACTTCAGTTCTTTTTTTCTCTGCTTTATGGTCTAAACTTGTGATTGTAATGTTCAAACTTGTGAGTGTATAGTCTAACTTGTAAATATATAGTCTATACTTGTGATTGTATAATCTATACTTTTGAGTCTATAGTCTATACTTGTTAGTGTATAGTCCAAACTTGTGGGTGTATGAAGAGTAGACAATACACTCACAAGTTTAGACTATATACTCACAAGTATACACTATACAGTCACAAGTTCGTGACCAGAAACATAAACGACTTTTTTTTCTCCAAGTCTTCTTTTCTCTTCTTTATCATTTTTAGTTCTATAAACATCATGATGATAGACATGTTAGAATATTTCTTGATCTATTACTTCAGTCCTTTTTTTCTCTTCTTTATTGTCTAAACTTGTGAATGTATAGTCTAACTTGTAGTTATATAGTATATACTTGTGAGTATATAGTCTAGACTTGTGCGTGTATGAAGAGTAGACAATACACTCACAAGTTTGTGGCCAGAAAAATAAACGAATTTCACTATACTTATTTTGGGTGTAATGTCGCGATTCTGAGTATAATGTCGACCCTTTTATTTTTCCAAAAGGTTGGGTCAACATTATATTAAAAATCGTGACATTACACCCAATATAAATATAGTGAATTTCAGACAATACACTCACAAGTTTGAACATTACACTCACGAGTTTGGTTTCTCTCACACTTGGAAACCCACATCGTTTAGATGTGAAACTTTGTTGTTGTTTATATTGGTTTTTCTACCTTCATCTATCAGTTGTGTGTGGGCCTTTTAGGGGTAATCTGCGGCTACGACCAAACCCACACGTGCGCCGCTGCCGCCGTCCGGCTGGCTCAGCACGGCACGGCACGGCCCAGGCTGGGCTCCGGGCTCCGGTAGAACACTTGCGGTGCGAGCAAACCAACTTTTTAGACAAATAAAATGGTCGACATTATACTCAGAATCGCGACATTACACCCAATATAAATATAGTGAAAGTCGTTTGTGTTTCTAGCCACAAATAAATTTAATTTGGTTTAGGTTGGGTCGACATTATACTCAGAATCGCACGACATTACACTTAATATAAATATAGTAAAACGAATGGACGACAATCAACACGAAAATTGGGGGGAAGTTCCCAAAATACCCACACGGAACCGCACGACAAATTTAACGTCTCCGTATTTTCACGTGTCAAGCATCCAGACACCGAGCGAAAAATGGTTGGCTGGATCATCGTTTCATACGGGTTCGGACATTTATGGGATTTGCACCCGAATGTGTGGGTGTGTGTGTGTGTATATATATATATATTGGCTTATTTTCAAACCGTACAAACTATGGAAGACATGGAAATTTGCGCGCACACTCTTTCAGCGCGCGACACATTTCCAGCGTGTCCATGAAGGCTGACACACAATGACTTTTGGAGTCGCAATAAGTTCTACACTCAGCGCAAAAAGTTCTACATGAACCCAAAAAGTTCCACCTAGCGCATAAGGTCAGGTGGAACTTTTTGCGCCGATGGTGAAACTTTTTGCGACCCCAAAAGTCATTGCGTGCCAACTTTCATGACACACATTGACACGTGTCGCGCGCTGGGAAAGAATGCTCGCAGATTTTCATAAAGCAACGCTTCTGATTGGTTGGTGATTGGTTTGGATGGTTTATAAATAAGCCAAAGTTTGTAGTGGAAGGCATCCCTATATATATTCAGTAATTAAGTGGAGTGAATTTTTTAGGGGTAATTACATGTCACTTTACCCGTTTAATCTCATTATAAGATTACTATATCCAAGTTTCAAATTTTTGTCTCGATATCTCGACTTTAAAATTTAACACTTAACTCGATTCTGTGACAAAAATTGCTAATATTTTTTTAATACCCAAAACGTCCATGTAGTATAATTATTTCCAATCTTATATAATTGTTAGGATAATTGTGAAATGACATTTTTACGCTTACTTGAATGATAAACTAGCTTTAAAGTTGAAAGACCTATTAGTAATTTTCAATCCACAAAATTTAAAAATAGAAACAATTAAAATAATTGTGAAATGACCCTTTTAGCCCTCCCTCCACAAACTCTATCACGTCCCCCCCCCCCCCCCCCCCCCCCTCCTCAACCTTCCTCTGTCAAATTCTAGTGCTGACGACCTCTCGGCTCAAGCCCCAACCTCCCCTCCATCCTCCTAAACTCCCACATTGACGTCATCCCCTCCGAGCACCACAAATGGCACAAGTCTCCCTTCAGCGCTCACATCGACCCATCTGGTCACATATTCACTAGAGGCTCCCATCTAGTCACAACGATTTCACCAGGAATCGACGACGGCGCAAGTCACCATCTTCTCCTTGTACGTGCCGCCGAACGCCGCTGCACGTCGCCAGGAGCGAGAGAGACCAGATCTGGAGCGGGGCTTGCCGGAATCATCAGCTGCTCGCTGGATTCGCCGATCGCCACTGACAAGGGTCGCCACCGATCGCCACTGACAAGGGTCGCCACCGACCGCCGGTGACAAGGGTCCCACCGATTTCCTGATTTGTACCAGGAACAAATTCATGGGTTTTGATGATCTTAATTAAAAAATTTTATGGTTTGTAGAGGTTGAACATGATTTTAAAGATTGTCGTGATTCAACTTTATAGCAAATTTATTAATTAGTAGCCACCAGTTATGAAATTTTTTATGGTGGAGTTGTTCAGGACGGAGGGCGAGAAGTTGAAGAAAGGTGGGGTTGGACAGTGATAGGGAGAGGATGGTCATTTTACCTGATATTTAATTGTCAATTATTTTTTAAAAATTAGTTTTTATTTGCTTAAATGAGAAGACAAAAAATACGCTCCATCCATCATATATAATTATTATTCATTTGAGTGTAAAATCGTCTTTTTAGATTATCAATGAAACATATATAGAGAAAGCATTTTGGACTTTTTACAATTTATATCAGTTAAATCTAACAAAATTTATCTTAACTATAACGCAATGAAACTTGAGGGATCGAGAAAAAAAAATTTAAGCTTGATTACAGTGATCGTCAAGCGGGTAGAGACATATAATTACCTTAAATTTTTTATTATCTTAGATACATATTACTCTATATGTCTTGCTAGAAAGAGAGAAGATTTAGAATGGACATTGATTATTATTGTGAATGTGAATGTGAATGTTGAATAAATTTCCAAAGCTCTATCTAAGATACGTGTATAAATAACATTTAGAATAGACATTGATTACGTGGTTGTATTATATGAGTTACAGTTTTGAGCTTCAAAATATATATTTATGTCACCACTTAATAAATATATTTACTCTATCACCATGAGTTAATTTAGTGGATAATGATTTGATTAAAATTTACTCTCCCAACTTCAAATCTCAGTGTAATACTTTAAAAGATAGTCTCTCTAACTTAAACAAATGAATGAAATATTTCTCTTAAAAAATAATATAAATAATTTTTTATCCATTAACTTGAGATTCTTAATGAATCAAATATCGATAACATTTAGAATAGACATTGATTAAGTGGTTGTATTATATGACTCAGTTTTGCGCTTCAAAATATATAATTATGCCATCACTACATAAATATATTTAATAAAAATTCATTCTCTAGGCTCAAGTCCAGTTCAAATCTCAGTGTGCTTTAATAATGTATTTAGTTTGTTTAAGAGTGCTGTGTAAAAGGATCATGGAGATTGTCCCACTGACTTAAAAATAGATGTAATTAATTTTTATCCATTAACTTAGATTCTTAATGAATCAAGTGTTAGGGCAATTTCTGATTTTGGTTTTCAACATACGTATATATATCTCAAAAGCCTAACGTGCTTTAAATTTGACGACCAAGATTTGAATTGGGCCACGCATATCCTCAGTGGACCTGATTTTAATGGGCCCAATCCTTGTAGGTTATGTTAATATCTGAATGCACGTGTGATCAGAAACATGAGAAAAGTGAAAACGCACATCGTTGTTTTACTGGAGAAGCAGAAGCAGAGCGACAGTGAATGAGGCAAGAGTACATATAGACACAGAAAAGTGAAGTGTTGTGATCGGTGTGTGAAAAGTGAAGTGTTGTGATCGGTGTGTGAAAAGTGAACAGTATAATCAGTTGTCGTCAGGGTAGTTACAGGTACCAACCACCGACTGAATTTCAGTTTTCTTGTAGCTTATCATGTTTTACATTCCTCTGAATGAGCATGCACACCAACTGTTTGTTGAAATGCCTCTGAGAAAGTTGGATTCAGATTCATGCCTTGATCTCTGTCATATATGTTGTTGGTAACTTGTTCTGAACTTCATTTTTATGCTATTACTCACAAGATAGAATAGCAAAACAGGAAGAGAGTAGATACACAATTTAAGCTCTCAAAAACAGCTGAACAACAAATCTCACAATCACAATCAGGAAATTGATGTCACGGTCGGGTCAGCCACTGTTGCTGCTGCCAGTGACTGATCCGGGCATGAGCTCTCTTAACATGGCCACCACCTGCAGCATGTTGGGCCTTTTTGATGGGAAATCATCCACACACCGTAATGTTATCTCTAGATATCTCACCATCTCTTTCACCTCCTCTGCTTCTGCCTCGTCCGTTCCTTTAGTCACTGAGAGCAAGTCCGGATCGATCACTTCCATTTGCTTCCCTTCCCTCACCTTCATTTTCACCCACCCCACCAGGTTGGTGTCTCCAAAGTCGTCCTTGTCTGTTGGTCGCTTCCCCGTCACTAGTTCCAGGAGGACGACCCCAAATGAGTACACGTCTCCCTTTGAAGTGCATCGGAAGCTCTGGTAGTACTCTGGCGGGACATACCCTGGCGTGCCTGCAAGTGTGCTCACGCTTAGGTGTGTGTCCAGTGCACTTATCAGCCTTGCCATTCCGAAATCGGAGACTCTGGACTCCAGGTCTTGGTCAAGTAGCACGTTGCTTGATTTCATGTCTCGGTGTATGATGTGAGGGATGCAGTTGTGGTGGAGGAAACATAGTCCTTTGGCTGCACCTCTGGCAATCTTTTTCCTCTCTTCCCATGTTAGGATCCTTCGGTCTCGTGTCTTTGTTCTCCCATGTAGCATTTCTTCTAGACTCCCAAACTCCATGAACTCATACACGAGAAGCCTCTCTTCCCCGATTTTGCAGTAACCCAATAGAGGCACGAGGTTTCTGTGCTTGATCTTCCCTAGAGTTTCCATCTCGGCCATGAACTCTCGGTCTCCCTGGCAGCTCAGTCTTATCAGCTTCTTGATGGCAACACTTGACCCGTCTTTTAGTGTAGCCTTGAACACTTCCCCAAATCCTCCACAGCCAATGAGACTCGCTGCCGAGAATCCGTTGGTAGCCTCAATGAGCTGTGAGAACTTGAGCTTCCTCAACTGTCTCTGGAAAGTGGCTACGTTGATGCTGAGAGGCTCCTTCTCTTTCTCAATCTTCCATGTGGTGGCTGCGTAGGAGGCTTGCAGTCTGTTAAGCATCTTCACTTCCTCCGCCTCCTTCCTCCTTACACGCATTGCAACACCCCACACAATCAATATGCAGATACACGCAACCGATATGAGAATCCCCAACACAATGCTATTGATATATGATGTCATTACAGGTTTATGGCCTTTGCCACCATCTGCACCTGGGTTTACTGCTGGCTGGCTGTTGTCATTCCTGCATTCGGGTAATGGAACACCGCAAAGTCCTGGGTTGTTTGCATATTGGCTTGCAGGTAGTGTACTGAGCTGCCCTCTTTGCGGTATCTGTCCTGTCAGTTCATTGTCTGATAGGTCAATCTGCACCAAGAAAGATAGGTTTGAGAACGAGTCTGGAATCTGACCCTGCAGCCTGTTATGCGATGCATCGAATACACCCAAGTTCTTTAGTTGTCCTAACGATGAGGGAATCTCTCCAGATAGTTGGTTGTGTGATAACTCAAGAACCTGCAGAGCCACCATGTCGCCTAGCTCATCAGGAATCTTTCCTCGAAGCTCATTGTACGAAAGATCAAGGTACTCCAGTGTTTGGTATTGGGTGAAGAGACTCAAAACCGGACCTGAATACAATCTTGTGAAGTCACAGGTCCTGAGTGTTGGATCCTGCAATAGCCTTTCAGGTCGGATTCCAGCAAACTCCAACAGACCTCCAACTCCTTTGCACGAATTCCCCACGTTACGTACAAACACCAAAGTGTTACCTGAAAGAATCCCGCTGAGTGCCTTTGCGCCTTGCTGCCTGCCAAGTCGGGGAGGTATTTCTCCGGTGAGCTTGTTGCTGTTCAGGTCTAGCCAGACCAAACTGCTGCAATTTCCCATCTCCCCTGGTATCTGACCGCTCAAGCTATTGTTGCCAAGCTGCAGAACCGCCAACCTTGTCAACAGGCCGAATTCGCGGGGGATTTCACCCGTGAGCTCGTTGCTCGTCAGAGATATCCATTCAAGATTGCTGCAGTTGAACAACTCGGTGGGTATTTCACCGCTGAGGTGATTGTAGTTCAGAATAAGATCCTTAAGGCTCTTGCACTGTCCTAGTTCCGGGGGGATGCTGCCTTCCAAGCCATTGTACCATGCTATCAGCTGCTCGAGATTCTCAAGCTTCCCAAGTTCTGGTGGAATAGAGCCATTGAGGTAGTTTAAGCTGAAATCAATCGTCTTGAGCCGCGAACATTGTGATAGTTCTCCTGGAATCCCCCCGGTTATGAGATTATCCGGGATCCTCAGCTCCTCGAGCGAGGCAGCTCCAGGACATATATCTGATGGGATGATCCCAGAAAACCTGTTGGAACTAAAATCCACGACCCGCAGGCTCTTGCAAGATGAAATGGAAGCAGGGAATGGTCCTGAGATGATGTTGTTGCTCAGAACCAAGCTCTCTAAGGACTCGAGGTTCTTGAGAATGGGATCTGGAAAGGGTCCTGTTATGTTGTTGTTGGACAAATCAAGGAACTGGAGCCATGAACATGAGGAGAAGGACATAGGGATTGGGCCTGAAATGTTGTTGTGTGAGAGTTGTAGCTCTTGGAGAGAGCTGCATGCTTTTCCCAACTCAGGTGGAATCCACCCAGTAAGGCGATTATGCGAAAGATCAAGCTTTTGTAAACTGCTTAATCCTCCAAGAGATTTTGGGATCTCCCCACTGAACATATTGAAAGATAGGCTCACAAAACTGAGTTTCGAGCAGTTTGAAAAGGAGTTGGGAATGGAACCTGTTAAATTGTTTCCAGAAAAATCAAGTTGCAGCAATGACTTGCAGAAGTTTTCAATTTTCAAAGTTGATATTGACCCAGACAGGTTGTTGGAAGAAAGATCAAGAAGCTGCAGTTTCTCAGAGTTGAACAAGAAATTGTCAGGCACAGAACCTGTCATGTTGTTAAGGCCCAGATTCAAAGACTCAAGATTAGGACACTTTGAGAACAAGTTTTCAGGAACTAAGCCTACAACCCCTGCAGCAGATATTTCAAGCTGTTTTAGACCATATGGGAGTTGAAGCAAAGAAGTTGAATTCAAAGTGAACTTATTGTAAGACAATTTCAAAACTGATAGCATATCCAGAGCAGATAAAGAATCGAGCGTCACAGTCCCCACAAGACTAGCCCCAGTAAGATCGAGCTCGGTTACTCGTCCCAGAGAGCATGTGATCCCATTCCAGCTGCATGGATTCTTATCAAGCTGCCAACTCGACAAAGCTCCATTTGGGTCGTTCTGAATAAGCTTCTTGAACTTCAGGAGAGCCGCGGCATCAGTCTTGATGGAAGTAGCAGCGCCTGCTGGTTCTGTTGCAGAGGCTGCCAACACAATCACCATGAAGAGAAGTTGTGCAAGAGCGAGATCATGGTGAAGAAAAGGGTGAGCTGATCTTCTCTCCATTGAAGAGGCAGGATTTGCAGTAACAAGAACTGAGACAGCAAAAGGCAGAGAAAAGAGAGAAAGCTGTGCCTCTCTCCTTGAAGGCAGTGTGCAGAAAGAGGAAGTGTGTGGGATAAAGAGAAGAGAAGCTTTAGATAAAGAAGGTCCCTTTCTTTATGTTTTATAAAATGGGGAAAAGGAGGAAATGTGGGAAGGAATAAGAAAAAGAGTAGAATTGGATTGAAGCAGTAGGAGTATACTTATACGGTCATGTTTCTTGTTCTGTCCGAGTACAAGAAACTGTATGTTAGAGATCAGCTGGTGAATCAAGAAGAACAATTTGGTGTGAGAGGATGGTGAAATTTGACTTTTGGTCTAAAGGGCATACATATATAGGACCCACAGACAAGCTCTATCAAGGATCTATGCTTTAAAGAATAAATATGTGTACTGTGTTTGATCCAAGGGTCTGTTGCTGTCAGTGAGCGTGAGAATGCCTCCACATCAGATGGGGGATAAGGTGACTTTACAAGGTGCACAAATCATTCACCCACAAGCCTCATTCTCTTTGTCTCAGATTTTAGGGACTGGTGCAATGTATACTCTGCAGCAAGATGATCACCACTGGGTTGATCCTGTTATGCTTAATACTTTTGATTATCTTAAGCATAGCTAAGTTATCGAGGTGGGATCAATCTCTCCTTCTGGATATAGTTCTAATCTCTGCAAAGGTATGGTGAATTGGTGACCTCCCCATTGGAGAATTTGGAAAAGATAGTTTATGCAGTCTTCTTATAACTATTACACGGAGATTGTTTCTTGACTTAAAATATGATGAAAGGTCCAAATGTATGAGCATGAAGTGGAATAAACCTTACGCGTATAAGCATGAGACGGAGAAGTTAAACTCATATGTAAATAATTTGAAAATAACGTCTGACCTAATGTATATGACCTATTAGGTATAAATTTGGGCATGATTTTGAGCTGAGGAGAAGGATGATAGTGTGTGGGGTCTAAGGTGGTGGAATTTGGAGGAATATTGATGATATGATTTGAACTGAGTGCAGCAGTTGTCATGCTGCCCCATTGAAGAATGATAAATCATGACATGGAATGAGGAGGGAAACAAAGAGAGGCCCACAAATGAAGCAAAATCAATGACCTCTCTGCTGTGGTTGATGGAATAGAGCAAATGATAATGATGCCTACTGGTTTTCTTTTTTGTCCATCTTCTATCTCTGTCTATGCTTTTAATTTCTTTGTGAGCAAGCTCTCTCTGGATTGAGAATTGAATTGAGTCATGAGATCAATATGAAACCCTTTGCACTCTAAGGTTCAAAGATGAAGCCATTTTCAGTGCCTGATTTTAAATTTCACCTTTTTAGCTGGTTTTAGGACCACCCTTTCTGCAATTTGAATAAATAATTAAAAGGAGTGTTTTTATGTGTTCTTGAGGGGCATGTAATTTCATGATTAATTCTTGCTTCTTTGCAGTACACTTTAGATTGTATATTCTCTCCATATGGTGTATTTATTATTTGCTTTTGATTAGAATAAGGAAATATAGATCCATAAGCATCCCCTCGAGTCTACATGCATAGTTTAATTCATCTTGTACCTCAAAGTGTGAACAAGCAAGCTTTAGAGCTACTAATGGGTTCTTTGGAAAGAGATTAAGAATAATTAAACATGGATTTTGATGTTGAACAAATTAAACTTGATCAGATGACATGTTAAATCCTAAACTTGCTTGGAAAGGTAGAAACTCACCTTGTGTGCATCGAAATAGGTGAAGTGAAAAAGAAAAGAAAGTGAGCATGGCATGTAAATAGTGTATGGTTTTGACTAATTGTTGAGATTCTTGTTTCTCGAGGTTAATTAGCATTCAATAATGGAGAAACTCAATCCACAAGGTTAATACACACCACTCAATCATATTGCTAATCATATATATAAAGGGTCTTGGGGTGGGAGACTAGTTTTGGCATGAAAAGAAATGCCTCAAAACAATGAACTATTATTTACTCTTATAAATATAAATCTACTTCTTGAAGTTAAAAATTATAGTAAATACATGATTCAAGAAATTTAAGTTTTTCTCTTTAATATTATAAAAAAGTTTTTTTTTTTTGGTTCTGTATTACATTTGATCATTAACAAGTTTCATTAGGGTAAAAGTTAGTCTATCAAATTATATTTTAACATATCATTAATTAATGTTTGTCCCTCACTATTAGAATTAAGAGATGGAGGTTCCACTCACACCATGCTTCATAGTTGAGAGATAGATTGCTAAGAAGCTAGGACAGAAACAACTTGTGACATGTGAATTATGGATCATGATAATGGTTGAGGATTGCAATTTTGACCGTTGGAAATGAGTTTTTTTATATGAAATTATTAGATATATAATTAGAGTGCAATGGTGTGGCCCTACGCGTAATTATCATTATTATACTTATTGGGATTATCAAGGAAAAAAGAGCTTTTATTTGTTTTTACTGTTATTTTTCATAGAACAAATCTTCCAAATGTTTGCGGGAAAGGAGGGTTTTGACTTTTGACCCAAGAAAGAGCTCTCACCTCTTGATTATTAAAATTCACTGCTCAAACAAGCTCTAAATTGTTGATTAATTATTATATGTGCTATTATTCTCCACTAGTTTTGTTTAACGATTCTTGACATTTTTGAACTTCTATGGTTTGCGCCCATAATTCGTGGGAAATAAAGGAAAAATAAAATGAGTGATAAATAAACATATAGAATAATTGGGTGGGTCTTTTGATGCAAAAGAGTGGGAAAATAAAAAGGACTCAGAGAAAAAAATGTCGTCAATGGCACGCCAATGGACCAACTTCACATCAATTTCCACTAATGAGATTTTCAGAGAATCCAAATGATTGGTGATGGCGATGCCTATTTATTTTCTTTTTGTTCTCTCTCAAAGTCTAATCCTCAAATTCACTGCTGTGAATCTCTTGGCCAAGTGAATAACAAAATAAATGGGGGAAGAATCAAAACAAAATGTCTTTTCAGATTGATTTATTAGAAGAGAAAAGAATCAAAAGATGACGAGGGAAAAAGAAAATGTCCTCTTGTATGTTCTTATATAGGTCGAACAATTGATATCAAATTTGATTTTATGGATTAGGTAATTCACTTTGAATTTGTAAAACTGAAAATGAAAATTATATGTTTATTTTAAACGAATTGAGCTATTTTTAACCCCGATTCTTAAGAATATATGGCATTGTCAAAAGCATATTAAAATTATTCTAAACTATAGAATGTTCATAATTAATTTATAGATAAATTGTGATTAGATTAATTTTAACTATGCAATCACAAACAAGAATTAGTGCCTATAGCATCTCATTCTATAGGCTCTCAATTTGCACCCTATACATATATTTGTATATATATTTTTTCCTTTATGAATAAATATTTGTATATATATTTTTTCCTTTATGGGTATTTCCAAAGGAAAAAAAGGATGAAAATTAATGATACAATAAAAAATATTTCTTATATGTTCATGATAATCTTTTAATAATAATTATCTTACATTTTTTACATACTAAATAGTATGTTGTTGTAATGTGTGTAAATGAGTAGAATTAAGTTTCAATTTGTCAGGATTTGACTTGTGAAAAATAGTATTGTCTCAAGCACGGCTTGAGTTTGAACGAATTATACAACTAAACTCGAATTGGTATTTGTTTTTTCAATTTTCATTACAAACACTTATTAAACATTTGAATGTTACATGAGATAAAAATATATAAATCAATAAATGTTAAACGAGCAGGATCATTTTAATTTAGTTTATTCAATTTTATTATTTATATTTTAAAAATATATAATTAACACTAAACGAGCTGACTCGCAACTCTTAAAAAGTTAAGCTCAAGTTTAATTCGTTTATTTAATAAACCTACATTTAATTTGAATTCAATTCAAATGTAAACTAAATATTTATTCAATTGAAATCAAACAGTTTCCTTGTTTACGGTCATAATTCTCTATGCATCCATCCACAATAATTGTCTCAATTTTTATTATAATATAAATTCACGAAGAATGATTCCTTAAAATTTTAAGATATCAATCCTCAAAATATATATAGTAATCGAAATAATGAATACAGTATCAAATATTGTTTTGTAGGCAAGAGACCTATGATGGCCTATGGTTTACACATGCCATTTTCCACAACCTACTACTCCTTTTATTTAAAGCATAAATCATTACATTTTTGTTTCAAACAGTACTAGAATTTAAATTGCAAATCCTCATCCAGTAGTGACACACTTTTTGATCATTAAATGTAATTAAAATACAGAAATATTGTCATCATATCATGTTATAATATTTATGGGCTGGGCCGGAAATGAACTCAGCCCAAGGGTTCTAATAAATGAGAGAATATTCTCCCAATTACTGGCAAGCATATTCATTACAATAAAACTTCTCAACATCACTAAGTATACCATGAACTCAGTATCTGTGACAATGCTGTAAGGTGATATGTATTCATCCTCAATCAAATGGTACATTTAATGATGGCAAGTTTGGGGGACATGGTTGATCGCCAGGAATCACATATTAACATATTATTTTATTATTATAAAATAAGTTAATTATGTGGTCATTTCATGAAGACACATCTCATAATTCAAGTGTGATTGGGTAAAACAAAATTAAGTTCTTGCATACAAATAATACATGCGTTGTCCTATTTCTAAAACATGCTATATTTATATAAATGTCTTACATTTGGAATTAAAAATGATGTGCTGAGCAGAATTGGACTTGGGTTCAAGCTAGCCAAGGACATGTACTCCTCCGCGCAGCTATGAATCTTTTTGGTATTTTGGTGCACACAATATTTATATGTACAATTTTAGTACCTTAAGCCTTTTATTAAAGATGAGGTTTTAAATTATGCGTGTATGTGGTTTGAAATTCGGATGAATGTGAACTAGTTGATGTGCCTAGTCAATTGTACTATAGGTTTATTTCTTACCTTAAACACTTCAGCATGCATATATCATGTATGATTTATACTTGCATGCTACAAGACAGATCTTGATGAGATTTAATTATTTCATATTAAATTAAAATTTGTCTATTGTTCACGCGTGCATGATATTTGAAAGTAATTTATACACGTAGATGATGCATATATAAGTTTGTTTATACATGCAAATTATTTTAAGGATGCATGTACAAATTAAGTTGATGCATGTAATTGCTATAAAAGTTATATTGCGAACTGAATACATATTGTTACGTTTGTTATTGACTTTATTTTTAGGCAATACGAAAGATGTCGAGCATCTAGTCAGGAAGGATGTCAAGCAGTTAGTTTAGTCAGGAAGGATGTCGAGCATCTAGTCAAGAAGGATGTCAAGCAGTAAGTCTAGTCAGGAAGGATGTCAAACAGTTAGTCTCAACATCCTGTGTGACATTTGTGGATCGCAGTATTGAAAAAATTTCCTTAATTAAGAGACATATTGCAATTGAAAAGATCCAGCTGTGTACAAGGCTTTTGATAAGTCTTGTTTGAGTCATGATTCTGGAAAGCTTCATGCCGTGATAGAGACTCTGTGAAGATATCGACGTTAAGGAATTGGGAAACCTAAATCGACTAGGATTATGGTAACCCTAAGGCGTTCCAGAATTAAGTGTGCAACTGCTATAAAAGTTTAGGCTCCACCCTTAGCAGCGTGTGCGGCTCCCTTGTAGTTTCTTCGGTTAACACACAAAAATCTTAGACGTGCAGGACTGGCAGGCTGAGAGAGTGTGTGTTCCCCGAAGGAGGATTGTGTATCACTACTAGAATCGGAAGATCAAGTGTGAGTGATTGAGGGTTTCCCGTGAATGCGTGATTGAAGGTTCACGCACAAGAGCTTAACAATGACCTGTAAACATCCGGGCAGTGCGAGACTCGTAGAGTGGAATCAAGCTGGAGGCTTGGATTCAGGGGGAGTCCCTGAGATAGATTTGCACTAGGAAGAGTAGCATAAAGTAGTGGTTTGTGGATAATCACCGATACTTGTATGTTTTGATTGGTTCCATTATAGTGAAATCTTTCCACTGGCAAAGCGCCCCCAAACGTAGATGAGTTGCACAGAACTGGATTTACAATCTTGTGTGTTGCTATTTGCTATTTGCTCTTTACTCTTTATATTGTGTTTGTCCAAATCTGTTTGCTGACAAGTTGTTAAGAACATTGTCTTAACATTGTTCTCGACATTGCCCTATGTCTGATACCCTGGCTCAGATCATTTGAGAATCGCAGCCAAGTCAACCACCTTTCAACGCATGGTCCAATCTACATGGTTACTCCGCTAATGCGCACACACTCATCTTCTATTAGAACCCATTCTCATGGATCCACGTTAATCGTATCCACCCATGGGTCTGTGAACTAATCGAAGTGATGAAATATGGGCGGTATCTAGCTTGACTTGAAATTACTTGCCGTTTTAAATGTCCATTCTCACTGATCTTAACTTGAAATTATCATCTACAAATTCATGTAGAGATATTTTCATTCCGGTTTACATGTGCGTGATTAATTCATTATTATTAATCTTTACACATGTGGGTGATGATCTAATTAACATAAACTTATGAAAATTAAATCATACATGCAATAATACATTCATGAACATAAATGTAAACTTTCTTTAGCTAGCCTGCTAACCCTACTAGAATAAATTAAAACTTATACTAGGTCTTGTCTTTCCTCATTCTCTTGGACTCCCACTGGCTCCACGCCTCCTCGGAATCACCGTCCTTCTCTTCGGTTCTTCTCGTCTTGGGAATATGTAATTACATTTAATTTAAATAAAATAAATATCGTGACACGCAGGTCACAATTAAATTAAAACCCAAAACCAACTCGCAGGTTGCAAACCGAAATTAAATTCTAAATCGGGCTAACTAAGCAATCGTGTTGCAAACACCGTGTTATCAAACAATCATGTTGTCAAACAAGCATGTTATCAAGCAAACATATTAATTCCAATTTATCTTGATTTAAATCATAAAATACGGTTTATCGAAACCGTTATTTTGAATCGGTTAATTTCTAAATTAGATCGGTTCATGCTCTAGTTTATCGAAACCGAACCGGTCTGAAATTTTAATTAATTATCGCTTAAAATTCTGGATTTTTCTGGGTGGGTTCTAACCCGAATCCTTTCTGGTTCGATCGAACCATAATTGACCCAAAGGCCAATTAGGTTCGGCCAAACCCTAGCCGCCAGGGCTGGCCGTGGCGCGCCGCTTGGCCGGAGCCGAGAGGCTCGTCCAGATCTGCCACAGGCAGATCTGGTCGACTCTCCATTCCGGCCGGTCGGCCCGTGGCTCGGCCGGAGTTAGCCTCTCGGCTAGCCTCGGCCTCCCGCGGGTCTCGACCCGATCTAACTCGATCAAAACTTAATTTTTTCAGCGATAAAAATTAAATTTCCAGCAATTAGTTCATTAATCAAAACAGAAAAATATTTTGCAATTTGAATCTCATAATATCGAAATAAATTGCAAAATTAAATCTAGCCTATCATGCACGAATACAATAATCATGTGTAACCAGGCTCTGATACCACTGAAGGAATTTTGAGGGTTCCAATCAATTAATTTCATGCCCATACAAGAAATTAACCTCAAAAATCTATATTAATTTACGGATCTTACATGATCATTGATTGATCATGAGATCTATGCTAGAAAATAAATTACATAATTACCTTGAATCAAAATCCCTTTGTCACTAAATTGGATTCACTGACCTCTAAAAAACGTCCACACAGGAAGAGCGATCCGAAGATACTCACAACGATCCTTGCTAGAAGATTGAAGCAAGCAAAACGGGGAAAGAGAGGAAGGAGCCCGAATTTGGTCGAGAGAGAGAGAGAGAGAGGCTAGGGTTTTGGAAAATTTTTCTTATTTATAAAAATCTGAAAATTTCTTTTTTATATCTCTTTTTAGAAAATAATTAATTAAAAGATTTAATGGACTTAAAGTCTAAAGCTTATTAATTAATTAAGTAGAGAAGCCCATTCTGGCTTAACCCAATCTGGCTAGGCCCTGTTTAGCTTAAAATTAATTAATTAAATCTATTGGTTTAGATTCTAATTAATTGGTCCAGCTAAACCGTTCTTGATTTCCGATTTAATCCTAAACCGAAATCAGTCTAATTCGGTTTAATCCAAAAACAAAATTTATCTCTCTTATGATTCCTCTATATGATTCCATCCGTTTTACTCAACCTTTAGTGTGTGACCCTCTAGGCTCACGACACGTTGGCAGACTGATAAAATTACCATTTTACCCTTTCCGTCATGAGTGGCCTCTAGCAAGACATCATGATTGCCCAACGCTTGTGATTATCGAGATTTCGACTTAACCTTGTCGTACATGAAACTATCCTCTTATCCTCTTGATATCTTGACAACCACGAGGCATAGACAAGTCATCCTCGTTCAATTGTCCTGTTTCTTGATCTAAGTTAACTGAGTTGTAACTGATACTCCGTATCGACTGCATGGCCATGCTATTGTATTTCAGTTGTCTTCATCAAGTGACCTAAACAGATATCTGCTCGTACGTCTGTATGAGGTATGAATCCTTCACCGATTTATTGAGTCAACTCATGTGACTCGTGATCGAGCCAATCACAACCGTTATTGTAACCCTTTCAGAGGAGACGTTAGACTGAGTCAAACTTGTCACTCATCACATAGTGACCTCAAAGATCCTTCCGTCTGAGGATGTGATTTCACGTACCGACATATGAGTATGTTCATGACCGTGTCTATGTAACATACTCACGATCGGGTCGTCCTATATCACCCATTCTAGCGATACTATGACCTAACTCCGGCCCCCTTCTGGCAATGATCAGTAGAGCATGATCATTTAGAGTTAGCCTCATACCGATCGCTTCTTATGAAGCTATTCTGATTGGGGATAGCTTAAGTAAGATTTTATCTGATCTGTAGATCTACTAGTACGTGTTGACATACCAATGATACAAATCAAATCATACTTAAGATATTACTACAACACTTAGTAATATAAATGCCAATTTTATTTCAACTAATAATCTCATTACATTAGTAGATTGAAAATACGTTGTGATAGGGCACAAAATCCCAACAATTGTCTCGCCAGTGGCCGTGGTCAAATCAATCCGCATTCTACTCACCGTAGCTGCATATCTGCATGATATGGCAGTTAGATGTCAAAACCGCATTCCTTGAAGGGAAGTTAGATGAGGACGTTTACATAACGTAGCCTCAGGGTTTTGTCGATCCACATAATGCTGGAAAGATTTATAAGCTGCATAGGGCCATTCATGGATTGAAGCAGGCTTCTCAGAGTACAAATCTTCATTTCGATGGAGCATTGGTTTCATGCAAAATGAAGATGAATTTTGCGTGTATAAGAGGGAAAATGGAAGTGTAGTTTTATTCCTAGTGTTGTATGTCGATGACATACTCCTTGTCAGAAACGACATCCCCTCAAGCTGCAAAAGCTTGTCTGGGGAAGTGTTTCGTGATGAAGGACCAATACGAGGCCGCGTATATCCTGGGGTTCAAGATTTTATCGAGATCGCTCGCGGAGGATACTTGGGCAAAGTCACAGCACTTAGAGATTTGCAATGCACAAATCCAAGAAGAAATTTTTTTCCATGAGAGATAACATAAAGCTCGGCAAGACTCAAGGTCGTACGACGGCTGATGAGCTGAATCGCATAAGTGAGATCCTCTATGCATCTGCATTAGGATTCATCATGTATGACATGCTCTACACGAAATCTGGTATCTCGTATGCCTTATCCAACGTAGGCAGATTCCAGTCTAACCCTGGCATGAGCCACTGGATAGCTATAAAGACGATCCTAATGTACCTGAAGAGGAAATAAGACGCCTTGCTGGTCTATAGGGTTAGAAATGAGAAACTGGAGGTGACGAGATACGTCGACGCCAGTTTCCAGACTGATCCAGATGACTCGCGAAGTCAGTCTGGGTATGTGTTTGTGCTTAACGGTGGGGCTTTAGCTAACTGGAAGAGCTTAAAGCAGCCGGCCGTTGCTGGTTCTACGGTAGAAGCCGAGTACATAGCTGCTTAAGAGGCGGCAAAAGAGGCTGTATGGATCCGAAAGTTCATGGCCAGACTGGACGTAATTATTAACCCGTCCACACCGGTGAACTTGTATTGCGACAACACTAGGGCCATAGCACATGTTGATGAACCTAGGGCACATGCACGATCCAAATATGTACTGCGGCGGTTTTACTTGATTCGAGAGTTCGTCGATATTCGAGAATTCATCGATCAAGGTGAAATGAAAATTTGTAAGATTGCGACACAAGATAATGCAGTCGATCCATTGACCAAGGCTATATCACAACATGTGAGGTCAATGGGTTTATTGTAGGATCTAGTTCCCTAGTCAAAGTCTTTACCATGTAATCTTTTATCTTTTGTTAAGCAATAAAAGAGGCGTTTACATTATTATTGTGTTGTAATAATGTATCAAGCGATAATTTCATCTAAAGTCGTTAGTGTTTACACAAGGACATCGACACCTTTAGATATCATGAAGTTATGCTTGATGAATCTCTAGTCGAATACTTATACATAAGTGACTAGCGTGAGAATGACTTACGATCATGTTCTGTTGATCGAGATGTAGAGTTATATCACGGATATCGTCTGGGAGACGATATCGGATGACCCGACTTGGAGTATGGCGCATAAATGAAGTCATCAACGCATACTCCATAGTCGTGTGATCACTGCCTTAATACCTTGGAGCGAGTGGCTCACATGCATGTCACTCAATTAGTTTGACATGTCCTAACGCTGCATGTAATAGGCAACAATAACAGACATCGTTAGCTATTAGATGGACTGTGTTGGGAGCGCACATTACGTCTGAAGGGATTTGTTTCCCCACGATAAGATGTGGTGATGGGTATGGTTTTAGGCCCCTTGATGAGTGTGACTGATGAAGTGTGCGGCCGCACCAATTACGTATCAATCAACTCAGAATTCAAGGAACTAGATCGAATACATGAGGATGACGATTCTATGCCTCATTCGATCTCATACTTCTTAAAGCAAACAAAGGGTTAGTGATACAGATGATAAAAAGACGATATCGAACCGATTGATACACTCGTGGACATTGGGTAATCACTACGTCTTACTAGAAGCCACTAGTGATGGATCGGGTGAGATGAGATTTCACGCCTATCTGCCAATGGGTCACGGGCCTACATGGTCGCACACCATGAGCGAGAACCGAAGCCTACTCGATGGGACTCAAGAGGTCCAAAAGGAGAACAAGAATATTCACCACGAAGTGTAGTGCCGATAGCCACCAACAAATGTGGAGGGTGGCGATCGCCACATCGGCCTGACGGGAAAAGCCTTAAGGAACTCACCTATGCCTATATATAGAGGCCAAGGGTGAGTGCCTTCACAGTGAATTCTTGCAATATTAGCTATTTCTCCAAAAGTCTCTAGTTGCTATAATTAGGAGCTAGAGAAAGAGTGTGTGGGTTCTTTGGTGGTCTAGTAGCCACTAGTTGAATTCGAGATTCGTGTTTGTCGAGCTCCTGTGTGTGCGAGACGTAGAGGACGAGCTCAAGAGCACGTCTTTGATCGGGAGATTTCACGCTACAAGAGATAAAAGATCGGATCTTTTTTCGTTCTAATGATTTATCTATTGTTTGCAAACGTTACTGTGGCGGGTTCTCAGTTAATATTCGTCGCTTCCGCTGTGCTTGCAATCCCGGGAACCCCAACATTAATTGCACTTCGTTTCAACATCTTATTATTAGTTTACAACAGTGGCTTCATTTTGAAATTTTAAAAGTGACCAAATAGTATATCTCATTTAACTAAAAGAAATTTACGCCTCCAACTCACTTAAAGTTTGCATTTTTACAGAACAAAACACCCATAAAACTGAGACTGACAGAAATTGAATCTTTAATTTTTAAACCCAGAATTTCAAGTTCAAACACCGAATAACAATTGGCACACCTACAGTATATGCACCACATGGGACGGCTTGTCTTAAAATGCAAAACTACATATATTGCACAGCTTCTGCTCGGAACATGGCGATTTCGCCTGCACAATAAACAATAACCAGAAAGCCAACAAATTTAAATAATTATACCATGTGGTGTGGGCACGAGTATATATATACACACACACACTAGGAGCTGTAACGGAGAGAGACATTTTTTTCTTTTTACTTACATATGGCTAATGAGGTTGTTGTGGTTGTTCCGGAGGTGGGTCTTGGGTCCGGCGACCGGAGCATGCCCGTAATTGGGATGGGGACGATGGCGGATCCTCCGGCCGATCTGGAGACGGGGAAGGCTGCGGTTGTTGAGGCCATCAGAGCAGGGTACAGACACTTTGACACTGCCTTTGCGTACGGGTCGGAGAAGCTTCTTGGGGAAGGCATAGCCGAAGCTCTCCGTCTGGGTCTCGTCAAATCCAGAGCTGACCTCTTCGTCACCACCAAATTGTGGGCCAGCTTCGCCCACAGAGATCTTGTTGTTCCCGCCATCAACATGAGTTTAAGGTAACATGACGTACACTGCTATTGGCATAACAACCGGTACACCATAAGTTGGCACAACCTAATCCTCTCGTACTAGCTAGGGTTGACTCCGTGCAGTTCTCTCCTTTTTACACCAACGGCAATGGTAGATAGGAACCGAAGATATATATGTTAATTAAAATTTTTTTTTATTGAAGCTCAATCGAAAAGAATGGAGATTTATATAACATCAATTTTAACTGATGAGAAAAAAAATCTCATGTCCAAAAGATGTAAATACATACTTGAAAAGTTTCTTTTATAAATTAATTATTATATAATGATAAATTTTGATATATTAAATATATACGTTTATTTGATAATGAGATAATTTTACATAGGTTACCAAAAAAAATTTGAATTCTCACGTAAGTCATCACTTTTCTAATTTAATTTCTGAAGTCACTAAAAACATGTTTTTTCCTCACTTCGTTAGTTTTTTTTTGTTTTTTCTAATTGTTTTTGAAAAACTTATGAAATGACTAAAATACCCTCGCACTCAATAATTGAACTAGCGGTTAATCTCAATTTATGGTTTGGCCGGCTTGAGAATCAAATTTCTGCTAAACCGGTCTGATTCACCTCGTTATGTGTTGGCTTCATCTTCGACATCTCGTCGGTTCGAGCACTATCGGAGGATCGGAGCACCATCAGAAGCCTTGAACGAGTCAAAGACGGTCCATTCACCTCTCTCAGACGTCGCCGGAGCTACAGATTGAACACAAACCTTCAAACCAGGCAAATCAGGCCGGTTTGGCAGAAATTTGATTCTCAAGTCATCCAAACTGCTAGTTCAATTATTGATTGTAAGAGTATTTTGATCATTTCATAATTTTTTTAACGGAATGAGACAGATCATGTTTTGATACCTCAAAATTAAATTTAAGAAATAGTGACCTGCGTGAAAATACAAACTTTTTTGAAAACACGTAAAATTGCTTACCCTTTAATAATTTTACGACGGACGGCTTTAACATGACCATTTTTATATTGTCACTTGGATCATTTTATGTAATAATTTTGTCTGTTTAGATTGACAAGCTGTGTGCATATTTATTTAACTTGTCTTCACATGTTAAGTAATATGTTGGCGATATATTTCTGTTTGTCGAGATAGCAAAATCGTATTATTTTTATTCACAAGAAAAAGCATGCACACTAAATGGTAATTAGTCATTTATAGATTAAGTAAGTACAAGAAACCTCATTATCATGTAATTACATTAATAAAAAATTACGGTTTTATATAGGTCACCTAAATGAAAATTATTATCTTTAAAATAACCTCTGTTATAACTTTTGTGAAATGAATATTTTGCTTATTTTTTAAATTTTAAATATGTATCCTAATTTAACCTAATAGTCGATCTCTGGTCTAATATGCAGATATTAGTCAAATGAGCTACCAAATCTACATGTCTTACTACATAGTATCGTCGGCCAAAAGCTACGTTGATTTGATCGATAATTTGTAGTTTATCCCAATTAATCTTAGCTTGACATCATTCTGCCGATTTGTCCCTATTGAACAAGGTATGGCTAGAATTTTTTGGCTTCCTCGCCAATTTCTGCAAACGTCTCATTCTTCTCTGCCGAATCTCAGAGCCGCCACCTTCATTCCGGACGGATTACAAATAAAGGACATGGCTTCTCAAAAATACCTGCCTACGAGCCACTATCGATTGCAGATCGAGACCTTTGAAACCCTAAGCGGCGCCAAGGGTTTAGAAGAAGATATGGCTCGCGTCACCGCTCTCTAGAACAGGCCGGGACATGCATCTCTTCTACGACGTCAACTTGCTCCGGCTTCGTCCTCCCAATCCGACCGAGCTTCCTCTCCTAAGATCTCCTGCTGGTGGTTGATGCGCCCAATAGAGACCAACATGTTTGTGTTGTGCCTCCATGAAGTCGTTTTCCGCGTATCCATCTGCTCGCAATAGTCTGTCGGAGCAGCGACCAGCTCTCCCGAAGCCCCCTCGCCACAACTCGCTTAGCCGTGAAGCATCCCCCAGTTCCCTGGGTTACTTCTTGAACTCGTCGATCTCCAATTTGGTACATTTTTGTTGTCGATTGGGTGATAAAAAATAGCGATGGTGATGGCTCAGGAGGTTGGTACGGGATTCGCGCCGCCTGTGCAGGGAGGAGGCCAGTACAGTATTCACACCAACGGTGAAGGGTGGAGGTCGCCGCACCAGACCTGAAAGAGGAAGAAGGCAACTGAATCGGGCCACCATTTTAGATCGGTTCAAATCACTTTAGTCAAATCAGATCGGGCCAATCTGGCCCGTTTCAAACAGAACGAGGGAAAAGTCATACTTTTAAAATTTATATTGAAAATGACTAATACACCTCTAATCTTTAAAATAAAATATGTATTCAATAAGGAGAAAATCATCATTCATAAAAACTTTTATAGAGTTCTAAATGACAATAATATTTTCATTTAGGTGACCTACAAAATAAAAATTAAAAAAACCTAAGTGTACCTACGTGATAATTGAGTTTCTCCATGTGTATGGGTGTGATATTTAACTTAATTGATATAACTTAAGGATGGCAAAAAAAATCCGAACCCGACGAGTACCCGATCAACCCGCCCCGGTCAAAACGGGTGAAACCCGAATTTTTGCGGGTTAGGGTCGGGTTCGGGTTTTTGACATCAATGAAGGTAACAAAAAGGCTCACATCCACCAATCAACACTTACAACCCACACCACTAAACCATCATCAATCTCCAACTATTTCAAAACTGTAAATCATATAAGCATTCACGCAGGTCGACATCACGCGTCCAACGTCTCTGATCATCATCTCAGATCTTAAGCTCCAACTTCAGCCAAGCTCGCAGCAGCAACAACGACCATCAACTTACCAAAGCAGTCGCAGCAAATAAAAATCTCCATCCGAGCCTCTGTTTTTAATCGGACCCCATTGACGACATCAATCTCTGACCAAATCAACACACCGCCGGCGAGAACCTCATCGACGACATCAATCTCCGACCAAATCAACACACCGCTGGCGAGAACAAACTTCTCTCCTCCAGTTCAGTCAGTTTGTTTCGTAGCCGCAAGCCGCTGTCGCTCCGAGCTCGCCATACGCGCCACCATCTAGATTCGGTGTCAGGAGCGTCTGTGCGCCTCTTTCCAGCCAGCTGCTGCTCTCACCACCGGTGAGTGAAGACTCAACACATTAATTCCGACCGATATGTCGTAGCACCTCCTCTCCAAGTAGAGCAAGGCGCCCACGCGCCACCGCGCGTGAACCACACGCGCCGCCGCGCGTGAACCACACGCACCGCCGCGCGTGAATCACACGCGCCGCTGATGTTCGCCCACGCGCCACTGTCTTCCAATCAAACGCCACTTCCAAAATTTTCCAGATTTCCGTTTTTAATTTTTCATGAATTTTTTTTTTTGAAAAAATTAGATATTTCTAGTTTTATCTCTGTGTTGGAATCTCGTAAGTCGGACATCCTGTAATTTTGAATCTCGTAATCCGGACACCGCACGTGAGAGGCATCAATGGAATCACCATCGCCATCAGCCACCAGGCATCTGGCATCATCGAGCATCTGCTTTCTCGCTATCGTTCATGGCATCATCGGGCATATGCTATCTCACCGTTAGCCAGCAGGCATCAGACATTATCGGGCATCAAACATTTGGCATCATCGGGCATCTGCTATCTCACCATCAGGCATTTGACATCATCAGACATCTGCTATCTCGCCATCATGCATCTGACATCATTGGGCATCTGCTATCTCGTCATCAGCCATCATGCATCATTGGACACCTGCTATCTCACCATCAGCCATTATTCATTTGCAATCATTGGGCATCCGCTATCTCGCTATCAGCCATCAGGCATCATCGGGCATCAAACATTAGGCATCATCGGGCATCAGGTGTCTGGCATCATCGGACATCAGGCATCATGCATCAGCATCAGACATCATGCATCAAACATCGGACATACGACATCCACCATCCACGCACGACAGTCAACCACTCATATTATCTAGCTTCAAACTCAATTGTTGTTACCCTGCATTGAGTTTGAGGGGGGCTGTCAAATTATATTCTTATTAGGGTTAAAGCATATTAGGGTTAAGGCTCATATATATATATATATATATTAGAGTTTCTTAATCTCACATGTATTAGAGTTTCTGTATCTCTTTATAAATAAAGGTTTCTTATACATCAATAATATAGCTTTCTTAAACACACAATCAATATGGCTCTCTTATTTCTATCAATTGATTAACAATTTATTTAATAATTGATGTTGTTCTGAATTTCATGAAAATAGTCCAAAACTAAAACTAAATATGAAAAATAATAAAAATAATAAATAGAGGTAATCAGCAATAAGTAGTAAGTGTATTTATTTAAATCATTTATATTCGAATACTTATTTAAATAATAGGAACCTGCAATTGGAGTATGTTGATTTGTACTTAATACACTGGCCATTGAAACTGAGCCAAGAAGTGAGGAAAATGCCCGTTGAGAACAAGGAACACATATCTGCCTTGGACATCAAGTCAGTGTGGGAAGGCATGGAAGAATGTCAACAGCTTGGCCTCACCAAGGCTATTGGTGTCAGCAATTTCTCTTGCAAGAAGCTCCGCGAACTCTTGTCTGTCGCCAAAATACCTCCCGCGGTTAACCAAGTAAGGTTTTTTAATTAGGTTTTGTTAATCAGCCTAAAATGATTTTGTATAATATTATGGCTGAGACTCGAACCGTCATGTTTAGAAGATAATAATGTGCTACAGTAAATTTAAAGAAAAATGGAAAAGTATGTCATATACTACGTTACTTTTGTAAGAGAGTGGTGTGGATTACGATACTGGTAAAAATAGGCTGAAAATTTTGATTCATTTTGCAAAAATATATTTATTTTTAAGAAATGAAGAAACCGTTCCCAAAACTAAAAATTATTATTTTTTATAAAAATAATTTTTAACCAAAAAATTAAATTATAAAATTTTTGATTATAAGATAAAAACAGAAGAAATTTTAAATTTTTGTTTCAAGGTATATTTTTGTCATCTTGAAGAAAATACATACATTTTCTCTAAAAAAATAAAGATTTAAGTATCGTTGACAAAATACACGTCACCCTCTTATAAAAATGTTTAATATTGGACACCTTTTTGTCAATTTTCATAAATATAACATTCAAAATGTGCATGAAACAGGTGGAGATGAATCCGTTTTGGCACCAAAAGGCTCTGAGGGAGTTTTGCAAGGAAACGGGTATTCATATCACAGCTTACACACCGCTTGGCGCAAACGGGACCAATTGGGGCAGTGACATAGTCATAGGAAGTGATGTTCTTGGAGAAATAGGCAAGGTTAGAGGGAAGAGCAGTGCTCAGGTTGCTCTGAGGTGGGTTTATGAGCAGGGAGTGAGTTTTGTGGCCAAGAGCTTCCACAAGGAGAGGATGAGGCAAAACCTTGATATATTTGATTGGTCATTGACTGAAGAGGAGTCCAACATCATCAGTCAGCTCCCACAGAGCAAAGGCATGACCTATGCTTCTGTTTTGGGCCCTCATGACTTGGCACTGGAGATTGATTCAGAAATATGATTTATCATCATAAACGTGTTTTTAGAATCACCCGTTGTTTTTAATCTGTATGTTTATATTTGCTTGGAAACAAAAATGGTTGATCTTGAGTATGTAATGGCGATCTTTCTTCTTTGTTGATATTCTTCATTTGCAAAATGATTAAGTTGTTGATTTCAAATTAAGTCTACCGTAATTCTTAAGCGATCACTCATCAACATCAGTCTGTATTCAAAGGATAATTTCAGATGACTACACTTAAATGTGTCACATTATTATATGACTACACCTAAAAATTTTTGTGATAAGGTGAATACCCAAGAATTTCATTTTTCTCACTGTTACTAATTCCGTCAATTTCCGTTAGTTTTTAACATTTTTTAACATGTGAAAAGACTAAAATACTCTTCAGAGGTAAATAGTTATTTTAAAATTGAATGAAAATACTAAAATACGCTTCATTGTTCATTTAATTTTCAAAAATAGCTCTCTCTCTCTCCCTCCTCCCCCTCCTCCATCTCCCAGGCCCGGCTCAATAACTCTTGAGACCTAAATCATAAGTGATTAATAGAATACTGTTTTGAGCATCAGTTTTCGAAATGGGACTAAAATATCTAAATTTGGGGCCTTTTTTTATCGTACTTAGACTTAATTTCTTGAGTAGGCCTAAAGCAATTGCTTCACTTGCTCTATGGACGAGACGATCCTACCATCTTCTCCACCACCTCCATCTTCTCCATCACCAACACCACCACCTCCATCTCCTCCACCACCATTCCCTCCCCGCCCTCTCCACCACCACCACCATCTCCTCCCCCTATGTCGGCACCTCCTACACCACCACCGCCACCACCTCCATCTCCTCGACCTTCTTCATCACCACCACCTCCATCTCCTCCACCACCATTCCCTCCCTCTCCACCACCAACACCGCCATCTCCTCCACCTTCGTCGCCACCTCTTTCACCACCTCCATCTACTCCACCTCCTCCATCACCACCACCACCTCCTCCATCTCCTTCATCTCCACCGCCACCACCTCCATCACCTCCACCACCATCGTACTTAGACTTAATTTCTTAAGTAGGCCTAAAGCAATTGCTTCACTTGCTCTATGGCCGAGACGATCCTACCATCTCCTCCACCACCACCACCGCCACCACCTCCATCTCCTCCATCACCAACACCACCACCTCCATCTCCTCCACCACCATTCCCTCCCCGCCCTCTCCACCACCACCACCATCTCCTCCCCCTATGTCGGCACCTCCTACACCACCACCGCCACCACCTCCATCTCCTCGACCTTCTTCATCACCACCACCTCCATCTCCTCCACCACCATTCCCTCCCTCTCCACCACCAACACCGCCATCTCCTCCACCTTCGTCGCCACCTCTTTCACCACCTCCATCTACTCCACCTCCTCTATCACCACCACCACCACCTCCATCTCCTTCATCTCCACCGCCACCACCTCCATCACCTCCACCACCATCGTACTTAGACTTAATTTCTTAAGTAGGCCTAAACCAATTGCTTCACTTGCTCTATGGATGAGACGACCCTGCCATCTCCTCCACCACCACCGCCACCACCTCCATCTTCTCCATCACCAACACCACCACCTCCATCTCCTCCACCATCATTCCCTCCCCGCCCTCTCCACCACCACCACCATCTCCTCCCCCTATGCCGCCACCTTCTCCACCACCACCACCGCCATCACCTCCATCTCCTCGACCTCCTCCATCACCACCACCTCCATCTCCTCCACCACCATTCTCTCCCTCTCCACCACCAACACCACCATCTCCTCCCCCTCTGTCGCCACCTCTTCCACCACCTCCATCTACTCCACCTCCTCCATCAACATCAACATCAACATCAACATCACCACCTCCATCTCCTTCATCTCCACCGCCACCACCTCCACTACCTCCATCACCTCCGCCCGCCATTCTAAATTGAGCACATTATATCTCCCGTACAATTAAATATATTTTTAAATCAACTGAATGGATCAAAATATATGTATACTCGCTCGCATATCGAATCATAAAATTAACGTTGAATGACCGTTTATACACCTACCTATAATTATTTCACAGAAGGGAAAATCCGCATATACCAAGATTGAAACTCAGTTCCTTACCATTTAACCCAACTTGTGTTGGTCTTATTTCACACTTTGATACTATAACAATTTTTTTTCTTTTTTAGTACCTTAACTATATGTTTGAGATATGTAGTTTAACTCTGTCATTGAAAATTTGAAATGACTAAATTACCACTGTTTAAATAATTAAACTTCACCCTAATTTTTTCCCTCTCTTTCTCACGATAAACACGCCTTCTCGATGTCATGTCGAGCTTCTCTGGCATCTTCTCAGCAGCCCTTTCAGAGTTTTTTTGGCGCTCCCTTCCGCCTTCATTCTGACTACTTCCTACCTGTTATGACAAGATTAAATCGATGGGGTGGATTAAACCCTCGTTTCTGGAGGCAAAAAGGGTGCCCATCGATGACAACCTCAAGCAGCTTCACCAGCGTCATTCAAAGTTTCTCTAGCCTGATTAGAGAGCAATGATGTGTTTTTGACGAGGAACCAATAATATTTTACCGTTTTTGAGAGTTTTCCGAACCAACTTTTTTTTTTCCAGAAATCAGCCATATTCTCAGGCGAGTTCATTCTTCTTCTCAATCGGCGTCGTTATGGAGGTTGAGCCGATAGGGTGTGAAAAATCGTTTCTTTTGGCCGAGTTTTGTGCGAATATTCTTTCTTCCAGGCGTCATGGTCTAAGTTGGAAGAAATCGAATGGAGCTAGTGAGCTCGTCGAAGAAGACAACCACTGTTCTTCATTTTGGGGTGAGTTTTTTCAATCAAAGATTATATTAAGTATTTTAGGTCATTTCAGTATAAGATGTATGCACAAACTATTTTTGACACCATATTTTAACGGAATGCTAACGATTGTCCCAAACTCGTACTTCAGTTATCAAAAAAGAGAAAAAAATTATTAGGGTACCAAATTGTACGATAACTAAAGTGTGAAACAACCAAACTATTTTTTCCTAAGTACATCTCGAAAAAATATCATTCGACGCTAGTTGCAAAGGAAAAACCAAAGCAAAACAAAATAAAAGCCAGAGCCATGAAACAAAAATTAAGAAATACTATAAAAGAAGGATAGCAAGGACGTGGCGCAAGGGCTATGAGGTCCAGGCTGAGAAGCCTTGTTGTAATAAGGATGAAAATGTTATGCCACGCGGTTGGGATCGATCCATGTGTCAATTTCAACACTTAATGCACCACGGTATATTGTCGACATGCACTATGTTCAGCCTTCACAGTGAAGTAATTACAAAAATTATATTTTTTCGGGTCAAATATGGTTAGGAAGGCAATATATGACTTCGAGTAGTCGCAATGTAGATCATATTGTAAAAAACATTGATCGACATCCTATGGTAAAGCTTATAGAGGATTTACGTCCACGACAAAATTACTTTGAAAACCAAACTTATTGCACCCATTTGCAAAGGCTGCGGTCGTGGCATATGATGAACTTAAGCGTCTTCTGCAAACTTCTTTGTACGAGAAATCAAAGTACAATACTTTATCACTGTTGTTGAACTTAATGTCCATCAAGAAGCAGATAACAAGTATACAGTAAAATGTCACTTTCCCTAATAAAAATTGACATGTTACAAAAATGTAAAGTTTTTCATTAAAAGATTGAGGGATAATGTGAGTTAACCTTTATTAAGTTTATGTGTCTCCATCGAATTTCATATTGACACCGCTTTACCTACATTTAGTCCGAATTTACTTTGTTATTCGGCTTTTAGAGCCCCATTTGTACTACTTTACGCCTTCGAGTATGTTTGGTAAACATGTATAGGATTTGGGTGAAAAATAAAGGAAAATGATTCAAAAGAAGGCTAGTTGGAACACTAAGGCAAAAGACTGCAAGCTTGTAGGGAGTGATGATCATCACAAATGATGTGACGATCGTCACAACAACGTGACACCAGGTGTGACGATCATCACATGAATGTCACAAAAATTCCCCAGATTTCGATGAGCAGTGACGACAAGGTAACGATCCAGAAGAGGTGACAATGAATGTCACATCGATCGTCACACGCGTAGAACCAACACCTACAAAAGGAAATTCGACCTTTAGCAGAGGGATCCCCATTTTTGCACAACCACAGTCTCATATCAGTTTCCCGACGAATTATAAGCCCTAATCTCTATCACTCATCATCGAGAACGCGAAGCTAACAAGGATTCAATGTTGAGATTGAAGTTGAAGATTGATTGAGCATGCCTCTATTAGTAGAGATTCAGAGTTTTCCCGAAATTTCTTCACCTCTTGAGCTTTTATTTTCAACTTTGAATCTTGTATTTTGCCTCATGATTATGGGCTAAAAACCCTAATCATGGGTGCTAAACTTATAAGTTTGGTTCTAGATTACTTTTTAATTGAATTTATGCATGACTTTATCATATCTTGATTGATGATAATATCTGTGTTAAGCTAGCTATTTAATACTTGTAATTTAAGTTCGAGGTTGATCCCAAGAGGGAAAATTGAGAATTGACTGTAAGTAAAATTGATGAATCGGTCTTCTGGAGTTGATTCCTTGGTACGAAAATTGTTGTTTGAATGTTGTAGAGGGTTAGGCTTAATTCTTAAGAGGGTTGTCTAATCTAAAATCAGTCATTACCCAATGTTGAGAGGCGGGTCATGTAATAATAGCATAGACCTGATATTATTACATGATTGAAATTAACTGGTAATCTTGGATTGACATTGAGCCTCGATCTAGTACCTGTGATTGTTAGTTAAATGTTTTCACAACGTACCCATATTGCTTGCTTATCACTGCTTACTTTTGATTGAATTGTCACCATCACACACAACCAAATTTGATGCCCTTTTAATTTTCCGTCTCACAATTCGAATACAATATGCTTAAGGATAAAACTCCATTTTAATCCCTTTGTAAATCAACCTGAATTCAAGCCAGAATTACAAATTTATTCATTGACTTAAGGGCGCCTCACAACATCCCATCATAAGTATACAACTTTTTCCCTTAACACTCTTTAACTAAAAAACATGTCTTATACACCCTCTTTAATAACCTAGCATTTCAATTTTAACAGTTTTCGTTAAATATGAACAAAAATTCGGGAAATGATGAAAATACTCTTAAATTTAAAAAACATTATTTTAACTTATTTTTAATATAAATAAAAAATTACTCTATCATTAAAAAATTATAGAAAATGATGTTTAAAAAATATAGAATAATAGATAGAATAATTTTCATTCTTTATTTTATTTTTTGAAAACATGTTAAAATAATATATTGTAAAGTTTATTTTTTTTTATTAAGAGGTATTTTCACCATTTAAAAAACATAAGTTTCAACAAATTAACATAATGGGGTAAATTGCAAACATTTGAAAACTTCAGGGAGATGTAGAATACACATGTTAGTTAAAGGGTGGTAAGTGAAATAGTTGTATACTTAAAGGGAGTTAACCTAAAATATTTTAGCGATTCAATTAAGAGATATTAAACAAATAATACATACATTGAAAAAAAGTTTTTCGACAAAAATATGAAGATGAAGAGATGCATGATAGGAATGCTATTCCTGTTAAACAAATCATGTTTGAAATCTTTCTAGTTTTTGTACTAGATTATTATTTTTGATTTATGTTACTAGTTTCGGATATAATTCTATTTGAGCTAGTTGGGATTAGGACTGTGCATAGTTCTAAAATCGAATCGACCGGTTTGGTTTTCTAATTTGTAGAACGGCAAACCGAACCATTAGAATAGTTTTGGTACTGTTTTAACCGATTGAGCGGTTTGATTCCATCGATTTTCTACAATACCGAAAAAAAAACACCGAACACCAGATAACGAAAATCTGAAAATTACATAAGAAGAGGAAGAAGTATCAGGCAAACCCCGCTAAATCCATTTTCTTGGGCAATTCAGAGATCATGAACTTAGATCTCTCGAAATCAGCCAACATTGTCTCTTTCAATTCCTTGATGCGCGCAACGACCACAAACTCTAGGATTTTTTGGAGTCTCTGTCTTGATTCCCAACTCTATGACATGAGAGGACCAAGGAGCGAGGGCATGTGTCTGTCGACGACATGTATGATGAAGGTTTAGAGGTGAGGGTAGTTTGGGGTGACGACGACAGTGAAGGAGAGGGAGCCGAATGAGAGAAGATGGTGGGCAAGGTGGAGGGATGTGGTTCGCTCTTTCTCTCTCACTCTTTGTTATGGTTTGGAGATTGGGTGTGTTCTGTGTGTTTGTGTAAGTGATTGATAAACGCTGATGTTTTGAGATTTTATATGCTCGTCAGTTTGGTTACCAACGTTTCAGAGAGAATCGAGCCGTATACCAAATCGGAGGATGATTTGTTGCTGAGGAAAACTGAGTCGACCAATTCAGTAATCGAGCATTCTAATTCAGTCAGATTCCTTTGGTTTGACTTTTTTGCTTAGTTTAATTGAGAATACTATTACAGTTCAAGCATGCTATAAATAAATGCATGTTCCATGATTATAACATTGAAAGTTATCAGTAAATTGTCATATTTTAGATCAGTCTCTATCTAACAAAATCAAAATATCGTTGTTTTCTCTAATGAACTCATATATCAACCATAGGATAATGGAAGAAGCTTGAGGTGCCTCCACATGACCCAATGAGCAGCTAGCGGTAAATATACATGGGTCCCATAACCAAAACTCGAGTTGAGGAATGTATCAACGGGATATCAAAGCCAGGGTTTAGGGGGGAGTACGAGAAAATTGGTTTAACAAGTTCATATAGGCATACCAGGTAGACAAGGCTTTATTTTTTTACACCCAAGAACCAACAAATCTAGTTCAATAGATCTCAGAATCACTAGTGTTAAACAGGTGTAACGCTAGTCATGGCGAAACAAGTTGAGTACAAAAGAGAGAAAGTGTGAATGACCCTGGAGAAAATGAGGGTCAGGGTGGGCTGCGACGTGTAAGAAAGGGGATTTTTAGCTTCGACGTGGGCGATGATTCCGTCATCTTGTTAAACATGTGTGAAATTTTTTTCTACACCAATGGATTGTATAGGAAGAGAAATCATGTTTTTACTCATCCCACCTCAAGGTAAACAACCAATTATGGTGCATGCAGTTGCAAAAAGAGCACCCACAACTATTTTAGAGGTTGCGTAAGAACTTTTACAATGTTCGTTTTGATTCGCAGCTGGACGGGAATCAATTGAGAGAATAGTAAAAAAATGAAGCAAAAGACCATGGTGGAACAATCCAGGAAATTTTCGGCCTAAGTTCGAAAACTAACCATTAAACATGAAGTTTTAATTTTTATCAGTAGTCTTAAGGATAGCTTGGTAGTGGATGCGAAAGTGCTATGTTCTGTCGACGTGATGACTGTCATGGGAATAAATAGGATGTATGAATCTCGACATATCAAGGGACGGGACGAGACATAAGGAAGTTGTATTTCAGGTAGTATTTATCTCAATTACTCATATTCGTATACAAAACTCCCGGTAAAAGTAATCTTCATGAGCTCTCTCTCAAACTCTGGAAAAGTGCCTCCCATTCTTCTGAAGGCGTGGGTCGCTGGGGGAGGTGTCAGACTTAGGAAATAACGAGCCAGCGACCATCCTCTACCTACTCACAACGCTGTTGTGTTGGTTTGGGGCTGTAATACTCAAAGAAGGGGGCGAATCTTTGTTGGGAGTGGTGTTGAATCCATATTTGGGTTCCTTTCTCTAGATCTGGTGGGTCTGGGGGTTGATAATAGGGGAGCTCGTGGTGGGCTGGAGGTTTCAGCGGTGGCGGAAGCTTTGTCGTCGTTTTTGCGCCTCCTCCTCCCATATCAGATTTCTAGGGAAGAGTCGTTAGGCGTTGGTGGGCGTGACTTTGTGGATGTCGAGGAAGGAGGGGAGTGTCAGGAGACGTGCAAGGTGGAGTGGGGAGGCTGGAGCCCTGGAATGGGGTGCTCGCGACGGAGGAGATCGATGCCAGAGTTGTGTTCGGCTGCACTGGCGAGACAGAGGCCTCAGAGAAGCAGGCTGAGGTGGGCTTCAGTGGTGGCGAGGAGTTTATCAGAGCGCCTAAGACTTGTCGGAGACGTTGAGAAGCGTTGGGTTCCTCTGCGTGCGTTTCTTCTTGCTGGAGAACTGTGTCAGAGCTGTTCGGCAAGCAACAATGCAGCCAGGTCGGATGGGAGGTTCGTAGAGGCGACCCGCTGGTATTCTGGAGGATTTGTGTTTGCTAGAGACACGATAGGCGAGGTTATCTTTCTCGGCGGCGTTCTCTGCCCGCCGGAGACCTTCGCTAGAGAGCTTTGCTGGCGTCTGCGTTGGTGTCCTCACAAAATCCTGAAATTGATGTTGGGTTTTGTTGTCCGGTTTATTCTTTTTATTGCGATGATTGTTGGCTTATTTTTTAGTCAAGAAGGATGTCGAGCATATGATCAGGAAAGACTTCAAGCCGAAGGTGGCATCATCTTTCTCGAAATCCTGTATGTCGAAGCATTATTTAGTTTCCTTAAAAAAGGAGATAGTTTTCTTAAATATAGAGATACCGGACGATTGTGAATCTTGAAGATCTCCAGATGTGTACAAGACTTTTGGGAAGTATGTAATGATACTTGAAAGCTTCCTGCCATGATAGATATTTTCCAAAGATATTTGGCGACAAGAATTTGGGAAACCAAGATCTCTAGGATTAAGGAAACCCTAATGCATTCCGGTATTCATTTTGGAAGCTGCTATAAAAGTCAAGGGTCTACCCTTAGCAGCGTTGGTTCTTTTGAGATAATATACAGAACTCTTAGACGTGAAGGACTTGCGGGTTGAGAGGCTGTGTATTCTTCGAAGGACATTGTGTATCACTACCAGAATCGAAAGATCAAGTTTGAGTGATTGTGTTTTCTAAGTGGATGCATGATTGAAGACTCAAGCGCAACTATAAACAACGACTTGTGACATCCGAGCAAGGTGAGTGCTCGTAGAGTGGAACCAAGACGGGGTCTTGGATTCAGGGAGAGTCCATGAGATAGGTTTGCACTTGTAATAGTAGCATAGGGTAGTGATCTGTGTGATGATCATCGATACTTGTATGTTGTGACTAATTAGCTTATAGTGAAATCTTTCCACTGGCAAAGTGCCCCCAGACGTAGGTGAGTTAGCACCGAACTGGATAAACAATATGTGTGTCGTTGTTTACTGTTTTTGTTTTGTTATTATTCGCATCTGCTCAACTTGTTAAGAACATTGTCTTAACATTGTTCTTGACATTTTGTCTGACGAAAGAAATCAGAATTTCAATTCTAGTTTGGCTGGCTTAGGAGTTTTCTTGGCTAAACCAATTATTTTTAGAACCTGCTCAATTTAGGGTTTTAGCCATTTTAGACTGGGTTCATTTTTTAGACCAATTTTTGGGTCCAATTTTGTAAACTTTCTCGTTGTATTTATTTCCCGCCCTCACAAGCTTGCATTGTACGTTTTTTTCCTGTCTATATAAATTACTTCTTTCCGATAAAAAAATGGGACGAGACATAAGGGTTATCAAGGGAACCCCAAACGGTCAGGCGAGAGCACCATTCGTGAGACTAATTTAGTTAAGGTGAGCGAATGAAAAATTAATTGTGTTTTAACTATGAAGAGAAGTATAAAGTACGTCTCCAATGCAAACAATCTAAGAATTTGCAAGATTAGGGAGAGTCGGAGTTGCTTCATGCCATCTACAATTTAAGAATTTGACGCATGCAGCTAAACGTCGTTTGAAAGTGGAGAGTAACGATCATAATCTTCTTTTTATTAGACAAACTACACTTGAAACTTTTAATGTTGTATATTAATTTGTTAGTTTAGGTAAGTATGAACACATATTAGGCTAAATTTTTATCTGAAGTGACTAAACTCTAGTTGGTATTAGAGTTCAAGTAAACAATAAATATACGCATGTTTCATAAATAAAATATTGAGAATTATTGATTAATTATTATTTTTAGTATTGACATTCTCTTTAACAAATTCAGAAATTGTTCTTTAGAAACAAACCCACGAATAAACACTACAACATTTTTGTCATTTTGGATGCGTTCAATGTACGCAAACAAACTCAATTTGTACGCAACTCAAATGATTGGATGTGTGTTGTACGCAGTCCAAACCACGTGACCGATAAGTCGCAACCGATTCTATTCGCATTGCGTACTGCACGCAAACAATCATTCATATGCATATAAAACACCGAACGCATCCAAAAATTGGTCGCATTTCATTTTTGTCGTACATAGCCCCAATCGATCAAAATAAATATAAAAAAATCACCCATATTCCAGTAGGTAAAGCGCCTATCCAAAAAACCAAACCAAAATCACTCAAATAACAAATCGACACTGAACAACAAAAGATCAATTTACAAATATTACAAAATATAAATAAATCTGAACAAGAGAATTTACAAATATTACAAATTATAAATGAATCTGAGCAAGAGAAGGTGTTGTAAACATAATTTTCATCACACCATATCTCAAAGATTAAATTACAGAAGTTCAACAAACACGAGTCCCATAATTTTACATGTTATTAAAATATCAGTTTTTGATTAAAAAATTATAAGATGAAAAAAATATTAAAAGTTACAAAATATAAAAAAAATTTTTTTGCTAAATATAATCTAGAGATAAAAAATATATAAAGAAAAGTAGATTTTATCGGAGTCATGTTTAAAACATTCTGCAACGGATCACGGGGTTTCTGTATCTAGATGAGGTGGAGGTTGTTGCTCTGCGTGATGCTAAACGGGTCGAGTCTGGGATATATGTTTCTTTTTCTTTTTCTTTTGTTTGTCGCTCTTGTAATTATGTGGCTCATGAACTAGTCAGATATGTTTTAACCAACAGTAGGTGTGATTATGGTGTGGGGTCTGTTCCACCATATGTTATTTCGCCTGTCCGACGTAATATTAAGTTAGTTGCTTAATAATATTTACATTTTTCCCTCAAAAGAAAAAAAAGTATCCGTTGAAATTTTGAATAGATTCATAAATGTCTGTTTAACTTGGAAAAAGACACTTTTTTAAAACTAATATCATACACAACCCATATTATATTAATTTTCACATCACAATTTACAATAGTTGATATTGAAATAAATGATAAAATTTTGGACATCAAATTCAGTAGAAACTATAAACAAGGGTACCATTTTGAAATATTTTGCCATTCAAAAAAGGTGAACATTATTAGAAATACATGGATATGACCAATAAGGTGGTTGTTGTTCAGGAGGTGGGTCTAGGTTCCGGCGACCAGACCTTGCCGGTAATTGGGATGGGATTGGGGGCAGATCCAAAGACGGTGAAGGCGGCCATTGTTGAGGCCATCAGCGCAGGGTACCGCCACTTTGACGCTGCCTTCGCGAACGGGTCGGAGCAGCCTCTAGGAGAGGCCATAGCTGAAGCCCTGCGTCTCGGTCTCATCAAATCTAGAGCTGTGCTCTTCGTCTCCACCAAGCTCTGGGCCACATTTGCCCAGAGGGACCTTGTGGTTCCTGCCATTAACATGAGTTTAAGGTAATATATTATTCAATCAACAATTTTTAATTTGACTTTACCCAAATATATATGATATGAAACATTCGTTAATACTTAAAACAAATCGACATCTTCGATTATTTGTTGATTAATCTTTTACTATTACTAATTAATTTTTGAAAGATATATCTTCTCAACCCACTTAATTAACACGTAGCGTTTTATAAACACGGTTAAACATATTATTTAGTAACAGTGTTCGTTAATTCGTAAGAGTACTGTTCTAAATTTAACCAAATTTTTGTCCAAGCCATGGTTTATCGGTTGGTTCACAGTCCAAATAAATGCAAATTGAAGTATTAAGCTTGGAGTCGGTTTGAACACTTCCAAATTACTATTTAACATATCAAATTGGATCTCGGTCTAAATACCTCTTATATTATATTAAGAACTGAGAAATAAGATTATGAATTTTTTCATTATTAAAAGGTAACCAGAGCTCTTAAATTATCTTTGATCACTTAATATTTTCGGCCAACAAAAAGATGATTCAAATGTAAATATTTAATTTGGTTGGCCTAATATTTGAATAGATGTCAAAAACTTGCCAAATATAAAACCCTTATATTTTAATTTGTGGAAGTTTAAATCGAAAATCATCCAACAAATTAAATATGTTCAGGCTAAACCCGGAATCGATCCAAACTGGAACTTAAAAGTTGAAGTTTGTAAGTAATAGTTTTATTTTGTTTCTAATTTTAGAAAGTAATTAAACTACTATTCAAATATGATTTTTATGAACCAGAATTGGTAATTGATGGATATGTGAGAACCAAGAAGCCATTGCCATGATCAAACACCCTCCCACAAGCCTGGCCAATGCCCGCGGGTCATGTACTTTTTTTTTGAAAATATTCATATAACCATAATATACAGTTTAGTATAGCATTGTATTGCATGAAATTAAATTATTGCTTACTTAGTTTGAAAGTAATTTTTCTAAACCTAATTCGGCCCATAAATTAGACCCTTGTAAAATGAAGAATTATATGTGCATAGTCAATTATAACCAATTAGTCAAATGCCTAATTGGTTTCAGATACGATTTTAGACCGATGTGGTCCGATTTTAAAACCATAAGTAGGCTGCTACGACACCCTTAATAAATTAAGTTTAACGAAACCCATGCTGGTTCCAACATTTGTAAACCGTTCAAATCGGTTTGATTTGAAAAACCAGAGTGAAGACCGGTTCATTGGCCCATAAGCACCCCTACTTACTATATATGTCATGTTTGTCTGAACCCAAAGTACTAATACATTTATGTTTGCAGGAACCTGCAACTGGAGTATGTTGATTTGTACTTGATACACTGGCCACTGAAACTGGACCAAAGTGTGAGAAAATTTCCCCTTGAGAATAAGGAACTCATATCCCCCTTGGTCATCAAACCAGTGTGGGAGGGCATGGAAGATTGTCAAAACTTGGCCTTGCCAAGGCCATCGGTGTCAGCAATTTCTCCTGCAAGATGCTCCGCGAGCTCTTGTCTGTTGCCACAATCCCTCCGGCTGTTAACCAAGTGAGTTCCATAAATGTTCAAAAGCACAAATCCTCGTTTCGAGTAAATCACTAAATCATGTATAATGATGAAACAGGTGGAGGTGAACCCGTTTTGGCATCAGAAGACGTTGAGGGAGTTGTGCAACGAAAAGGGTATTCACATCACAGCTTACACACCTCTAGGCGCGCCCGGGACCAAATGGGGCACCGACAAGATCATAGGGAGCGATGTTCTTGGAAAAATAGGCAAGGCTAAGGGCAAGACAAGTGCCCAGATTGCTCTGAGGTGGGCTTATGAGCAGGGAGTGAGTTTTGTGCAAGAGCTTCCACAAGGAGAGGATGAGACAGAACCTTCACATATTTGATTGGTCATTGACCAAGGAGGAGTCCAACATCATCAGCCAGCTCCCACAGAGCAAAGTCGTGACCTACACCTCCATTTTAGGCCCTTATGATTTGGCCCTGGAGACCGATGCAGAGATTTGATGATCAGAGTTGAAACCCCCATCAGCAAGCACATATAATTATCTTGGAGGACATATATAATGCTTGAATATTAGTCCATTTCCTACTCTAGTTTATTCGTAATTTAGATTAATTTTATCAGGTAAAATAATATTTTTGTGCATCTAACTATATCTCCTTTTCACTTTCATACTCATAACATTTTTTTTTTAAATTTTCAGTACCCTAACTATTATTTTGGCACACATATTACTAAAATACCTAAACTCTTCTTGAAATTAAACTGGTTCAATTTCAACGACCTGGCTCAGCCCGGTACATAAAAAGATCAAACCAGAATTTGATTAATATGAAATAACCGTTTTACCCTCTCTTTAACAATACATTTAACTCTCAATTTAAGGGTATATCTGTCTTTTCAAATAAAAAATTAATAATTGAAAATAAATTATTACATGACAACTCAAAATAACTATTATACCCCTGTCTTCATCCTAACTCTCTCATCAACCTCTCTCTCACCCATCTTCCTGTCTCTACTTATGTCTCTCTTCTCCATCGTACGCAAATTAAGGTAAACTCATTTTAATTTTTGTTGATTTCGTGTATTACATGCCCAAACACAATAACAAACCAATCTCAAATCAGAATTAAATTTCATTGGGTCTTCATCTGATTCCGTCTTCAGTTTCGGTTGTGGCAGTCACAGAGACAGAGCTGCTCCGATTTTTGATCTAGATTGATGTTCGATTGGCTCCGCCATAGCCTAGTACTTCAAGACCCCAATCCCTCGAAACCCAGTTCTTGAATCGTCGAATCGGTGAGAGATTTTTGGTCCAGGTCTGGATATGAGGCTCTCCTCCACAACCACCTCCAACGGCGGCGTCGCTTCCGTCAGAGTCGGTCACCATTACGCCGAGTCGCTATTCCGAACCAAACCCATCTCGGAGATCCGAACCGTGGAGGCGAGCGCTCGGAGGCAGATTCAAGACAAGCAGGATGAGATGCGCTAGCTCGTGGGTATGCGCTAAAGAGACCTTATAGAATCCGCCGACTCTATCGTTATGATGAAGTCTTCGTCTGAGCCAATCTCCAACGTCTACTCCACTCACGCCGTGATGAAGCCCCTTTCCGCCGCCACAACCACCACCCTCAAATCAGCCGAAAGACAGAGAATCGAAGAAAACAGTTTTGGTTGGTGGCGGCGAAAAGACTTGCTTTCTTCAGCACTACAGACGGAAACACCGAGCTTCACCTCTTTGATTTGGGGCTGAGATTTACCAATAAGCACGCTTAGGATTTAGATTGAAAAAGTATAAAGAAAAAGAGATTTAGGTTGAAAGGGGGAGTGGTTGATGAGGAGGACAGTACATGCATTTCCTTCTTTTCAATATTTAATTTTTACTTTAAAAGACTAAAGTACCCTTGGAGAGAGGGAGAGGAGTAGACGAGGGTATAATTTTCATTTAATAAATTATTTTCAATTTTTTAATTATTAATTTGTTATTTGAAAAGAGAAATATATCCTTGAAATGAGCATTAAATTTTTAATTCAAGAGAGAGTAAAATGGTAATTTCATATTAATCAAATTTATGGTTTGATTTTTTGCTAACTGGGCTAAGCTAGAGATTGCTGAAATTGAGTGGTTCAATTTCAGGGGTATTTTGTATTTTAAAAATAAGTTGTCACAAAATGATAGTTATGGTACTGAAAAGTAGTTAGGGTATGAAAGTGGAAAATATGTATAGTTAGGTGCACAAAAATATACTTTTCCCATCTTATTATCCAGGGATAATTCATGTTTCTACAGTGAACTATAACACATTTGCATGTCAATACGGTGAATTTATTAACGTGTCACTTCAATACAAGAACTATTTTTATGTGCATTTTACTCTAACACCGTTAAAACAGATGGAAAATGTACTGTACAACTTTCAAATTTTATCAAATGTCGAAAATACCCCTATATTTAAAAAAGTAAAAAAATAAAATTTATTATTTTTGTAACTTTTTTTTAAAAAAGTATTTTTTTGTGGAATAAATAATTTTAATTTTTAATTTTTTTTTCGAAAAAACTTTGTTTGAAAGAAGTAATAATATTGAAATCATTTTTTAACCATTAATTTCACTAAAAAATTAAAAAAAAAGTTTAAAAAATATATTTCTTATTAGATTTAGTTTAAAATTTTAATACAAGGGCAATATGAACATTTCATATCAAAATTAACTCTGCTAGAATCAATGACACATAAAAATAGTTCCCCGTATTAAAGTGACACGTTAATAAGTTCACCGTATTAACATGCAAATGTGTCATAATTCACCGTAATGAACATGAATTATTCTTATTATCTGTGTTTTCCAATTATTGTTACCTTTTCTATTTAGTTTTAATCTATACCTATATAAATTATTCTCCTCTATTGTATTTCACACAATATTATTATTATTATTATTATTATTATTATTATTATCAACACTTTCTATCATGGTATCAAAGTCTAGTTTTATCATTGGCTAGATTTTAAATAATTTTTCGCTTTGCCCACTCATCGATTTGTGGTTATGATGGGTGGCAATGCAATCCGATAAATTAGCTTCCGCATAGTAGTGTCATCACGACATCTATTTACAAGTGTCACACAACTTCTATCTTCAAGTGCATCATGATACCCTATCTACAAGTGTCTCACAATAGTTATCTTCAATCTCACAATAACTATAAACGAGTGTCTCCCATCACCTTTCTTCAAGTGCCTCACGACACCTATCTACAAAGTGTCTCACAACACCTATCTTCAAGTGCCTCACAACATCTATATCTACCTACTATATCAATCAAGTTCCAGTCAGTCGTTCCACGTTGATTCAAGTTTGACTACTACCTAAATCAATCAAGCTCCATTTGGCTAATCTACGCCAATTCGAGTTTGACTATTACATATATCAAATGCTCCCCCATTCCAAAATATTTCAGGCTCGGTGCCTATGATCCACGTGTACATCCATGTCCCTTACTCAAGATATTAAATATACCCGATATATTCCAGATACTCAAGATATTCAAAATACTCAAGATACTCAATCTCTAGTTAACGATTTGCAACATATTTGACTTTGATCTTCTACTAACTCCATCATTTCAAACTCAATTCGGCACAAGGTTCTCCCATATTATATTTCACATAACATTATTATCAATAATATTATTATCCACATTATTTCCTATCATGTAATACTGGTAATAAAAGAGACAAATAAGCTAGAAAGTAGCTTGTTAGAAGAAAAAAGAGAAAATGATCTTTTTGTGCACCTAACTATACAAAATTCCAACTTTCATACCTTACTTTTTTCTTTCTTTTTTTCAGTACCCTGAATTTCATTTTGGGACATGATGTGGTCCATTTGTGCCCCTTTCCGGACCCAAATAACCCCCATCTTAGCACGCTTTTCACTTCGTTTCAGTCACACTAGGGCCATTATTTTGATCCTTGGTGTTTATTTTGTAGGAGATGGAGCCAAATTGAAGCATTTTTGGAGCACGGGAGAGTGACACGGTCATGGCGCTGGCAGATCTTGCAAGGGAAATAATATCTTTATTCGGAGTTCAAATAGAGCAAAATTATACATCACGATGAAGATCTTTGAAAAATCTACAACTTTGAAGAAGGAAGCGAGGTCATCGGAGTTATAGATTGCTAGATATTAGCCGGTCAAACTGGATAACCAACGACCCATCACTCAATTTCAGCACGATCGAGCCGTCTTGCAAGGGCCATATCTTTGGCATCTGACCTCCAAATGAAGACTATCTTGAGCTTAAATTCAAGAAAAAGAAAAAATCTACATTTGTGAACCGGAAGATTGCCAAAACGGCGCCGCAACAGAGTCACGATCGTGACGTGAATAGTGTCACGATCGTGATACCAATTTTTTTCAGGAACAGAGCGACTGTCACGATCGCTCAGGCGATCGTGACAAATCAACGTTGCAAAGGAAAAAATGGAATGTCACGATGGTGTCACGATCGTGACAAGAAGAAACAAAAAAGACTGTCACCATGGTGACACCCATCGTCAAGATCATGACACTAACAACAAATTCCAGCAGCAGTGAGCCGTCTTGAAAGGGTCATATCTTTCGCATCCGACCACCAAATTAAGACTTTATTGAGCCTAAATTCAAGAGGAAGAAAAGGTCTACAACTCTCGTGAAGAAAGATTTTCTACTTGAGTAACGCAAGATGGCCAAAACGGAGCCGGAACAGGGGCTGGTCGCCAAAACAACAGCTGACTTGGAAGGGCATTTTCGTTAATCTAGCAATCCGATTTTCACCATTATTTACCACCACACATTTTTTCAGAAACACACCACCTATTCCCACTCTCTCACCTTCTTCCATCTTCTCCCTAGCTTTCATCCTCCATTTTTCCTCCATTAAAGGCCAACCAAGATCTTGATTAGGCAAGGAGGAGGAGGATTCCATCACCACACCTTGGAAGGTTTTCAAGTATCCAAGATTCATCAAGAGAGTACAAGATTGGAGGGTTTTTGAGCTCCCAACCCATTTTGGGTTCTTGGGTTTGTTTAATTTCTCTTCATTTCTTGAATAATGTATTTTTCTTGTGGGATTTTGTATGAGCACCATGGTTTTGGGCTAAGAATGCAAAACCATGGGTGCTAGACTTTGTAGAAAAATATGACTTTCTAAAACTTGATATCTATACATGTTTGAGATTATGCATGTGAGTTTGCTTGATTTTAATGCTTGATGAAGACTTGTATTTTTGTTTGTGAGAGCATGTGATGATATATGTTGGATTCATAATGCTTGAGCATGATTTGAATATACACTTGTGAGAGCTTGTGTGTGTTTGTAGTTGTGTTAGAGTAGTAGCTCTCAAATTGTCCGAGAGTAAGAGTTGAAAGCGGGTTTAAGTAGATTCAAAGGGTTGGAAGCAAAATTTCAACCTTTGGTTCGAAATTGGTCGCGTCTAATGCTTTCTAACGTTGAATGTAACTTCCCGAGAGGGTATTTCAACGTTAGGAAAGGTTTAGTCCGAGAGGATAAACATCTAAGACTTAGGTCGCTTGCATTGCTTGACTGTGATTAGTTGATAGCTTGGATTGACATTTCACCGTCGGTCTATCACCCGTGGTTGCTAGTTGCTTGATTTTCATTCCCCCGCTTTAATATTTTGCATCTAACTTAGTGTTCCTTTAGTGTAGTTTTCTTAACTTAGTTGTTTGCTAGTAATTAGTTTCTTAATCAAAAACCCCTAAAAATTGCGTATTTACTTTTTCTTCCCCGTCAAACCTAAGAGAGAGCGCAAATCGACTAAGTAATCGACCTACAAGTTGATCCCCTAGTGTTCGACTCGGAAAAGCCGGAATATAAATGTACTTGGACGATTAAAGGACCTCTTTTGCGAGTGAGCTTTTTGGCCTTTCAGGACAATCTACTCCTAAAATACTAAAAATACATGAACTAACCTTTAAATTGAACCAAAATTAAATATGGTCTATTTGAGAAAACCGGCCAATTTTGGTATTGTTGAAAATACCAAAATCCCCTTAAATCAATTTCAAATTTTCAAAACCTACCCCTTAACTCTCTCCTCCCGAATACCAAAATTTGGCTGATTCTCTCGAATAGACCATATTTAATTTTTGTTCAATTTCGTGGGTAGTTTATGTATTTTTAATATTTTAAAGTATCTTGTCCCAAAATTAAATTAAGGGTACTAAAAAAATTGTAGACTTGAAAAAGTGAAAATTATATATAGTTAGGTGCACAAAGTGTGCTTTTCCCAAGAAAAAATGGACTTAAGTTTGATTTAAAAGAGACCTATCTAAGCTTTGCTTGTTAAATTTCAAAAAAAAAATTATGGTTACATCATAATAAATATTATAGATTTTTTTTGTCTCGAAGTTCATATAAAGATGACAAGAGAAGAAAAAAATTAACCTGTAGATGTGGTGAATAAAAAAACAAAAAGGCGAGGAAACCCACCATCGGTCCCAAGCTTAAGAAGTTAAAGAATCCATAGCAGATGCAAGTCAGTACACGAAGAAAAACGAAATTTACATGAAACCAAACATATTTCTTTGGGCTTAATAATAATATAAGTCGTGCCATAGATGAGCAAGCTTATCCATCCTCCACATAGAAAATACATGTCACAAGAGCATATATAAATAAAAGTATCACTCATGGAAGATATATCACAATTCAAGCTAATGAGAAACAACTTGTGAGATTATTTCATACCGAACAAGGTGTTTTTGATACATCTTATATGTGCTCTATTCTTTAGGCATTCTAAACATACCGTACCTTGATTTTTCTGGTAAATACAAAGACTTTTTAGCTGCCTAATTCGCCATCTTATGATAAAATCTGATAGATATAGGGCGTAAAAGAACGTCGGGGTGCTTCTACGCGACCCGACGAACAACCTACCGTCAATATACACGGGTCCCATATTATTCGATCCCGAGCTGGGAGCCACACACACACACAGGGATGCACTCCAATACAAACTCATCCAAAATGTCCAGACGTCCAAACCAATGTATAACCGTCGGATCATAAACGCGCGTTATCTTAGATTACAACAGTGACAGTTATATAACGTTGCACTATATGTTATACATTGTTTCAATTTTACACATGTTCAACATGTTATACAACATTACACTACATGTTCTACATAGTTATACAACATTGAACTGCATGTTATACATTTTGGACGTTTGGACATTTTCCCCTAGTTTGTATTTGATACATCTTTTATATATATATAACATTTAATATTGCATATTTAAAAATTGTCATGTTACTAAAAGTAATTAGTATTTTTTACTAAAATATAATTATGAGATATAAAATGAATGTTAAACGTTACAAAATATAAAATGTTTTTAATAAATATAATTTAGAGATAATAAATAAATATTACTTAACTGAGTTAAGTGTCAGTTTAACATGGAAAATATATATTTAACAAAAGTAGTTTTAAGAAGTATCAGTTGAAAATTTGGACAGATGCAGAGAGAGAGAAAAATATGTTGAAAAACTAATATCATATATTATATTAATTATGGAACATACTATCTGGTATCTGCCTTTTAATTATTAATTATAGAAATAAATGATAAAATTTTGGACATCAAATTCAAATTAGAAAATATATAATAAAGATACCATTTAGAAATATTTTGATGTATAAAAAGGTACTTATATTATTAGCACAGTAGGAGGTGAACATTATAGGAAATACATAGATATGACAAACAAGGTTGTTGTTGTTCCGGAGGTGGGTCTGGGCTCCGGCGACCAAAGAATGCCGGTAATTGGGATGGGAACGGGGGCGGATCCGAGGACGGTGAAGGAGGCCGTTGTTGAGGCCATCAGGGCAGGGTACCGCCACTTTGACACCGCCTTCTTGTACGGGTCGGAGCAGCCTCTAGGAGAGGCTATAGCCGAAGCTCTGCGTCTCGGTCTCATCAAATCTAGAGCTGAGCTCTTCGTCTCCACCAAGCTCTGGGCCACATTTGCCCAGAGGGACCTTGTGGTCCCTGCCATTAACATGAGTTTAAGGTAATATTTCTTTTATTCAACAAATCTTTTTTATTTGAACTTTATTCTATCACTGCCATGTTGGTTCTAATGTTCCATTTGATTGTATATGTGTATTGTTTGCAGGAACCTGCAATTGGAGTATGTTGATTTGTACTTGATACACTGTCCACTGAAACTGAGCCAAGAAGTCAGAAATTATCCCGTTGAGAACAAGGAACACATATCTGTCTTGGACATCAAGTCAGTGTGGGAAGGCATGGAAGAATGTCAACGGCTTGGCCTCGCCAAGGCCATTGGTGTCAGCAATTTCTCCTGCAAGAAGCTCCGCGAGCTCTTGCCCATCGCCACAATCCCTCCTGCAGTTAACCAAGTAAGGTTCTTTTTAAGAAAAATGCCAAAGAGTGCTACATACTATGATACTTTTGCGACATAGTGATAATGACAAAAACACGGTGTGAGCTTTGTTTTTTCGTGCAAATGTATTTACTTTACGAAATTTTGACGAAATGTCAAGTACAAAATATGTTTTGGCCATTTTCCTAAATTTGACAGTAAGGATGTGCTTGAAACAGGTGGAGATGAATCCATTTTGGCAGCAGAAGGCTTTAAGAGAGTTTTGCAAGGACAAGGGTATTCATGTCACAGCTTCCTCGCCGCTAGGCGCGTCCGGGTCCAAATTTGGCAGTGACAAAGTCATAGGAAGTGATGTTCTTGGAGAGATAGGCAAGGTTAGAGGCAAGAGCAGTGCTCAGGTTGCTCTGAGGTGGGCTTATGAGCAGGGAGTGAGTTGTGTGCCCAAGAGCTTCCACAAGGAGAGGATGAGGCAAAACCTTGATATATTTGATTGGTCATTGACTGAGGAGGAGTCCAACATCATCAGTCAGCTCCCACAGAGCAAATGCATAACCTATGCTTCTGCTCTTGGCCCTCATGACTTGGCACTAGAGATTGATTCAGAAGTATGATTTACCATCATAAACATGTTTTAAAAATAAAATATATGGGTTTTTCAAGGAGAAAAAAAGATAAATAATTAATAATGATACCATGAAAAGTATTTCTTATATATTCATGAAAATCTTTTAATAATAAGTATCATGTATCGGTACTGGAGATGGATTCAAAAACATGATTTATCATCAGTAACATGTTTCTAGAATCACCCATCGTATATTTATACTTTCTTGGAAATAAAATTGGTTGATATCTGGTTTGCAATGGTGGTCCTTCTATGCGAAATCAAGAGATTTTGTTGTCTTTCTATGTGGATATATGTATTCTTCAGTTGCTTTAGGCTTCAGCAAAATGATTATTATTTTTTTTTAATAAACGAGACGATCTCATTAGGGTAAAGAAACGTCTGCCAACATAATATGAGATAACATGCCTGGTACATCAGCACAAGAAATCTCAAGATCAGGGCTCGTAAGAGCGTTAGTAGCTAGATAATGAGCTGCCTAATTGCCTGATCTAGGGGTAAAAGAGAACATACTATTTACAAAATTATTACAATCTTTCACTATCAGACCAATATGAGATTGAGGAGTAGAATTGGCTGATAATAGTGTCCAGAGATATTGAGAGTCTGTCTCAAAAGTGACATTGGTTGCTCCCAGCGTTGAGGCCCAAACCATGCCTTCTCTGAGGACAATAGCTTCTGCGAGCAGTGGCTCAAAACTTCCACATCGTTGAAAGCTTCAAGCTGCTCCGAATCGACCATCGCTGTCCCGGCATATGAGGCCACCCCCGATTCTTCTTCCATTGGAATCCACCGCTGCATCTGAGTTGATCTTCACCCAACCCTCACTTGGTTTGCACCATCTCTGGGTGTTTCTTTGTCTGGGTAGAGGCCGCGCCCTTGCATGCGCCCTTTGCCATTCAGATCTACACATCGCCGAGGTAAAGGTAATCGTGGCCAAGTTTAAATTCTGGTTTTTCCATACAATCTCGTTTCGCATCTTCCAGATTGCCCACCATAAGAAAGCTAACTCCTCAGATCTGTTCGGGTTGTTGTTGTTGAGGTTGCAGGAGCTGTCGAAAATCTGAGGGATTGATTGAAGGTCCCTTCCATTCCTATTCCACATCGGCATGATTGAAGAGAGAGAAGAACACTCCCAGAAAATATGGAGGGATGATTCGTCAGTTAGTGAACAAAAGGGGCACTGTGTCGAGAGCAAAGGGACCCCTCTGGATGTCAAGATTTCGCAAGAAAGGAGAGTTTGGGTGAGCAAACGCCAGACAAAAAGCTTGATCTTTGGAGGTATGTTTAATCTCCACAAAATTTTCCATCTAGAGGATTGATGGGAGGAATTCCACTGACCTGCTTGTTTCATTGCATGTCTATAAGCAGATTTGACGGTGTATCTTCCTGATTGTTCGAAATTCCAGAACCATTCGTCCCTCACCGCAGTCCTGCTAATGGGAATAAAGCAAATACGCCTGACTTCATCATGTGGGAGGAAGGAGTGAAGCAGAGGTATATCCCAATCTCTAAATCCTGGTAGAAAGAGGTCTGCAACTTGGTTAATATGCCTTCCTAAGGCAACTTGTAGGAGAGTAGTAGGCTCCTCTTGGAGCCATGGAATCGTGAGCGGGCAGAATAAGCCTGGGCCTATAGCACATCTGGCTCCGGAGATTACCAAGTCCTGAGCTGCTAGGATACTTCTCCAAGTGTAGCTTGGATTGGATCCTAACTTCGCCTTCAGGATTGAATCGTTAGGGTAGTATCGTGCCTTCAAAACCCTTGCCACCAGGGAGTCAGGCTTCGTGTGAAGCCTCCAAACTTGTTTTCCTAGGAGAGCTAGGTTGAAGAGTTTGAGGTTTAGAAAGCCTAGCCCACCTGATTCCTTGTGCGAACATAGCGAGTCCCACTTCTTCCAAATTATGCCCCTACCTGAGATAGACCATGTCCACCAAAATCGTGCCATCAGTCTCTTTATGTCTTCTAGGACTCCATCAGGAAGGTAGAACACATTTAGGGTGTAGATAGGTAGCGATTGCAAGACTGATTTGATCAAAACTTCCTGCCCTGCTTTTGAAAAGAATCTGTTTGCCCATGAGTTGGCTCGGTTGGCTACTTTTTCCATTAAGAAGTCGAAAGCTCTTCGTCTATTTTGTCCAATCATATTATTTTAGTCCTTTTAAAATGAAGAACGTGGCAATAGTTATGTGAGAAAAAATAAAAGTTGAATTACTTCAGGAGAACAAAATATTCGTGAGTGCACCTATTTAATATTAGTTTGTAATCACCACACAATTTTACAGTAAAGGCAACGGACCCGATTTGAGAACGTCGTCACTGCTTAATAAGGACAACGGACTTTGAAGCTTCGCTGTCACTAGTGTAATAAGGACAACGTAACTGTGGAATTCGTCGTCCTTATATAACTGAGCAGTTGACCAAAAAACGATTGTTACTGTTTAACAGTCAGAAATAGTTTCGTTGGTGTGACCGTTAGATATGGACGACAAACAGAAGGTGTTGTGGGGCTGAATGGTCTCTTTTTCAGCTCATTCAACTGCACATTTAGAGGCTCATTCGCCATGTAGTGGCTACTTATGAGTCAAATAGAACGTATTTTATGTTTCATTGTGTTTTGAGTGTAAATGCAGGAAATGGTGCAAAAAGGGCCAAAATTTGAGTGTCGAGAAGGTCGAATCTTAGTGAGTAAGAAAGCAGGGCACGATCGTGCCCCCCTAGGGACGATCGTGCCTCCCCAAATATAATTGGATGGTTTATGCTCAACTTATAGAGGCGACCCACGATTTCAGTCGCGATGGAGGCACGATCGTGCAAGACTTCGAGGCACGATCGTGACTCATCAGACATGATCGTGACCAAGGCATGATAGTGCAAGAAAAGTAAGGCGGCTAGTTGGCGCGGTTCCCCAGCTCGAGCCACAATTTTGATCACCAAGGCACGATCGTGACTAAATAGGACAGCTCCAAATTCCAGCTGTAGCGAGCTGTCTTGCAGGGGCCGTATCTTCCGCGTCCGACTTTCAAATGGGAAACTTATTGAGCCTAAACTAAATAGAACGGAAAGAGCTACAATTTTTGTGAATGAAGTTTTTCTCTTGAAGGGCTGGAAGAAGGCCAAAACCAGCGGGAACAGTGACTGGTCGGCCGGGACAGTTTCTGCTGAAAATGGTATTTTGCTCCATGCCTATACTTGCAATCAAAAGCAACTTTCCCTCTCTTCAACCAACTCAAATCAGCCACACCAGTTGCCAATATAATAAAATATATTATTGTTTTGGGAGAGTAAGAGAAGAGAGAGGGATAGATATTATATCTACACAACACCACATACCCGAGAGACTCTCATCCTCTCCAAACCACACTCACTCCCCTACACACAAGACAGCCATGGTTCCTCTCACCCCTCTCTCCATCTTCTTCCATTTTTCTAGCTTTGTTCTTCATAGTTCTTCTTGGGTTCTTCATCTCCTATTGACATTTTGGGAGTTTTGAAGAGGATTCCACTATAGAATCTAACTTTGGAGCTAGGAAAAGAAGGTTTGGAGAGATTCTAACCATTCAATCCACCAAGCTTGAAGAATCACCTCAAGAACACCAAGAGTTTTCTTAACCCTAGTTTTATATTTACTTTGATGTTTTTGTTCACTTTTGGTTGCTTGTATGACAATAGTTGGATTGAGCACCATGGTTGAGGGCTAAATCCCTTAGCCGTGAGTGTTAGACATTTATAATGTGATTATTAAGTTATTGAGGTATTAGTTCTAGGATTGAATGATGTGTTGTGTGGATTGTTGTTTGAATGCATGTATTGTATGTTTGACATCTTACAATATATGTTTTAGGAGTTCTTGTTGGGCCAAAATGTGACGTGAGAACGTCACACAATGGTTTCCACGTGCAAGTGCACACGGGTCGCAAGTAATAATATTTATAAGATCCGGTAAGATACCGAGTCGGTCCACAGGGATTAATATGGGGTTTACGATTAATTAATAAACGTGTTTGCAATTATGACACAGATAATAGATTGCGATAGGGATAACAGATGGATTAAAACGCCTAGGGTGCTAGACAATCATCAAGTGAACAAGTTCGGGAAATATGCAATCTATTGAATGAAAGGTCTGTTGAGCTTATGTCTTAAGTGCCGACCTCGCCTTTCGGTAATGAGGTTAGCCTAATCTCGAGTCTTCCCGTGCCCTTTCGGTATTGAGAATACTCGAGACCGCATACAATCGACAATAAGAGGCTAAGGGTTATGAGAAGGTGCCAAGACACGGTCTTGGGCCTACAACCCTCGGTGGATGCTAGGTCCGGGTTCTATTCCTTCCCTTTCGGTATCAGATAGAACTCCTCAAACACATATTGTGAAGCGTCAATTAAACAACGCATGCATTCAAACAACAATCCACACAACACATTCATCATTCAATAAATTGAATCTCAACAAACTTTATATTCACATTTCATATTGTCTAGCACCCATGGCTAAGGGATTTAGCCCTCAACAATGGTGCTCAAGCTTAGCAACATCATGGTGGAAGCACAAATACACATGAACAACATGAAGGAAATAAAGTAAATGGATAGAAATGCTCTTGGATGCCCGAGCAAGGTGCTTCTTTGAGTGTGATGAAGAACGGTGGAACTTGTCTTGTCCTTGGTGTCGAGGAAGATGAAGAACGCTTGAGAAATCACGAAGAACGCTCAAGAACACTTGAAGAAATGCTGAAAAGCTCCTTGGTCTCGTTTCTCTCTCTACTTTTCTTCCTCCCCTCTAAAATGTGAGTGAACCCCTTTTATAGTTTTCTGAATCTGTGGACAGTCACGATCGTGCCTCAGTCTGGGCCACGATCGTGTGCTGGAATTGGCACGATCGTGACTTGGTCATGGGGCGATCGTGCTCTCGGAGGGCACGATCATGACTCGTGGCAGGTAAGATATTTTCAAATCACCTCGAGACTTGCCTCTTAAAGCCACGATCGTGGCTCTCGAGGGGGCGATCGTGCCTATCAGTGGGTGACGATCGCGGCTCCGTCGTGACTTAAATTGCGGGAGCCCACTGTAAGTTGGAATAAAATGCTCCTGAAATTCTGAATCGCAGCCAAGTCAGGAAGTCGAACACAAAGTCTTCAACTTGTGTATCGACTTCTTGTGGAAACAGTAAGCAAAGTAATAGACAGATAATAATCACGACACCAGAGATGATTACCCAGTTCGGTGACTCCGCACCTACGTCTGGGGGCACTTTGCCAGTGGAAAGGTTTTTCACTATCAGGTAGTCAATAGTACAACTTCAAGCCCAACTAGCTATCACACAAGCTATTGTCCTAAGCTACTATAGATCTCACCGTGAATCGCCTCGACCCGAGAAGTAGTAAGATGTTGTACCTTCTTGTGTGACGTCTTGACTTGTTTCCCAATTTGGCATTCTCCACAGATTTTTCCTTCAATGATCTTGAGGTTGGGAACTCCGATGATAGCCTTTTCAGAGAGAATCTTTTGCATACTCCTCAAATTGATGTGACCAAGCTTTTGATGCCATAGTTTTGTCTCTTGAGCTTTGGATAAAAGACACTTGGTTGGCAAAGTACTGACTGTTGGAGACCATAGATAGCAGTTGTCAAGGGACCTGTGGCCTATCATAACTTCCTTTTGTTGTTCGTCTTTGACCGAGCACTTGTCACGAGTGAAGTGGACATCCAGATTTAAATCACATATTTGGCTTATGCTGATGAGGTTTGCTGTGAGGCCTTCTACTAGCAGAGCTTCTTTCAGCCATGGAGAGTTGGGAAGATTGAGTTTTCCTTTCCCGAGCACTCTAGCTTTTAAACCATCTCCAAAAGTGACGAAGCTGTTTGTGCATGGTGTTAAAGTGACCAAGAAGGAGCTATTACCCGTCATATGTCGAGAGGATCCACTATCGAAGTACCAATCGTTGCTGGTTGAGGTCTTTAAAGCGGTGTACGCGATGTTAGCTCGATAGTTGACCTCTTTGACTCGCCATTCCTTCCGAGGTTGGCTTTTCTTGACGGTGGTCCTTTTCTTGACCGAGCTCTTCCCATATAGCTGATAGTAGAAGGGTCGAATATGTCCTCTTCGTCCACAGTGATGACAAACCCAGTTATGTCTTTCGTTCTGGGTTTTTGACGCGGCCAGGGTAGAAGGCTTTTTGGTCGCTTGGTCAGCCGTGAAGTTAGGAGACTTCTGGGGGACAGACTTCTGAGGAACGAAGATGGTGTGCGATGATGAGGCTTCTTTCGAATATCAAGACCTTCCATATTTCTTGATGGTTTCCCGATCGAAAGTATTTGGTCCAGAGTATCAGTACTTGGATTTATCATCTTTACAGACTTGGTGACCTGCTCTAACTCGCCTTTTAGTCGAGCAACTTCCTTTTTGAGATCAATAGTCGTCTCAAGAAGTCTTGACTTGTCTTCATTAAGAGTAAGAATGAGAGCGTTCTGTTTTTCGATTACCTGAGAGTCTTCAAGCCACTTGACATACCATTCGTTGTACGCGTTGTTGAGAGTCTCATCGGATAGCTCATCATCAGAGTCATACTTCTTTGATCTTTCAGCTGGTTGATCTATTGTGGAGGAAGTGAAAGCCACATAGTTACTTGTATGCTCAAGGTCACTGTCTTCCTCATCTTCATCGTCAGTTAGAGAGGCATTGAATCCCTTCTTCTGTTTCTTTAAGAAGTTAGGACATTCTCTCTGTATGTGTCCATACCCCTCACATTAAAAGCACTGAGCGCCTTTACCTGATCGTTCTCCTCGTCCTCCATCGTTAGCTGTGATGTCGAGCTTCTGAAACTTGTGCTGTGGCTTGTCTCTGACTTCTCGGGTGACTTTTCTTCCAGTCTCAGACTAGCATGGCACGATCGTGCCTCAGTCTGGGCCACGATCGTGTGCTGGAATTGGCACGATCGTGACTTGGTCATGGGGCGATCGTGCTCTCGGAGGGCACGATCATGACTCGTGGCAGGTAAGATATTTTCAAATCACCTCGAGACTTGCCTCTTAAAGCCACGATCGTGGCTCTTGAGGGGGCGATCGTGCCTATCAGTGGGTGACGATCGCGGCTCCGTCGTGACTTAAATTGCGGGAGCCCACTGTAAGTTGGAATAAAATGCTCCTGAAATTCTGAATCGCAGCCAAGTCAGGAAGTCGAACACAAAGTCTTCAACTTGTGTATCGACTTCTTGTGGAAACAGTAAGCAAAGTAATAGACAGATAATAATCACGACACCAGAGATGATTACCCAGTTCGGTGACTCCGCACCTACGTCTGGGGGCACTTTGCCAGTGGAAAGATTTTTCACTATCAGGTAGTCAATAGTACAACTTCAAGCCCAACTAGCTATCACACAAGCTATTGTCCTAAGCTACTATAGATCTCACCGTGAATCGCCTCGACCCGGAGCCTCTCCCCCTGTCTTTGAGATTCCCTCAATTCCACTCTTCGAGCAAGTCCATGCTCGGTGTCGTTGTCTTCTTGGACGGAGTTGTGAATCTTCAATCACAAACAAAAAGCCTAACTGATTCAAACACTTAGTCTTCGCGACTCAAGGTTTGATCGGAGCAAAGATCCGTTCTAGCGAATATTCATCAGCCTCTCAACACGCCGATGGTGCACGGTTAAGAGCTCTGAGAAATCTTGCAATTGTTAGAACAGGAACGGATGATCTGCTAATGGGAAGCCAAGAGCTTTTTATAGCAACTCACATTCCGAATCCCTCCTGGATTCGGAACAGGAAAGTCAGGCAAGTTGTTGCCGCCTTCCGTGACAGCTGGAAGTCGTCTTGCCTGTTCTGACTTCCTGATGAAATCAGGCAAGTCGAGTTGCCGCCTATTGCTGACGTGTAACTGCCAGCTGGAAGTCGTCTGACTTGTCGACGTCACTCTCTTGCGCTCCAAGTCTTTGTGCCGCCTTTCTTCTTTCGCTCCAAGCTTTGTCGAAATAGGAAAGCTTCAGACTTTCCTAATCTGCGGCTCGTAACAAGTCGCTCCACATGTCATGTAACATGTTACTCAACTTCTTACTTTTGCGCTAAAAAATCATGCCAACTATTAAACGTAGCAACAATCTCCCCCTTTGGCAATTTTTTAGGCAAACACCTTTTTGTAAGCCCATCGTCATCTTGTGGCAGTTACGCACAGCAAGTGACTTATCTTGTGGCAGTTACGCATAACAAGTGATGTGACTTCTTTACTCCAAGCAGGCATATCGTCGTCACCTTGAGGCAGTTACGCACACAGCAAGTTTCGTGACTTCCGATGCAACTTCTTGTACGGCTTCTAGTTTGTCTTCTGGAGCAGCTTCTGGAGCGTCTTCTGGAGCGGCGACTTCTATGTACATCTTTTCGGCGCGCGACTTCTGGCGTACATCTTTCGGCGCGACTTTTGGCGTCGTATCACATTTATCTCCCCCTGTTTGTCGAAAAATATTGCCAAAGGTAATCTCATAACCTAGATTTGTCTAAACAGCAGGGTAAAAGAGAAATAGCTCACACCATGAGCAAATAAACGGCTCAAACATGAGCTCAAATCCAGCTCAATCAAGAGCAAATATCCCAAAAAAAAACAGTCAAATTGTGCGGAAACTAACTCGGACAAACCCCGAGAATTTAAAAGTGTGTGTGGGACAGAGTTATCATAGCAAATTTCAGAGAATTACTAAAACGACGTGGAGTCGTTATCTTCTTCTTCAGCAGTAGCAGCAACAGATCGGAGGTTTTCTAGAAGGACTTCACAGGCGACTTTGCGAGTTGAGAGCGTGGCAATTGACTTCTCCAGATCAGCGATCACTTCCACCAATTCTTCCTGCATCCTAGCGCCAATTGGTCCTGAGGGACGAGAGCTTGATCCAGCTCCTGGAGTTTTGGCCATAGGAAGTCCAAGGTCCTTCAACTGCTGCCCTTTAAAGTTCTTGAGATTGATGGCTAGAGGCAGTGGCTTTTTACCCAGAATATCCGACTCTCGGACAATGTTAGGACATTGTTGGAGAAGGATACCGGTGATTAGCGAAAGGAACCCAATTGGAAGTTTGATTGCACATGATTTGGCGTGCTTAACTAGATGGTCAATAATGTAAGCGCCAAAATCAATGGGAGACTGCGTACCTATTTGGTAAATGAGTTTTTCCAGCTCTGTTTTGATGCTTGACCCATGCGTAGAGGGTGCCCAGTTAGCCAGACCGATGCGGTAGAGAATAGAGTATTTTGCTGTGAGCTCGGTTGCCGCAATGGTGTCCTTGACTGGCCATCCCTTCTTACGTCCTCCGGTTATTTCGACCGCTACTTTGTCCAAGTGCGGGATTTCCGGAGTGACTTCTGGGTCATCTCTGCCAAGGTATGTGTTGATGGTTGAGGCAGAGACTTCGAAGCATTCCCCCCAACAAACACCTTTCGGTATTCAGCATCTTCAGGGTCATCGAACTCGCTTGATAGATTAACGATAAACTCCTTAACCAAAGTCGGGTAGAATGGGCCAATATTTATGATCGTGTTGGTCAGGCCAGCTCTACGAATAAGCTCTACAATCGCATTTATCCCTTGTGCTTCAGTGGAGAGTTCTCTTTCTGGATAAATTTTCCGTTGATAGACATACTGCCACTTAACGGCATTGTCTACAGAGTGGGAAGAGACGTTGTCTGTGGGTGCCTTTGGTACATACTTGGGGAGCTTCTGCCCTCCTAATGTCTTCTTCACCTGTGGTAGCACAATTAGGGTGTCTTCTTCTTCAGATTCTTTTTCTTCAGGGACAGAGGTTGCTGCTGTGGTTACTGACTTCTTTCTTGACTTCTTCGGCTGTTTGGACGCCGAAGCTTCTCCTTTTTCTGTTGCCTTTCTCTTTGGGGTCAATCTTCTCTGAACTCGAGGTTCTTCTTCTTCATCAACCAACCTTTGTGTTGGTAGTTTCCTTCTCACATCCCTCTTGGGCACAGCTTCTTCCTTTTCCATGGTTTCAATGTCGACACTTTCTTCGATGATGACACGTTCCTCTAAAGGTTGAGTGACTTTTGGAATGGCTTCAGGATTATCATCACGCCCTGAATCACTGTTCGGGGCGACAAGGGAACTTTCTTCCTTTTCCAAGTCCTCGTTTAGAGGAGATTTCTCTGGTGCGGGTGTCGACTTAGAGAGGCTAGGTTGGTCCTCGGTGCTAGTGCCGTGGACTTCAGGAACAAGGGTTTCTAAACCCTCTTCAGGCATGCTTTCTTCTAAGTTTTCTTCAGAGAGGATAGCAGATTTACCTCGTGTTGGAGTCGGAGTAGAGAGAGAAGCGTCTTCTTCAATGTTTGCAGCAGCGGCTAGAGCGTCGTCCTTCTCAGCGACGGGGATTGTGTCTTCCGGCGTAACAAATGGGGGCGAGCTTGTTACATCCTGAGGTGCTGCTGAAGTTTCCCCTATGCCTCTTCCTCCTCAGATCCTTACTCCATGCTTGATTCTAGTTGATTTGGAGGCAGATAATTTCTTGGCAATGACTTTTGTCCTCATCTTTGCTCGAAGTACTTTTGAAGCAGATGGTATTCTACCGCTGCGGGTACCAACCATTTAGCTAGGATTTCTTCTTTATGGGGTGAGGGTAGATTTTTGCAGAACTTTTTGATCTGAGAAAACCCTAGCGATTTCAAAATAGTGGAGGAGGTGCAGAGTCTGTGGGAGTTGAACATAATGATTTCTGATAGGTGGATAGTCAAATCGTAATCATTCCCAAAATTCATAAAGACTAACGGGCTTCTGATGAAAGGATTTGGGCCCGGTTTGATTTTGTGGACCCTGTTTGGTCCTGATTGAGAGAAAAAGTAAAATCAATTAAAAGCTCTTCCTCTTCTTGCTTGACTTCTGGCTATTCTAGACAGCCAAGTCCGAGGGTTGACCTCAGACTTTCAAACCTTTTAGCATCTAATGCTTTTGTAAAGATGTCAGCGACTTGTTTCTCAGTGGGTAGGTATTCGAGCTTTATTTTCTTGTCTTCTACAAGCTCTCGAATAAAGTGGTGCCTGATGTCAATATGCTTTGTCTTGCTATGTTGCACTGGGTTCTTCGAGATGTTGATTGCACTGATGTTGTCACAGAACAAAGTCATGACTTCTTGCTTGACTCCATATTCTGCCAACATTTGTTTCATCCAAAGAAGCTGAGTACAGCTACTTCTAGCTGCGATATATTCGGACTCAGCAGTAGACAAAGCAATACAATTTTGCTTTTTGCTGAACCATGATACAATGTTGTTCCCCAGGTAGAAACAACCTCCAGAGGTGCTTCTTCGATCTGGTGTGCTTCCCGCCCAGTCAACATCACAATATCCAACCAGAGTAGGAGAGGTATCAAAGGAATATAGTAAACCTAATTCAGAGGTTCCTGAGATGTACCTTATGATCCTCTTTGCATAAGTCAAGTGACTGACTTTTGGATTGGCTTGATATCTAGCACAGACTCCCACAGAATAAGCAATGTCGGGTCGACTTGCTGTCAAATAGAGGAGACTTCCTATTATGCTTTGATAAAGACTTTGATCTGCTGGTTCTCCCATCTCGTCCTTCGTGCACTTGTCATGTGTGGCAATAGGAGTCCTCTTGTGCGAAGCCTTTTCTAACCCGAACTTCTTGACAATGTTCTTTGCGTATTTGCTCTGGGAGATAAATATTCCATCTGACATCTGCTTGATCTGGAAGCCTAGGAAATATGTGAGCTCACCGACCATACTCATCTCAAATTCAGACTGCATGTGTTGAACGAAGCGTTCCACCATCTTGTCTGACTTCCCTCCAAATACAATGTCGTCGACATATATTTGAGCAATCATGATGTCCTTTCCTTCCTTCTTCACAAAGAGAGTTTTGTCTACTCCCCCTCGAATATAGCCATTCTGTACAAAGAATTGGGTAAGACGTTCATACCATGCTCGTGGAGCTTGTTTGAGACCGTAGAGAGCTTTCTTTAGCTTGTAGACATGGTGCGGAGAGTCATGGTCTTCGAATCCCTTTGGTTGGGCTACATAGACTTCTTCGTTTAGATTTCCATTAAGGAAGGCACTCTTTACATCCATTTGATAGAGTTTGAAGCGCAGATGACATGCGATGCCGAGAAGAAGTCGTATGGCTTCCAGTCTGGCTACCGGAGCAAAGGTTTCTTCAAAGTCGACTCCTTCGACTTGTGTGTACCCTTGAGCCACCAGTCTCGCTTTGTTTCGAGTGATGTTTCCTTGTTCGTCAGATTTGTTTTTGAATATCCATTTTGTCCCGATGACATTGACATTGTCATGTTTGGGTACAAGTTCCAGACTTCATTCCTTGCAAACTAAACCAATTCTTCTTGCATTGCGCAGACCCAGTACTCATCATTGATGGCCTCTTGTATATTCTTTGGCTCAATTTTGGAAATAAAGCACATGTTACCTATCAATTCTTGGTGGTCAAGAGATGCCTTTTTTCGAGTTTGAACTCCCTCATTAATATCTCCAATCACATCCTGGGGTGGATGATACTTCTGAATTCTTCTTGACGGAGCGTTTTGCCTTGTAGGAGTTGCCTCTTCATCCAGGATGATTTGGCTTTCGTCTTCAGACTCTTTGTTGCGCTCATCGTCCTTGACCTCTGGTCTGACTTCTGTTCTGACATCCGGTCTGGCTTCTCCTCTGACCTCTGGTCTGACTTCTCCTGAGAGATTCAGGACTTCTTCGTCCTCGTCACTTGATTGCTCGTTATTGTCATCATCAATTAGAAATTGATAGATTCCATGATAGTTCGGGTGCGTTTGTTGAATACCCGAAACACCCGACTATTTCTGGAGTATCCGAGGAAGATGCCTTTGTCGCTTTTAGGGTCCAACTTGCGTCGAGGTTCCCTATCTGCGAGTATGTAGCAGACCGATCCAAAAACATGGAAGTATTTGACATTCGGCTTTCTCCCCCTCTATATTTCATAAAGAGTGAGCGAAGTTCCAGGGCGAAGAGTCACTCTATTATGAATATGGCATGCCGTATTCAAATCTTCAGCCCAGAAGTGTTGCGGGATGTCTTTGGCTAACATCATGACTCTTGCCATCTCTTGAAGAGTGCGATTCTTTCTTTCAACGATTCCGTTTTTCTGAGGAGTGATGGGAGCAGAGAATTCATGGGCGATTCCTTCAGCATCACAAAAGTTTGCGAAGCTGATGTTTTCAAACTCCTTTCCATGATTGCTCCGAAGTCGAACGACTTTCCCAATAACTTCTCCCTTTTCTCGTTGAACTCTTCGACATAAGGCTTCAAAGACTGAGAAGGTATCTGACTTCTCTCGAATGAAATCTACCCATGTGTACCTTGAGAAGTCGTCTACACATACAAATATGTACTTCTTCCCTCCTAGACTTTCTACTTGCATGGGTCCCATAAGGTCAACGTGAAGAAGTTCTAGAACACGAGAAGTAGTAAGATGTTGTACCTTCTTGTGTGACGTCTTGACTTGTTTCCCAATTTGGCATTCTCCACAGATTTTTCCTTCAATGATCTTGAGGTTGGGAACTCCGATGATAGCCTTGTCAGAGAGAATCTTTTGCATACTCCTCAAATTGATGTGACCAAGCTTCTGATGCCATAGTTTTGTCTCTTGAGCTTTGGATAAAAGGCACTTGGTTGGCAAAGTACTGACTGTTGGAGACCATAGATAGCAGTTGTCTTGACTTGTCTTCATTAAGAGTAAGAATGAGAGCGTTCTGTTTTTCGATTACCTGAGAGTCTTCAAGCCACTTGACATACCATTCGTTGTACGCATTGTTGAGAGTCTCATCGGATAGCTCATCATCAGAGTCATACTTCTTTGATCTTTCAGCTGGTTGATCTATTGTGGAGGAAGTGAAAGCCACATAGTTACTTGTATGCTCAAGGTCACTGTCTTCCTCATCTTCATCGTCAGTTAGAGAGGCATTGAATCCCTTCTTCTGTTTCTTTAAGAAGTTAGGACATTCTCTCTGTATGTGTCCATACCCCTCACATTCAAAGCACTGAGCGCCTTTACCTGATCGTCCTCCTCATCCTCCATCGTTAGCTGTGATGTCGAGCTTCTGAAACTTGTGTTGTGGCTTGTCTCTGACTTCTCGGGTGACTTTTCTTCCTGTCTCTGACTTCTCGGGTGACTTTTCTTCCTGTCATGCTTTTCTCTGAACTTCGATGGCGGTGATCTTCATCTTGAATCTGGGACTTAGGGCTCTCAGTGTCTTTCTGACCAAATCTTCATCGGTCATAGGCTTGCCAAGTGAATATGATTCATTGGCCAGATCCTTGATGCGCACATTAAATTCCGCAATAGTCTCGTCGTCATTTATGGTCAGAGCCTCAAAGTTAGTCGTGAGGTACTGTAACTTCTGCTCTTTGACCTTAGAAGTACCCTCGTAAGCCACAGCAAGTGTGTCCCAGGCAATTTTGGCACTTGTGCATGTGTTGATGAGTCGAAACACATTTTTGTCTACTCATTTAAAGATAGCATTGAGTGCACGAGAATTACCTAGGGCGGTTTCATCTTCTTCCATGCTCCACTCCTTTTCTGGTTTGATGCTGGTTTGATTTCCATGAGCATCAGAATAGTAAGGTTCCTCCCAGCCATTGATGATAGACTTCCAGGTTTTGCTATCGAGGGACTTCAGGAAAGCACACATCCGTGCTTTCCAATAACCATAGTTTGTTCCGTCGAGTACCGGCGGACGATTGACAGATCCTCCTTCCTTTGAATCCATATTAGCTACTCAGATTTTTGCAGGAAAATCACCTAAGAGATTAAGGTGCCTCCTCTGATACCAATTGAAATTCTGAATCGTAGCCAAGTCACGAAGTCGAACACAAAGTCTTTAACTTGTGTATCGACTTCTTGTGGAAACAGTAAGCAAAGTAATAGACAGATAATAATCACGACACCAGAGATGATTACCCAGTTCGGTGACTCCGCACCTACGTCTGGGGACACTTTGCCAGTGGAAAGATTTTTCACTATCAGGTAGTCAATAGTACAACTTCAAGCCCAACTAGCTATCACACAAGCTATTGTCCTAAGCTACTATAGATCTCACCGTGAATCGCCTCGACCCGGAGCCTCTCCCCCTGTCTTTGAGATTCCCTCAATTCCACTCTTCGAGCAAGTCCATGCTCGGTGTCGTTGTCTTCTTGGACGGAGTTGTGAATCTTCAATCACAAACAAAAACCCTAACCGATTCAAACACTTAGTCTTCGCGACTCAAGGTTTGATCGGAGCAAAGATCCGTTCTAGCGAATATTCATCAGCCTCTCAACACGCCGATGGTGCACGGTTAAGAGCTCTGAGAAATCTTGCAATTGTTAGAACAGGAACGGATGATCTGCTAATGGGAAGCCAAGGGCTTTTTATAGCAGCTCACATTCCGAATCCCTCCTGGATTCGGAACAGGAAAGTCAGGCAAGTTGTTGCCGCCTTCCATGACAGCTGGAAGTCGTCTTGCCTGTTCTGACTTCCTGATGATATCAGGCAAGTCGAGTTGCCGCCTATTGCTGACGTGTAACTGCCAGCTGGAAGTCGTCTGACTTGTCGACGTCACTCTCTTGCGCTCCAAGTCTTCGTGCCGCCTTTCTTCTTTCGCTCCAAGCTTTGTCGAAATAGGAAAGCTTCAGACTTTCCTAATCTGCGGCTCGTAACAAGTCGCTCCACATGTCATGTAACATGTTACTCGACTTCTTACTTTTGCGCTAAAAAATCATGCCAACTATTAAACGTAGCAACAACTCCATTTAATCCTAAAGGGGAGGCACGATCGTAGCTTGCGAGGGGGCGATCGTGCCTAATAAGCCACGATCGTGACCAAAGGAGGCACGATCGTGGCTAAAGAGCTCTGTCCGGCCCTTTGGTCAACTCGCCTTGACTTTTGCTCGGTGCCTCGTTTTTTACCCTTTATCCTCCCGTTCCTGCGTATGCACCTCAAAACACCAAAAAGCATAAAACAAGTACTCTCGGGCCTGAATTGGCCACTACCGGACATAAACGCACCGAATTGTGAGGTTAAACGGTCTCGAAACGAGACCTTTTGACCCCACAACAAAGACACCCCACTTAAACACTTATCGTCCCGATAAGTCAAAAAGCACACTACAAAATTCACCGATTTAAGAACCCTGAGTCAACTCAATAGGAGGAGCTCGGCATCTCCTAGGGGTTTTAGGCAAACTCCCCCGAACCGAAACACATAAGAGAAGTGGGAAAACTTACCACTACACTACAACGACAACAAATGACACTAACTAGACTCATGACGACAACTACTCCTAACACACACATTGAGACTCCATTGGCATAACTCACAATTGCACATAAGTATTTATATAAACTCGAGATACTCATGCAAAGGACAACATGCACGAAGGGTATCATTTTCACTCCGCATGCATGCTACACAACACTTGCCCTTACACAACATACATCACATAAATCCCTTTTCCTCAATGCTTTGGTGATCATCAATTAATGGTTCAAACCGATCCCGATGATCACTAGACCATAGCCAAGAGTGAATCCATAAGTGTAGGGCTTAACTTGGCTTGTAGTGTGGGTTAGGCTCGGGTAGATGTTTTTAGAAGGATAATTCAGGAAGATCGATGGTGCCCAATTCCTAAGTTGCCTCAACCTCACAAACCCCGTTACAATTACATCTCTCCCCAAGACTCGTTATCAATTACTTATTACCTCTTTTTACCCCAAATTATCCATTCTCATCTTCTTCTGCTTTAACCACCGACACTTTGCTTTGCTTTTGGTTTGCTCCACAATGCTAAATTCAATCGCTCGCCGATTTGCATTTGGGCTTTCGTCCGGGTTCGGTTAATTGTTTTTCCTTTCGTAGTGCTTTTGGCTTCTTTGGCATTTTTGCTCTCCTACATTAGGATCTTCCGGCATGCCAAGTATTTCTCTTACACTTCTTGTTTTCTTTTGTTGGCCTCAAACCTGAATCGCAGCAATTTTCGAAGTGTTACATTTGGTGTCTTCTTAGCAGTGTTATTCTCTTCAAATGGTCATTCCACCTTTTCTTTTCCCCAACCCCATGTCACCATTTTCATTCCTATACATTTGAACTAACCCCCCCCCCCCCCCCCCCCCCCCCCCACTCGCTGAAGCAACTAAGCAATGAGAAGCACGGGTTCATGTCAACGTTAGGCTAATGATTTGAGGGATCAACATGTAAGGTTTTATAATAAGGCATTTTGGCAAAGAGAGGGTACTACGGATGATGTGTATAGGGTCAAATCGTGTTTTGTTCAACGGTCAAACAAGATGCCTACGAATCATGTCCCTTGGTCTATGATCTTTTTGGCCGAAGCCAATGCGGTCAACCCATTAACAACAAACACGAAACATTGATGAGGATGCATATAATGTAATCGAAAAGCATGGCATTACACACAACGTGTTATAATGTGAACATATACTTTGGCCCACGATGGCCTTTTCCACAAATATCCACAAATCGACATTACACTTATATGCATTCATAAACATCATGCCCACGAAAGATCTCAACTTGGGCGAAGTGCCCCACATGCTCAAAAACAAATAACCCTCATTTAGCAAATAAAACTAAACATGTCAAGTACAAAGATATAACTTTAACATGCAATAGTCCGTACTTCACCAAAACAAGGGTCTCCAAAACCGACCAAAAATAACATAAAATCTGACAAAAAGTTTCCAAAGTTAACAAGTCTAAACATCCGACAACATAACGATGATACCTCTCAATAAGTCGGGTCTTTGTAGAGGTAGTCACCTTCTGCTCCTTCTGGCGCCTAATCATGCGAGCCGCTCGGACCTGCTCCACTCGGGTCCTGGTACTGGAAGTGGACATACGGGCCGGACGGGGCCGGGAATGCAGCTCCCTGGAAGGCCGGGTGATCCTGGAGTCGCGACTGGTAGAAGCTCGCTATCCCCCACATGTCGTGGTGCTGCTGATACAGCGTCTGATCCACGTGCCCCTGGAAAGCATGCATCCTCGCCCACTCCTGGCGAGACCTCTCGGAGTCCTCCTGTTGTTCGATGTGCATCACCCTCATCATGGCGAGCACATCCTCTTCCTGATCCAGCTCCTGCTGAGCTGCTGCTTCTCTAGCCTGAGGTCTGCCTGCCCGTGTTGCTGTTGCTCGGGCTCTCGCTCTGTCCTCTAGTGCCTGTCTCGTCAACAGCGGTTGACTGTTCTTGATCTTCAGCCTGATCCGCTCCAGTCAAGGATAGCTCTCCTTCACGATCTCCCCAAAGGTCGATTCTCTGATCTCCTGACCTCGCACTGCTTCCCTCTCGAAGATAGGAGGGCCTAGGGGATAGTTCACCCCGCTGACGAGTCCCCACACAATCTGGGTGACCAAGCACCCCGCTCCTATGCCTCCCGGCTGTCTACTAGGCATCTCCAGTAGCTGATCCCAGATGGTCCTCTCCCAAGGCGCCCTTGTATCCGTACGGTACGCGTTCAGGATCCACAACTCCTTGAGAGTAACGTCGTATTGACAGTTCTCTCGACAGAAGAGTGTTCCCGCTAGGAACCTCTGCAGCATCAACATCCCGGGTTGGTCTTCAGGAATGTCCCAGGCCTTGTTGGTCTTCTCCCAATATTGGTTCAACGTGATGTGATACCACATCTCGTTGTTGGAGAGACCCAACTCAGGCGCTTCTCCCTCCAAGAACCCAAACATGGCAGCGAGGTCATTCATGGTCATCGAGCACTTCCTCCCACACACCCGGAAGGTTTTTTCCGTCTTTTCCTTGTTCGCCGGCTCCACGGTGGCGAAGAACTCACGGGTCAAGTATTCAAAGACCGGGGGCCTCCACGTCATCATTCCCATCCATCCAGTTCCTCCCAAATGCCCAAGCTTCGACACAAGAATTCATTGAAGAACCGGCCGGTCATCACCGCCCGGTCTTCAAATGCTTTGTACCTTCTTTTGTACGGACCATGGGCAGCAAACTGGAGGCATGCTAAGTTAGGAGTCTCGACCGGAGCTCGGGACGCCGGTTGAGCCGGGGCTGCTCTCGAGCCCGAGGTGCCGGCGGTTTTTGATAGCATTTGTGCCCTAGTCCAATTGGTATTAGCCTGTAAACGTCTATGTACAAATATCATCGTTTGTAATGTATAAATATAAACGGCTTTATATTACTTAAGTGTTGAAGTAATATGTTAAGCATGATCTGATTTATGACCACTAAAGTAGTAGAACCATAAATCTGTACGGATCACACTTAACGAGTCCCTGGTCAACGTATGCTTCCTTGAAAGCGACCAGTATGAGGATGGTTCTTAATGACGTAGTTCTACTTGTCATAGGGATGTGGGATCTTGGAACCGTATCATAGATATCATGAGGTGATTGATATCGGACGACCCGCATTGAATAGTGTTTTCATAGATTAAGCCATAAACATATTCAGATGCGATAGCTTGTCACGACGTCCTTAGACCAAGGAGTCTTTGTGATCACTGTGCAATGAACGTACGGCTTTAACTTGCGCCAAACGCTTTCTGTAAAAGGATTGCTATGAAGGGCATGATTGGGTGGCGGAACGGGTTGCATGAGTGACACGAAAGACGGCTAAGGGATTTATCCCTCATACTACGATATGGGAAAGATATCCGTTAGAAGGCCTCTTGATGGAGACTGACTGAGAGGAAAAGCATGGCCATGCAAATGATACGGGTTATCAGTCCTCAGTCATCTCGCATATCAAGTAACAATGATTGATTGAACAAGGGAGACGACTCTATGCCTTGAGATCAATCGGGATATCTAGAGATAAAAGGATGGTGACTTGTACGCACAAAGGTTAAATGGAATCATCGATCATCATGCACCTTGGGTAATCATAATGTTTTACTAGAGACCACTTATGATGGATCGGGCAAGAGCGAGTCTTGCGCCGATCTGCCAACGGTGGCATGAGCCTAGAGGGTCACACACATACAAGACGGATAACTTGAGACAAGGAAACATGGATGTTTCTTAAGGAGAAGTATATGGACAAAACTGGAGGTTTTGTGCCATAGGTTCGGTTTGAGAGAATAATTAGCGAATCGAGAAAAATTGAGTTTTTCGTCGATATCGCGTCGGACTTTGTTTGATAAGTAACGACAAAAAGGTCGGGCAACTTTTGGACGCGGCATGAGACAACACGGGAGGGCCCATTGGGCTCGGCCCATGAAGCCTCATGGCCGGCCCAATAAGGCCATATGGCCGGCCCACTTGGTGGGGCCATTGTGGGGGCCACACAATGCCATGCTTAGTTGGTGATTGTGGATTAAGAGGTGAGTGATTTAAGGGGTATGGGTTAAAGCACCTTTAAGCCCATACCAATCACTTTTAACCCATACTTGTGAGTTGGATGATGGATTATAATGCAAGACTTTAATTCATTAAGTCACAAAACTCACAAAAACTCCCTATCTCTCTCATAATGGCCGGCCACCCCTTGTTCTTCTCCTCCATCTTGCTCTCTTGTTCTTCATTTAATTGTTCTAGTAGGCAATTAAGTGAAGGATCTTGAAGATCATCCTCTTGGTGTGGACTTGCTTTAGAGAAGAAGATCCGAACGTTCTTCTTTATCGATTCAAACAAGAGTTAAAGGTAAACATCTTGTGGAATAGATTTTGCTTTGGGATTTAATGGTTTAAATGTTCTTGGACAAGGTTTGGAGTAGATTATCTTTTATTGCTTCCGCTATCTCGACGATCTAGAACGCTCCAAAACCCTACAGTGGTATCAGAGGCTGGTTACCCTCTTAATCTTTGTCTTGTTGAATTTATTTCGGTTTTGTGATTATATGCATGCCAAATGTTGATAACATGATTTTAATGCTTTTTGGGAAATTTGCATGAAATATGTTATTTTTGAAAAATATATTAAATTTGGAATTTTTCGGAAATTATTGGATTTGTCGGGTCCGAGAAGAGACTCTCGGGGAGCCGGATCGGAGGTACCGGACGGAGGTCACCGGAGGCCAGTGAGGCCGGCGGTGATCGGGCCCGTCCCCACTCTTGGCCGAGGCCGAGAGTGGCGGCAAGCCGGGTTTGGGCCTTCCAAGGCCCAAACCGGGCCGTGCATAGTTTGGCTCGGCCCAATGGGCCCTCGGCCCATTGGCTTGGCCCGACTTGGTTTGTGTGTGGTGTTTGATTCATGTCACGAACCCGCGATCCAATATTTCGAAAACATTCAAAATTTGATCGGTTTCGATAAACCGTTTTTCGAAAAGGTCTAGTTTCGATAAACCCGACCAAGCAACTTGGCAAAAAAAAATTAAAACCGGAATTATTGCATATTATTTGATAACATGTTTGTGTGATAACATGTTGGATGATGTGATGAAATGTATGATGCATTAGTAGCCCATTAGATTTATCGCTTTCACGGTTTGGATACCGTTAGTGTTAGCGTGTAATTATTCTTTTATTCGAGCCCATAAAGTGTAATTCTTTTTTATCCGGTCTACGAACCGAGTATTAATTGTAATTATTACTCAAAGACAAGAAGGATGGAAAATCGAGCACGATGACGGTCTTGGAGGAAGTCCAAGAGCTAGTGGGAGCCCGAATGAGAAAGACGAGAAGATATGAAGACTCGTAGAATCCTAAGATTAGGATGGGCTATAAAATGCATATTTAACGCTTTATGGATGCTAGCTTGAATTATTTAATTAATTGCATGCTTGCATGATTAGTTTATAAGTTTATAAGCGATCACCTCACATGCAAAGATTAAAATCAACTTTAATTGTTTGCATGTTTAAAGCGTTGTGAACTATCATCACACGGGTTGTGATGGATGAGTTCAAATTTGAAACGTGTTTGCACGGGTTGCAAATGACGGATTCAAATGAAGATAGTATGTGATACAATTAGAAACGTCACAACACGGGTTGTTGATGATGGGTTCGTAATTGTGCAAAATACTTTCGAATTATTAAACACAACCAAATTACAAGTTAATTTGAGTCAAGTGAGATGCCACCCAAATTCACACCCATGTAGAAACATTTTATCGGTGTCGTGCGCCTTAGCGGAGCATCGATCGAATGGGTTCTAGATGGGAATGGTAAACTTTGTGGGATGTCGTGCGCCTTAGCGGAGCATCTGCACAAAGTTAACTCGTTAGTGAAAGTTGGTTGACTCAACCACGATTCTTGGCCTGAGGTCGAGCTGGGGCATCGGAAGGGTAAGCCGTGTGTTTTACACATACCCTGACTAAGAGTTACACGGGTTGTAATTGGACAGGATGTCCTACCTAAATAAGTCAATTGGAGCGGTGCGCCTTAGCGCACTTCAAATGACGAATAAGGGATCTTGGTTTAAAGATTCTAAATTTTAGAATCTAATGGTTGGTGTTTAATTCGGATCTTCGTAAATTTATTCAACCATTCTGATTAAATTTACTTTCTTCGTGTAGAAATGGCTAGTAATTCAACAAACTCGTCTAATTTGTCATTGAGGACTATACTCGAGAAGTGTAAACTCAACGGGACAAATTATCTAGACTGGGACAGAAATTTACGACTTGTGTTAAAAATGGAACGCAGGGAGTACATCCTTGATAAGGCTATCCCTGAGGAGCCAGCTGCCAACGCAACGAGGGTCGTTAAGGATGCGTACCAGAAACACCTTAGCGACTCTATCGACGTTGCGTGTGTCATGCTGGGCTGCATGGAGGCGGACCTCCAAAAGCAGTTTATGGAGCTATCCCATGATCCATTTGCAATGTTTGCACAGATCAAGGATATGTTCAAGGAGAAAGTACGTATTGAAAAATACACTGTTCTCCGAGAACTAATAGCCTGCAAGATGTCAGCAGGCAGCTCCGTAGGTCCTCACGTCCTACAGATGAAGGGGCATTTTGACCATATGACTAGTATCGGTATGTCTATGGAAAAGGAAATGGCTGCGGATTTTGTTCTGCAATCCCTTCCTCATGCATATGGTGGGTTCGTCATGAACTATCACATGCATGATATGGACAAGACCGTGTCGGAGTTGCACAGCATGCTAGTAACTGCCGAGAAGAGCATAAGGGGCAGTTCGTCCAAAAATGTCTTCATGGTCAAGAAGGGACCCAGCTTCAAAGCTGTTGGTGGCAAGGGTAAAGGCCCAAGACACCTCGCAGGAAGGAACAGACGACCATTTATTCCTAGACCTCACATGCCCGTACAAGGCAAAGGGAGGGCAAAGGAGTCGGTCTGTTTCTACTGTCAAAAGCCTGGTCATTGGAAGAAAGACTGTCAGCAGCTGAAGGAGGATCAGAAGAAGGGCGGTGGGGCCGCCACTTCATCAGGTATCCCACTAGAGCTATATCTTTCTACAATAAATACCTGGGTACTAGATACTGGAGCTGAGTCTCATATCTGTGTCAATGTGCAGGTGTTACACAGTAGAAGAGATATGGGGGAAAGCGAGGTGGACCTAAGAGTTGGGAACAATACCAGAGTTGCCGCAACTGCCGTGGGTTCTATGAACCTTGCTTTGCCCAGTGGGCTTGTAATTGAACTTAATGATGTTTTTTGCGTACCTGCTTTCAGCAGGAATATTATCTCAATTTCTCTTCTAGAGAAAGAAGGTTATTATTTCAATATTAAGAACGGGTTTTTTGATATTATGCGCAACAACATATATTATGGCAATGCTCGCACTGTTGGAGGATTATACATATTGAATATGCAAAACTCGAAATCCAACATGCTCTATAATGTAAATGCTAAGAGGTTTAAAATTAATGATTTAGACCAAACTCTTATCTGGCATTGTCGTCTAGGTCACATAAATGAGAAACGCATCTCAGCGCTTCATAAGCGTGGACTTCTAAGTCAATTCGAATTCCAAGCGATTGAAAGATGCGAAGCTTGTTTGATGGGCAAGATGACTAAAGCGCCCTTCACTGGTTTAGGTGAGAGGGCAGGTGACTTATTGGGTCTAATACATTCAGACGTATGTGGACCAATGAGTACGCATGCCAGATGTGGTTTAGGCTACTTTATCACATTTACTGACGATTTCAGTAGATATGGTTATGTCTATCTCATGAGACATAAGTCCGAAGCTTTTGATAAATTCAAAGAGTTTAGGACTAAAGTAGAAAACCAACTCGGAAAGAGTATCAAGTCACTCCGTTCTGATCGGGGTGGAGAATACTTATCCGAGGAGTTTCTTAGTTATCTTACTGAAGGTGGAATACTATCTCAGTGGACTCCGCCAGGAACACCGCAACTTAATGGTGTGTCCGAACGGAGGAATCGAACATTGTTAGATATGGTTCGATCAATGTTAAGTCTCACTGATCTCCCGATCTCCTTCTGGGGTTATGCTCTGCAAACGGCCGCTTTCATAATAAATAGGGCTCCGTCGAAAGCAGTGGAAGGGACATCATTTGAAAAATGGTACGACACCGTGCTTTGAATGATGGAAAGGCACCGTGCTTTGAATGATGGAAAGGGGGCCAGAGTTAGGTCATAGTATCACCAGTCAGGGGTGATATAGGACGACCCGATCATAAGTATGTTACATAGACACAGTCATGAACATACTCATATGTCGGCACATGAAATCACATCCTCAGACAGAAGGACCATTGAGTTCACTGTGTAATGAGTGACGAGTTTGACTCAGTCTAACGTCTCTCCTGTAAAAGGGTTACAATAACGACTGTGATTGGCTCGAACACGAGTTACATGAGTTGACTCAATGGATCACTGAAGGATTTACCTATCATACGGACGTGTGAGCAGATATTATTTTAGGCCACTTGATGAGTACAACTGAAATACAATAGCATGGGCCTGCAGTCGATACGTAGTATCAGTTATAAATCAGTTAACTCAGAATCAAGAAACAGGACAATAGAACGAGGATGACTTGTCTATGCCTCGTGGTTGTCAAAGATATCAAGAGGATAAAAGGATAGATTCATGTACGACAAGGCTAAATCGAAATCTCGATAATCACAAGCGTTGGGTAATTATGATGTCTTGCTAGAGGCCAATCATGATGGAAAGGGTAAAATGGTAATTTTACCAGTCCGCCGACGTGTCGAGAGCCTAGATGGCCACACACTAAAGTTTGAGTAAAACGGATGGAATCGTGTGAAGGAATCATGAGAGAGACAAAATCCGGTTTTGGATTAAACTGGATTAGACCGATTTCGGTTTAGGACTAACCGGAAATCAAGAACGGTTTAGCAGGACTAATTAAATATAATCTAATTGAATAGATTTAATTAATTTAACTAAACTGGGTCTAGCCAGAATGGGCTAAGCCAGAATGAGCTTCTCTATATAATTAATTAAAAGCTTTGAGATTTAAGCCAATTAAGGCGTTTAATTAATTATTGCCTAAAAAGGTTTATAAAAGGGAAATTTTCATATCTGAAAATTAAGGGAATTATTTTCCAAAACCCTAGCCGCTCCCCCCTCCCCCCTCATCCTCTCTCCGCCCGTTTTGCTTGCTTCGATCTTCTAGTAAGGATCGTTGTGAGTATCCCCGGATTACTCTTCCTGTGTGGACGATCTTTAGAGGTTACTAAATCCAATTTAGTAACAAAGAGATTTTAATCAAAGGTATTATTCAAGTTTAGATTCTAGCCTAGATCTCATGATCATGCAAGATCCTTTTTAGTTCGGATATTTGAGGTTAATTTCTTGTATGGGCATGAAATTATTTGATTGGAACCCTCAAATAATTTCTTCAAGACTCAGCTATGGTTTCGTCTTCATCCAAAAAAGAGCTTCAAAGTTGGTGGTAAGTTACTGTAGTTTCTGCTCTCGGATTTTAGAGGTTCCCTCATATGCAATAGCAAGAGTGTCCCATACTACTTTCGAACTTGTGCATGTGTGTATGAACCTAAGGACATTCTTATCAACCCCGTTAAATATAGCATTGGGTGCTCGAGAGTTACCTAGGGCTGCCTCATCTTCTGTAGGGCTCCAGTCTTTCTCGGGTTTGGGACCAGTCACATTGCCTTGAGCATCAGCATTTGAGGTTCCCCCTAACCATTGATCACAACCTTCCAAGTTTTGTTGTCGAGTGATTTCATGAAGGCACACATTCGTACTTTCCAGTAACCATAGTTTGTTCCGTCAAGTACTGGTGGTCTATTGACCAATCCTCCTTCTTTTGAATCTATATCAGCTACACATAATCTTTGCAAGAAATCACCTAGAAGTTAAGGTGTCTCATCTGATTCCAATTGAAATTCTACTTCGTATCATGGACAAGATGTCGACCATAATGTTGTAGCGATTGGTTCGACAACTTGTCAGATCACATATGATGGATAGTAAATAAACAAACAGTAAACAGAAGACATACAATTTGTTTACCCAGTTCGGTGTAACCACACCTACGTCTGGGGGCACTCTGCTAGTGGAAAAGTTTTCACTATACGGTATTCAATAGTACAACTTTAAACATCAACCGGTTATCACACAAACCATTTTCCTAAGCTACTATTACTACTTATGAAATATCTCGACTAGGGTCTCCCCCTGTCTTTAAGAATGCCTCAATTCCGCCCTTCGAGCAAACGCCTATGCTCGGTATATCGTTGTCTTCAATCAGCTCGTGAATCTTCAATCACGTAAAGCACAAACCCACAAATCACTAACATTCAAACTCCTCGAATGATGTATAGTGATCGACACCGTTCTTTTCAAATTAATCAGCCTCTCAACACGCCATTCTTGCACAGTTAAGATTTATGAATATTTAGCACAAAGAATGTCCAAGTTGCTATGGGGGAAACCTCTGCTTTTATAGTAACTACACATGCCTAATCGGAGTTCGATTCTGAATAGGAAATCCCTTGCCGCCTTTCGATATTGGCAAGTTAGCGTTGTCGCCATTCAAGTGACTTTGTTGACGTGTGATCTTCATAGCTGGAAGTTGCATGCTCTTGTTTTAACTTGATTCCCTTTGTCGCCACTTTTCTGAGAACCAATTAGGAAAGATCGAAAACGTTCCTAATCTTGAGCGCATGATATCATTCCAAACGTTTGACAACATGTTGATCTGACGTCTTTCCGTGCGCTAAAAATTATGCCAACAATAAACGTAACAACATTGATCATTATTGTTATCGTTGGTGTTGTTATCCCAAACTCTACTTTGTTCTTGTTCTTCATCAATGTCCCAATTTTTGTGTTTCCATGGTGAACTTCTTCTTCTTCTTAGGAACCTATGCGCACCTAAATCCACAAACTCCCATTCAAAGTTCCCAGCAAAGAAACTCAATTAACAAATAGATGAACTGCTCCAACGATGACTCACATTGTGGTGTGTACGAAGAAATAAATCATCGACAACAGAATTGTCGGTTTTAAGATCAGCAACTCAACGAAGAAGAAAGAGGCTGATGTCATGTTGACCGTCAGCCCCTATTTAAATTTTTAATTTTTTTAAATGTTAATACTTAAAGTTATTTTCTTAATTCTTTTAAATGTGAGGGTCATTTTTCCTTTTTTCAAAATAGATACAAATTTGAAGTAAAATGTAACATTACGAATGATCTCAAAGTTGAGTGAGTGTAGTAACGCAATAAGAAGTTTCCTCTTTTATTAAATAAACCTCACTTTCCTGGAAAGGTTGGCCATTTTGTCTTGTTTATTGCAAGAAAGAATGATTTTCTGAAATACAGGGCGGCCTTTTGTGAGAAAATTTTTACCCCCTATATAAATAAAATGGTAATAAACGTCACTTTCTTTTTTCAAATAAAATTCTTATTCATGAACCAAAATCAACCATGGATAAAAACGTTCATTTACGTAGTGAGTTGATGCAAAGGCGACGATCTTCCTTTTTAAATCTGTATATAAAAAAAAGAATAAAAACCCAGTTCACAATTCATTGAACACGTCAATTTTTAGTTCAAGAAATATCCCATAAAAACAATTTTTTGGAGAAAATTTGTCTCCTTTGTATCCCAAAAAATGGAAATATAATTGTACGCAAGTAGATACATGAATGGTGCAATACTATTGATCGAGGGTAGTTGCAAATCTGGATAGATTCAAAGCTGAATCATTTTGACTGAAAGAAGAAAAAAAACAAATATCATAGATATTAATTTTGACATCACCACTTAGTCAAATCGGTAGATTTTAAAGTAGAGGTATGATAAAAATTTGGACAACAAATTCAAAGTAGAGGATTTTAAAGTAGAGGTATGATAAAAATTTGGACAACAAATTCAAAGTAGAGGATATAATATAATAAAGGCGCCATTTAAGAAATATTTTGCTATATAAAGGGTACTTGTTAGTACGAGGAGGTGAACAATATTATTAGAAACACATAGATATGACAAACAAGGTTGTTGTTCCGGAGGTGGGTCTGGGTTCCGGCGACCAAACCATGCCGGCAATTGGGATGGGAACTGCGTCGGACCCTCCGGCCGATCCGGAGGTGGCAAAAGCGGCCATTGTTGAGGCCATCAGAGCAGGGTACCGCCACTTTGACACCGCCTTCGCGTACGGGTCGGAGCAGCCCCTAGGAGAGGCTATAGCCGAAGCTCTGCGTCTTGGTCTCATCAAATCTAGAACCGAGCTATTTGTCACCACCAAACTCTGGGCCAGCTTTGCCCAGAGGGACCTTGTGGTCCCTGCCATCACTATGAGTTTAAGGTAATATTTCTTTCATTCAACAAATCTTTTTAATTTAAACTTACCACAATATGAAATAAATAGACTACTTACTGAGATTCGACCATTACACATTAATATTTTTTTTAAATATTCAGACATTTTCTGTTAGTCCCTCATTAATTATTTTGTATTATTGCTTAATTTTTAGAGGATTGTATCTTCTTCTAACTAGTGTGTAACGTTTCAATATTAAACATCTAATCTTTTTAGTAATTGAGTTTTCATTAGTAATTAAATATTCAAAATTTAACCAAAAAATTATGTCCGAGCTATGATTTATCGGTTGGGCCACGGTCTACATTAATGCAAATTAGAATATTATATTAAGCTTGGAGTCGGTTTGAACACGTTCAAATTAATGGTTAACATACCGAATTGAATCTCGGTCTTACTAACTCTTATATTATATCAAGAACATTGAAACGAGAGAAAGTATATTTGGCGTAGCGATCCAATGAGGCTCTACCTAATCATTGATCATAAATTCGTAAAATTAGATTAGGACTTCTGTTTTAGTTATTAAAAGGGATAATGACAGTTTGTTACACCTAACTATGGCGAAATGACACTTTAATACCATAACTATAAACTTCTTTTTTTTAGTGCCCTGACAATACTTTTGTGACAACCTACCCCTAAAATGTCTAAAATGCCCAAAATGCCCTTGGTTTAAGAAACCAAAATCAAATTGGTTCAATTTGGTTTAAAACCCCATAATTAAACCGGTTCAACTTCAATTGAACCGGTTCTTCTTCTTTTTCAACGAACAGGAGCGTGACGCCCACACGCTCGGCGAGCTTGACGAGCACCTCCCTGACCTCGGCGAGCTTTTCGTCGGCGTTGGTGTTGGGGTCGCTGACGGTGGTGATCTTGAGGAAATAGGAATTTGATGGCTTTGCGGAGATCAATTTCAACTACCTCATCTCTGTCGGAGAATTAAGCAGACAGGTACTGGGCATCTATATTGTGACTTGCTTCATTTTCTGTATCTTATCAGACGATTTCTCCATGGTTTGATAAAGCTAAATGATTGCAGCATCAAATGCTATGTCGCATTGGATGGTTTGGTTTATTCGGTTTCTCTATTTTCATTTTGATGCCGCTTTTCTTGTATGATAGTTTGGCTTCTGATTGTTTGGTTCTGTATATGATGGAATCTCTATGCTGTTATGACAGAAATGGAGATAGTTGAAATGTTTCAGTCACCCATTTCACCCACTGATGCAATGCAAAACTTGCCTGTGAATCGAAAGGTGTCGTGGCAGGACCCCTCGGTTAGGACTTTGGACGAAAGGTTTATTAGGATTCTGAAAATATTCAAGTGGGGGCCTCCTCCCTCAAGATCACCATCGTCAGCGACCCCAACACCAACGCCGATGAAAAGCTCGCCGAGGTCAGGGAGGTGCTCGCCAAGCTCGCCGAGCGTGTGGGCGTCACGCTCCTGTTTGTTGAAAAAGAAGAAAACCGGTTCAATTGAAGTTGAACCGGTTTAATTCTGGGTTTTTAAACCAAATTGAACCAATTTGATTTTGGTTTCTTAAACCAATGGCATTTTGGGCATTTTAGACATTTTAGGGGTAGGTTGTCACAAAAACATTGTCAGAGTACTAAAAAAAAGAAGTTTATAGTTAGGGTATTAAAGTGTCATTTCACCATAGTTAGGCGTAACAAACTGTCATTATCCCTTATTAAAATGTGACAAAATCTAGAACTCTTAAGTTATCTTTGATCACTTCAATATTTTTTGGCCAACTAAAAAATAACAATCCAAAGCTGAAAATTTAATTTAACGGGCCTAAAATTTGAATAGATGTTTCAAACTTGAACAAAGTTGAAAACCTTCTATCTTAATTTGTTGCAGTTTAAACTGAAAATTGCAGGGATGTTCATGTTAAACCCGAAATTTGGATCCAAAGTGAAAATCGAGCCAAACTAAAACTAAAAAATTAAAGCATGTACAGTAGTTCTATTTTGATTCTAATTTTTAAAAAGTAATTGAATTACGATTCGGATATATTGCATGAAATAAAATTGATTAATTGATTCAAAAATAGTTTTTCTAGATCTAATCCGACCTATAAATAGAAATTAAAATGAAGATTTAGTCCAACTAGTTCAGCCCAATTATAATTGAAGAATTGCATGTGGCCATAGTCAATCATAACTAATCAATCAATTGTCTTTGCTTCTGGATATGATTCTCCAAAATTAGACCCGTGTGAACCGGTTTGGTCCGGTTATAGACCAATGTGGTCCAATTCTAAAACCATAAACAGCCCTACAACACACATAAAATTAAGTTTAACGAACCCCATGTTGGTTCCAAATGTTTGTCAAACCGTTCAAATCAGTTTGGTTTGACAAATCCGAGTGAAGACCGGTTCATTGGCCCATAAGCAACCCTAATTAGTATGTCAGGTTTGTCTGAACCCATCAAACTTCTTACTTACTTACTTCACATGGCCCCCTATTTCAATATGGGCGCATATGTATTTATGTTTGCAGGAACCTGCAATTGGAGTATGTTGATTTGTACTTGATACACTGGCCACTGAAACTGAGCCAGGGTGTGAGAACATTTCCCCTTGAGAATAAGGAATTCATATCTCCCTTGGACATCAAGTCAGTGTGGGAGGGCATGGAAGAGTGCCATAAACTCGGCCTCGCCAAGGCCATCGGTGTCAGCAATTTCTCCTGCAAGAAGCTCTGCGAGCTCTTGTCTATCGCCACAATCCCTCCGGCTGTTAACCAAGTGAGTTCTCATAAATGTTCAAAAACACAAAGCCTCGGTTCGAGTAAATTACTAAATCACTAAATCGTGTTTAATGATGAAACAGGTTGAGCTGAACCCATTCTGGCACCAAAAGACGCTGAGGGAGTTCTGTGACGAAAAGGGCATTCACATCACAGCTTACACTCCTCTGGGCGCGGCCGGGACCAAATGGGGCACTGACAAGATCATAGGAAGCGATGTTCTTGGAGAAATAGGCAAGGCTAAGGGCAAGACAAGTGCTCAGATTGCTATGAGATGGGTTTATGAGCAGGGAGTGAGTGTTGTGGCCAAGAGCTTCCACAAGGAGAGGATGAGACAGAACCTTGACATATTTGATTGGTCATTGACTGAGGAGGAGTCCAACATCATCAGCCAGTTCCCACAGAGCAAAGTCGTGACCTACGCCTCCATTGTAGGCCCTCATGATTTGGCCCTGGAGACTGATGCAGAGATTTGATCATCAGAGTTCAAACCCCATCAGCAAGCATATACATGCTCTATAAGTATATTGTAATTGTCTTGGAGAACATATAATAATGGTAATAAAAAGAAACAAATAAGATAGAAAATAGTCATATAGAAGAAAAAAGGACTCAAGCTTGGTCCAGAAGAGACCAGTCTAAGCTTTGCTTCTTAAACTTCAAGAAAAAAACTATAGCTACATCATGATAAAAATCATAGATCTTTCTCTTTGTTCATGTAAAGATGACAAGGAGGAGAGGAAAAAATAAACCTTTCAACATCAATGAACTTGCTACTCACACTTGATTGACCTGTATATGTGGCGAACAAAGAACAAAGAGGCACGGAAACCCACCATCCCGAGCATAAGAAAGAATCCATAGCAGATGCAAGCCATGTACCCGAAGAAAAATGAAGTTTGCATGAAACCAGACATATCTGACCGGGCGTAGTAATAGTATAAACAGTAGCCATAGATGAACAGGCCTGTCGATCCTCCACAGAGAAAAGACCTGTCACAAGCACAGAAATAAATGAAAGCATCACTCATGAAAGATATTACAATTCAAGCTGATGAGAAACAACTTGTGAGATTATTTCATGATGAACAAGGTGTATTTTATTTTTAATACATTTAATCTTACAGTTTTCTCTATAGCTATTCTGAGCAATACAGACCTTGATTTGCCTAGTAAATATAAGGACTCTTTAGCCATCTAAATCGCCATCATATTGTTGAACTACATAACAATGTCTGTCTAGTAACATTTATAGATAGATATCTAGTCATATACTCATATGAGAAAATTTTCTTCATTTTCTTAACTGACCAACTCTTACAGTACCCAAGTTAATGGCTGAAAAAAGACATCTACTGCCTTCCGATTGGCAGATTAGTATCTTTACCATCTAATGATTTCTGGGACTTCAACCATTGACATACAACATCATAATACTTTCTTTTTTTCAACAATCACCTATTGACCATTTTGTCTTCCTTGTCCAACGGACATGCCACTTAAATCAAGTCAAAGTTAGCAATTAATAGTTAATTATCCAGCAGACAGCCCATATATTCTAATAAATTCAAAAACCTCTACGTCTAAAGATACAGGAATTGTTCAGTGAGAATTAATTGCATTCGCAACCTATCCAAGTGCAACACATATTTTATTGAGTTAGGATAGTATAAGATGATACTGATGATAGCGTAGAAAATGTAATGCTAGGAAACTAAGTACCTCCACCACCATTCATGATCTTCTGCAGCGAGTAGGAAGTAGGTCAAAGCCACAGTAATGAAGGCAGTAACAATTATAAGAATAATGAAGACGATAAACAGGATGCTATAGATTGTGTAGATTCTGTGACCCCATACACTTGCAAATATGTAATACAGCTCAATGTAAATTGCACTGAATGGGAGAAACCCTGCCATTGCCATCTGAGGAATGGTACTTCTGTACCAAGGCAGTTGTGGAATTTCTCGTGGGTACTTCGTCGTACGACAGGGAGCCTGGAAATCAGCCTTGCTATTTTTCCCAGCTATGCCACCCAACACAAGCAATGGGGACGTCACCAAACTCCATATAAGAACTATCACCATAATAGTTCCAAAAGGCAGTGCTGCCGTTGCGTTGTAAAAGATAGCGACTGTGTTAAGAAAGCAGAACGTAAGGAATAGAGGCCCACAGAAAAGGCATCCTGTCAGTAGTAGATTTCTCACCTAATCATATGAACCAAGACAACAGAGAACCACATTAGTTTGGTTTGAGAATAAGCTAAATCTCACTTCAAGAAGTATCATATTATAAGCCATGCTAATTATCCCAGGAATTCAATTCATACCCAGTTTGATCCTTCAAGCTGGCAATAGAAAGAGGTTGATACATATCCAGCAATTCCAGATGTGAGTGCATATATGACCACCAGAGCAGTAAATAGAGCGCCTCGGTTGTATGGATAAAAAACACCAACCAGCGCAAGCATAAAAATGAACACTGTGCTGAAGATGCACACATAGACATAAAGCAACATTTATTGTCAGTAAGCGATTAGTGTTGATTAGAGCTTCAACAATTTCAACAGAGCACTGTTGATAATATACTTACAGAGTAAATAACTGGGTGCCAGAACCAAGGGCTGCAGAAAACAAAGATTTTTGCTTAGGGTACCTAAAGACATCACCATGGATGTACTTCCATCCTGTCTCATCTTGGTCATCAGCTGCTTCCTCATCTTGGGCATACCTTTTACGTTAATCAATTAGAATAAACATCTAAATAAATCAGCAGATTTGTATGTTACTGTAATTCATTTACAAATATATCTTACTTCATGAAGTCATTCTTCAATACTCGCATAAGAATTGTTGCTAGGAAACCAGTCAGAAGGAGAACCGTCACACAAGAGTTTATAATTGAGAACCAATGAATTTCCAGGTGATGCGGTAGTGAAGAAGACTGGGAGTATTTGTCCATTCTGCTCTCAAAAGGAGTGTCGGTCTCCTTCCATTTAGCAGTATACATGAATTCCGTATCAACATCCTTGTCTTCAGTCAGGTCCAGCAGGGAATGAGGATCCATTCGAGCACTGATCTCAATCACACGGTCCTTATTGTAAAGAACATCAAACTGGATATGCTTGTATAGATAATATCGGTACTCGCTCTGGTCGGTTTTCCCTTCCCTGTCAACCTTACCAATGAAACCCCATATTGGCAAATCATCATAGTACATCTGGAAGTAGTAGTCTTTCTTGACAGCAGTACGGAACTGAATGACTTCTTCCTTTGTCAGCTTCTTTCTGCAAATGACATAAGAATCTTTCTCGTCTCTGAAGTGCAGTTTATAAGGAGCACTCACTAGACGATCTCCATTCAGAACCTCCCCAAGAGCTTCCCTCTTCTCTTTTAAATGATCTGTCATGGTAACCAGCGAAACCATTGAAAATAACGAAAATGAATAATATCAAAATTACATCCTCAACTCAGTCCATCCCAAAAACATTTATGGGTATCCAATTTCATTCTATCAATATCTTTATCCAAAAGCCGGAAAAAAATGAAAATAACTCTAAAAGCATTTATCCTCATACTATATGGAACCAATTGATAGCCAAAACTTGTTTTTCCAACAGGTCAAACACTTAAACTTATGATCTGGAGGGCAAGGTTCGAATCTCAGGCAGCAATATCTCTCTCATCTTTAATCTTTCTACCAACTTACGTTGGGCCAAGAGACAAAATTAGAGTTTTCTTCATCTTGACAGAGGTCTTCACCCCGAATATGATACATTCAAAATATGCAACCAGTTGATTTATCACTTTTATATCAGAAAATAAGCAGATCACTAAATAGAATCAGTGCGTAAACATGAGCGCACACACAATTAGTAATTAAAAGAAAAGTTAAGATTCGAACCTGGAATACAGAATGGCAGGTCAAAATAGCGATATGTTTCACTGAAATCAAAACAACAAAATTCATCAAACCCACGATAATCACAATTTCACCGTGAAACACAAACAACGGTCAAAATCCAAGCCAAAACAAACAGCGATTATCGACATTGGTCGTGAAATCATAGAAACACGCAGCCTCGGCACATGAATCGCATTGTGTATTGAGATCGGAAAGTAGATTGAATACCTGGGGTTGTGGAAAGGGCCGACCTTATTGGCGTAGAGAGGAACGGGGTCTTGGAAGTTATAGCGGTGATCGTTGTCGTCTGATCTCACATTCACTGCGCTGCATGTGATCAAGATCACCGCTACGCCTATCATATTCTTCATGCTTCTCTCTGGCGTTGGCCCTCTAACCAGCGACCGACACTCACAACTCAATATTTCTTTTTGGAGCGGAAAATGAACAAACAACTCAGGTCTTTGTAATTTTATTGTAATTAAAAAACTAATTTTGTTAACAAAAAAATATATGCCATAAACTATATATATTTTACCCTTTTAACTCTTATTAACTGAACTAAATATGGTTTTGGAGGCTTCATTGCCCGGCGATAGACTTCCTGAGGCTATGCTTTTCTATCAATTTGATCATCAATTGTGCCTCTCTAAAGTCATAAGGTGGCTTTACTGTTGGACTTGAGATTCAGAGATGTATCGCAAAAAACTCGTTAGTGGATGAAAGGGAAAGAGACTGAAAGAACGAACACAAATCTCTTAAAACAAATTCACAATGCAATATATAATAACCGGTTGTAGAGAAGGCACACTCGTGAAACTAAACCGGATAGTACTAACATTACAAGATGAGACCGGATTTTTCTACCCATACCTTTGGTACTAAAGTTCAATACCTTTGTGACATTTACCCATAATAATAATCAAATCCCTTCGCGCAAGCTAAAATCTCGAACACAATTTGAAACACAATAGCATTCGGGAAGATTGAATACAACCCTATATATCATTTCTTCATCTCTGATTTCAAATAACACATCATATTGTTTACTTTATGCGTACCACTTATGTTTGCCAAAACCACCTGTTGCATCTTCAGGTTCAGATTCAGAGGCAATCAAAATGTATGAACCATCAGATTCACTTAAACTATTGACATCTTAAAAGTTGTCCTCATCGCTATTTTCCATATCCTCCTCTACATTGTCACATGTCTCACCTTCTACATTAGTACCCAAACATGTCTCTCCCTCTACATTATCACCTGCTAGAATTATATCATAGGCACAACCACGGTGCATAATGTTAAGCACATTACACATAATGTGTTATTAATATATATTAGTAGTTGGTTTGTGTTGTTGTCATGCAGGGCGGAACTACAGGGGGGAAGGAGGCGCAGAAATACTTGAACTCGATTTGTCTCAAAAAATACTTGAACTTCAATTTGGTTCAAAAATTGTAATGTGTGACTATAAATAAAACGTTTAAGCGCCAAAATGTATCTTACGAAATTTTATTTGTATTATTTTAATAAGAAATGTCGCCCCTCTTACCGAAAATTTCTGGTTTCGCCATTGTTATCATGTATGGATACTTATTGATATCACAATATGATAGATCCTTAATTGAGTTGTTATACATGACATCGTAATAAGAATTACGGTAAGGAGAGTTATGTATCATAGAGTTTGATCTAAATGAGTCTTGATCGTATGATTATCGTACGAGGACTAGGATGAACTATAAAGATCAATACATGTATGACGGTACTCATGTGATAAGTATTAATGGATATCATTCATTAAGTTGTAAGTAAAGATGATGCATATAGAGGTATAGTCATTGAACTGATCAAAACTGAAATTTCCCAAATTGTAATATTACCAGTCCTATCAATGTGAAAATTCTCTTAAAGAAAAAATGTATATCGTTTTCCTTTGACTTGAGATCATCATAGTAATTAATAGAATGCTTGTTGTACTTTGATGTTAGACACCTAGTGTACGAAAACACTAGTTCAATGATCGTTGGATATAATTAAGTACATGTATAATTAACGGCGAGTCAAGAGTGAATCTATCAACTCTTGGTAATGAGTTTGAACTCTATATTATCGGTAATCTCATGGTTGGACAACTACATTATCCAAAGTATATGAATAATTTAAGAAATAAGTTTCTTAAAGTTAATCAACAACCATCGAGATTGACGTGAATTATAGTGATTATTTGGTGTGCTATAGCCGTCGAGTGGAGAGTGAAGGAGGAGCCGCACAAATAAATGAAAATGATTCTCATTCATTAGTGTACTAGAGAACTATTTTGAAGTGGCTTAGTAGTAAATCATGTATCACCAAGCTAGATCATTATGGCTCATAAAGATAATGCACATATATCTGCATTATTGTTATCAGCAAATTAGGTAAACTCCATGTTTTGGACTGAATTTTGGGGAACCGTGTTACTGATCTTGTAATCCATTTGTTAGTATCCAAAGGAAAAACCCACATGTATCAAGATTCGAATTCAAAACCTCACATATATTAATGTGAACTTTTTACCACTTAGCCCAACTTGTGTTGGTTTGTGATGCATTATTATGATTGTAAAAGTTATTGTCCTTTCTCTTTGATTGCCGCAATGAGATGGTAGGCTTAACTTATTAATATGCATAAAATGAGCTTAATTATCAACGTGTCTAGTATGTTTACTAAAGTTATTTTCTTATTGCATGATTAGTTTATGACACATCATTAACACAAGAAAAATTCAAGTACAAATACTGTATTCACATACAGATTTGTGAATATACCCAAGCGCTCTGATGTACAAAACAATGGATAAGATTAAAGACAAGTTTTAATGGCACGCTTTGTAATTAAGTCATCATATGTGCCTAATAATACACTGAATGATTTGAGGGGAAGGGAATATGGTATACCTACCTTGCTCATAATTTGAATCACGTCTGAACTCCCTGAATATCAGTGATTTGCGTTAGAATCGATTTCTTTCCTTTTCTCAAATCGTCAAATCCTACTAATCCCCTCACGTCGATATTCTTCTATGTTCGTTCCACATATAATCACGCATGCGCCAAGGTTTCCTTTTGCCAATTTTTCTCTGGATATTTGAGAAGGCTCCAACTAATCGAAAAGCTCATAAGATTTTGAACTTTTGCAAGACTAAACGGTAAGGTTAGAACTTAGTTTTGAAACTGAATTTGATTTTTGGGTTCTATATGGTTTTATGTTATGCACAGTACATTGACTTCATGGGTTCTTAATACTATTTCCAGTTGTTGGTAAATTTCTATTTTTTTCATTCCACATCATGTATTGAACCTAGATTGTGGTTGTTTTGGGGATGCATGTATTTCAACATGCCGATTTTAGCTAATATCATATTTTCAATAGTTATCTATTGAAGGAATTTTTTATTCACAAAAATTTAAGGTTTATATTTTAGTACAACCATTTTATTTGATTTGTCATCGATATCTTGTTTTTTCTGTGCAATCGTTGGGCTACTAATATCCCAACATTTGTTCAACTTACTTTCTAGGTATTTTGTGTCTATGTTTTGCTTCAATCGTTGTTAGTTTTGTTAGTTTTTGGCATGTCTTATTTCAGATCCATTTGTATTTAATTAAATGATTTCATGCCACCATTTGTTCATAATTCCAAGGCATTTGCTTATTTCTTTTTCATTCTGCCAGTATACATGCATTGAGATAGTTACTATTTCATGCTTTTATTTGCCCACGAATCCATTGTTTAATTTCACTCGGAGCATGGGTTGAGTCCATTGTTTCATTAAATGGAACAAAATTTAGTTAAATAGCACAAATTCAAATTCTTAGTTACGTGGATATTTATCACAAATTCAAATTCATATAATGGATATTTATTATTCAGTTTTCTATTTTGACATGTATTATTGGTTATCATAATCAACCAAAATGACCAACATACCCTTTTAACTAATTTAATTAATTTTTTAATTCATGAAATCATAGAATAATATGGACTATTAACATATTACATCCGATGAATGTAGTTTATTCCAATATTTGTATATGAGCAACCATTTGTACAAGAGTGCATCCCCTTAATCATTCCAACTAATTTATATGATACATAAGTGGCTTACAATGAAGTAAAAACCACCTCCTTAGGTAAGAAAATGATGATTGATTATGCCTGTTGGATCTTGAAATTGATGGGTTAGATTTTTCTTCAATTTTGAGTAGCACCGCGCCATAAATAGTGAGGATTCTTAATTTAAAATAATCATTTAATAATTATTGGATGGTAATTTCGTATTTTTAAATTATTAGATGGTAATTTCGTACTTCTATTGGGTTGACTAATTGAATCCATTTATGACTAAATCCCAATGTATAAGGGAGTAATATGAGTTTCCGTATTTTGAATTAGTTGTGCACTTTTTCATTCAGATACTATAGATAACCTAATTTCATGAAATCGAGTCCTTACGAACAATTACTATTGTTTTATTTTCATATAATTGTTGTTTCATTTTCATCTGATGTTCGTAATAAATTAGTTCTCATTTTCATGATTTATTTAGTTGATCATTTTTACGATTATATTTAATTTATTCAATTACACGTTTCCTTTTATTCCGTTATACATGTTTCATTATTGAAATTCTGTTAAGTAGCAGGGACAAGATGTCGAACCTAATGTCGTAACGTTTGGTTTGACAACTTGCTTACGTACTGTTTACGGACAATAAATAGTAAAATAATAAACATAAGACACAATATGTTTACCCAGTTCGGTGACTCCGCGCCTACGTCTGGGGGCACTCTGCCAGTGGAAAAGTTTTCACTATTAGGTAGTCAATAGTACAACTTAAAGCCTCAACTACTTATCACACAAGCTATTGTCCTAAGCTACTAGAGATCTCACCGTGAACAACCTCAACCATGGACTCCCCCTGTCTTTGAGAACGTCTCAATTCCACCCTTCGAGCAAGCCTATGCTCGGTTGCGTTGTCTTTGACAATCTTCTTTGTGAGTCTTCAATCACGAATAAAACCCAATAGACTACAAACACTCAAATCTCCTGAACTTGATGTATGTAATCGAAAGTGTCATTTCTAAATAGATCAGCCTCTCAATCCGCTCGTCTTACACGGTTAAGAGCTCTGTCAGTTTAGCACAGAGAAAGGACTGAGTTGCTAAGAGGGTAGCGCCTGCTTTTATAGCAACTCACATTGCCTAATCGGATTCCTATTTCGATTAGGAAATCCCTTGCCTCCCTTGCGTTTCTGGCAAGTGACAAGTTGGTGTTGCCGCATTCATTAAACCTTGCTTGCGTGTTTTTCTTCCAGCTGGTCCTTGCCTAAACCTGTCGTGCTTTGACTTCTTCGCACGCACATTCTTCTGTGAGTAAAACAGGAAGTCTTCGATGTTTTTCCTATGATTGCGAGCAACATGTCGCACTAACTGTGTTGTAACATGTTGTTCGACATCTTGACTTTGCGTTAAAAAATATGCCAACGCTAAACGTAGTAACAATCTCCCCCTTTGGAAATTTTTTAGACAAGCATATTTTGACGACGATTATTGGGTATTTTCTGATCAGCCATCATCTTCAGTATCTTCTAAGCGTTTTCTGTGGCGTCGTCTTCTGTGGTAAGGTTGCAACATGTTGTGACACATGTTCCGCAGTACGTCATATAACATGTGGTAACATGTAGTGACACATGTTCCATCATGTTCTTCATCTTCATGATGTCTTCTGTAGTAAGGCATATAACATATGGTAACATGTCGTGACACATGGTCCATCGTGTTTGAGTAACAAGTCTCCAAGATTTTTGAATAACTTGAAACTGCCTTACCTCAATTTTTCCCATCGATTGCCTCAAAAATGGCAAAACGGTACATCAAAAAGATTATGTCACACCACAAATAAAACCAGCTCTAAATGCGAGCAAACTAGCCCCTGACTATGGGGAAAAAATCCAGCTCCACCAAGGAGCAAACAAACATTGTTCAAAAAATAACTCGGACAGTCCCTGGGGATTCAAGCGTGTTTAACAAAAATAAATGAGTTTTCAGGAACAAGATAATGAACTAGGAGGAGGCAGAGTGGGCAGCATCGTCTTCGGCATCAGGACCCTCTGTTGGAGCGACAAGCATATCGTGCAAGAGTTGTTCGAATGTGGCTTTTCTGCTGGTTAGGGTTTCAATGGTGCCTTCCATGTCGGTAATTCCCTCCATGAGCTCATGCACCATTTTGTCTCTGATGGCCCATGTGGCTATTGAGCAGCTTCCTTCTTCATATGACTTTGCAAAGGGTCGTGGGACATCCTTCATATGCTTTCCTTTGAACAACTTCGGACTGATATTGAGTTGTAAGGGTTTCTTCCCGATAACGTCATTGTTTCGAATAAAGTTGGGACATTGTTGAATCATGATACCGCACACAAGAGAAGGAAACTCAATGGGTAGCTTAACAACATAGGAACCAACATGCCGAACAAGATGTTCAAAGCACCAAAGTCGAGAGAAGATGTCATACCTATTTGGTAGATCAGCTTAGCTAGATCGGCCCGTATGCTTGATCCATGTGAAGAGGGTGCCCAGTTTTCCATGCCAAGTCGATATAGAATGGAATATTTGGCTGTAAGCTCAGATGATGCTATGACCCCTTTTTCTGGCCAGACCTTCTTCCTCCCTCCGGTCACTTCTTGAGCGATCCGGTCCATGGATAGATTCTGCTGAGTTTGGTAATTCACCTCTCTTTCCAGGTACATGTGTATGGATTTGGAGGAGAAGTCAAAGCAGTTCCCTCTTACAAATACTTTTCTGAATTCAGGACTAGAGGGATCGTTGTATACCTCGACTAGATTGACGTAGAACTCTCATATAAGAGTTGGATAGTATGGCCCGATGTCTGAGACAGTCTTTATGAGTTGTGCACTGTGTAGAAGTTCAATGATAACCTTGAATCCTTTGGCGTCAGCAGATAGTTCCTTTTCAGGGAATATTGTGCGATTGCACATATAATTCTGTCTACTAACCCCTTCAACGCAGTGGAAAGAAACTGAAATTTTGATCAGATAGTTATGCAAGATGCCACACACAATATTACGTATAATGCTATAACACAGTGTATGACAACTTGCGTAGATGAAGAAGGACAGTAAATATCAAACATAATAAACAACGACACAACAAATTGTTTACCCAGTTCGGTGCAACGTCACCTACGTCTGGGGACTCTCAGCCTAGTGGAAAGGTTTCACTATTGGTAATACGTCAAAACATACTAGTACCTATCATCATCACAAGATCTATACTTTATGATACTATTACAAGTGCAAACCTATCTTAGGATCTCCCCCTGAATCCAAGACACCGTCTTGATTCCACTCTTCGAGCAATCGCCTTGCTCTGTTAGTTCAAGTTGTCGTTGAACGTTTTGGTTGCGTGCAGTCTTCACTCACGCGATCAGTAAACTCTCAATCACCTAACTCTCAATAGTTAAGGTGATACACAATATCCTCAGCACAATCTACAACCTCTCAGCCCGTAACCCTTCATGTCTAAGAGCTCTGTAAATTATTGTTAGGAAACAATAAAAGACCCACGATTGCTAAATGGGTAGCCTGAGCTTTTATAGCAATCGAGTATGAGTACTAACCCTAATGGGTTTCCTCTTTGTCACCGTCTTTCTTCTTTCCAGAATCGGAGACGCGCTGGAACTTTTATAAGTCCTAATTGTAGTCGTACCTTTAAAGAGCAGGGACTTTCCTGATTTGCGTCGAACAGGATGTCAGCCGAGATGTCGCCAATAATGTCATTCAAGATCTCGCATACAATGTTTCAACATTCTTTATGACATCTATTCTAGTTCCTTAAAAAATAAGCCAATCACCAAAAACGTCGTAACTACAATCTCCCCCTTTGGCTGTTTTTAAGGTCAACATTCTTCGTCGCATTCGTCGTCAGCTTTTCTTGCAGCGATCGGCAGTCGTCCAGTCTTGTTCGTGCATCATCGTGTGACGTATCGTCATGTCTTGTTCGTGCATCAGCTTGTGACCTATCGTCGTGTCTTGTTCGCGCATCATCTTGTGCGTCTTACGTTACGTGTTACTCCCCCTTGCTGGCTCAAATAGAGCCAAAAACTCAAAGAAAAATATGAACGATAGGGAATAACAAAAGAAACTTAACTCACACACATTCTCGATCAGCAGTCGAGGACATGCGTGAAACATGTTCAGAGCAGATTACAAATAAAAAGTTGTTCAGTTTTGGAGAATTCATAAAGTACTTAGAATTTAGACAGATTTGTTGCTGGAACTAGCAGTATCTTCTTCGGTAGCTGTTGCAGAGGCATCTTTGGTGGTGTCTTTAGTAGAATCTGGTAGGGAGGAGGAACCATTGTTGTCGGAGTCTTGAGGAGGCATCGTCTTCAGCAGGTTAGCACAGTGAGATCTACGCTGGGACACGTGCTTCAGCGCCATCTTTAGATTGATGATGTCCTCTTCAAGCACCACGATCTCTCTATCGAGCATTAGTGCATCTCTGCTAGTAGTCTTTGTTGGAGGGGCAGCACTGGTAGCTCGACTGGTTATTGTCTTAGCTGGCTTGACTTCTTTCCTGACAAGATCAGGAGCATGCTTGCCCTCGAACAACTTGTGGCTCACCACAATCATTCCTCCGCGCTTTCCTGCCTTATCGGTTGACTTCAACACACCAGGGTGTTGGTGCACTAGTAGCTCGGATATAAGGGAGGGAAAAGCAATAGGTATTTTCACAGCTTGTGATCTGGCATGTCTAACAAAGTGGTCAATAACAAATTGGCCAAAATCAAGTGTGGAACCAGTACCTATTTGGAAGATGAGAACTGCCAGCTCTGGTTTGATGGAGGATGCATGTGTGGAAGGTGCCCAATTTGCTACTCTGATACGAAACAGTGTGGAGTATTTTGAAGTGAGATCCAAGGCCGCTAAGGTCCCCTTAGTAGGCCACACTCTGCTCTTATCACCAGTTATCTTTTTGAGAACTTTGTTCAGATCAGGTGGTGGTATAGAGCGGACACACGTCCTCCCCAGGAAGGCATTTATAATGTCGGAGGAGATGTTGAAGCGTAAGCCTCTGACATAGACCTTCTCACATTCCGGATCATCTGGAGAACCAAAACCAGCATGCAAATTTGCAATAAACTCTTTAACCAAAAAATGATAGTGATTACCTATGTCGGTGACAGTCTTCATGAGTTCCGCCTTTTGCAGAAGCTCTATGATGGCTTCTAGTTCAAGGATCTCCGAGGACAGAGTTTTCTCAGGATTGGCTGTCCTTTGGAACACAAACTCCCACCGAATTGCACTAGCAGCCGAATGGAATGACACATTATCATATAGAACACTTTGAGTGTTCTTGGCCTGCCTCTGGCTTACTACCTTCTTCGCTTCTTTTACAGTCACAACTTCTGCATCATCATCGCTTTCCTCATCAACAAGTCTCCTTTTGGAGACAATTTTCTTTCCTTTGTCCTTTACGGCAACTTTTTCTTCTTGCTTGGACCTCCAACATTCTTCATTTCCTTCCTCTTCTTGTTTTCTTTTAGCTTTCCTACCATTACTACAAGACTTTCATGTTCTTCTAACACTTTCTTCTTCAGGGATAAGAGCACTGTGTGTGCTGTTTCAGTGGCATCCTCTATGGTATATCCTCTGACAACCAGAGGCGCTTCTTCCATGACTTTTGTTGCGGCGTCTTCAGGAACAGACTCTGTGGCAGCAACGGTTACAACATCTGCTACACCATCTGTAGTAGCAGTATCCTTGGCAATTCCTGCATCATCTGCAGGGTCGTTCTCCTTCTCAACTTCTTCTAGACCGACATCTTTCTCTCCGGTCTCCTCCTTATCAGAATCACTCTTGTCACTGGTCTCTTCATCAGCTTCTTCGGAATCAGAAACTTCTTCTTCGACCACATCTCCTTCAGCGATCCTTTCTAGCCCATGACAGATCAGAGTCAAATCATCCTTTTCCCTTTTCTTTTCAGTGTTTATCAGATCCTCAACCAGTCCTTCACGAGGAGGGTCCTGATTTTCTAGCAGTGACTCTAACATGTCACTGTTCCTTGAGGTATCAGTACTTGAAACCGGCGCATATTGGCGCATGGATTGCAGATACTGGCACATGGATGATTTGCATGGAAGCTTCCTGACTTTCTTGTCCAATGTCAGCCCCTCATTTTGGGCCTGTCAGATCTGTCATTGTGAATACTAAGCTTCCGGTTCGAGTTTTCTTGGGAACTCGGGAGAAGATAGGAGTTGGAGCCTCCACTGGTGGTATTTCTCTAGATGGACCCTCGGCGTCCTTCTTTGGCTTCAACCCTTTGATTCTTACTCCATATTTGTTGGTGCCAGTTTTGTTGGTTTTGGGGCTATTCTCCTCGGTCTTCTTGGATTAAGTTCTCCGTCCATCAGTGGCTTTCTTCGGCGCAAGATTGCTCCTAGTTTTCACCATTTTTTCCGAGAGTAGTAGTGTTTTGCTCAAGGGTTGAGAGTTTTTGAAAGATGGGAGCGAAATAAAAAACTGAGGCATAATAGGTTTTTCGAAAAAATCGGTAAGTGTCAGATCATATCTTGTGACCTTTCCTCTTTTTGAATTTGATTGGGCTTTAGGTATGCTTGGCCCAATGACATGAGTTGGGATTTTGGACTGGTTCATGAAGAGGCACCAACTAACTCCTCTTAACCGTTTAGCAACTTCTTTTATTTGCTGATGGTGCAGAGTCTGAGTGATGATCTGAGGGACTCGAATCTGACTGCGTCTAATGGCTTAATAAAAATATCAGCTAATTGCTTCTCTGTATGGATATGTTCTAAGACGACCTTCTTATCTTCGACCAGCTCGCGGATGATTGTCGATCAAGTTACTATCCTACTAGGAGTCCGCTCAATGGATAATTGTTACATCTGGTCACCCGATTCACATATCGATAGGTCGAAGTGTCTTGTCTCCAAGGAAGAAGAAACCAAACTATGTCATAGAAAGCTTGAACATCTAAATCTTAGGAGCATGCAGAAGGCAATCTCAGAACAGGCCATTACTGGAATTCCAAACCTGAAAATCGTGGAAGGGAAGATCTGCAGAGAATGCCAGATTGGAAAGCAAACAAAGATGTCACACAAGAAGCTACAACATATCACCACCCCACGAGTACTTGAACTAATACAGGTTGACCTCATGGGACCAATGCAAGTTGAAAGCCTTGAGGAAAACGCTACGTATTTGTGTGTGTGAACGATTATTCAAGGTACACATGGGTTGATTTCCCTCGTGACAAATCAGACACCTTTTCAATCTTCAAGACTCTATGCATCCAGGTCCAACGAGAAAAGGGGGAGATGATTGGCAAAATAAATCGTCTCCGCATGGATCACGGTCGAGAGTTCGAAAACAGTAAAATGGCAGAATTCTGCAACTCATAAGGAATAGCCCATGAGTTCTCAGCACCAATCACCCCCCAACAGAATGGTATTGTTGAGCGCAAAAATAGGACTCTACAGGAGATGGCTAGAGTTATGATGCTAGCTAAGGACATACCAACTCCCTTCTGAGCATAAGCACTTAACACTGCTTGCCATATCCACAATCGAGTCACTCTCCGACCAGGTATGTCAGTAACTCATTATAAAATATGGAGGGGGGAGAAAGCCTGATGTTAAATACTTTCATATTTGTGAGTCCACCTGTTATATTCTGACCGATAGAGAACCTCGTCGAAAACTTGATCCAAAGAGTGATGAAGGCATCTTCCTTGGCTACTCAAGGAATAGTCGTGTGTTCCGGGTCTTCAACAAACGAACCAAGACTATGATGGAATCAATCAATGTTGTTGTTGATGATAACAGTAAAGATGCCCCAGAAGATGCGACAGACGAAGAATGAGTCCTAACTAAAGTTTATCCCAACAATGTTAGGAAGGATGTTATTAATAATGTCAGTGAGGATGCTAGCAGCAAGCCAGAAGACAATAATACAGTGGATATGTCATTACTGTGGTCGAAGGGGTCATACATGCCATTCTGCTTTCAACTCCATGGGAAGAAGCAAGTTTAGTTACCACAAAATCAAATGAGATATCAAGGTCATCTCTCGACTCCTCAGAAAACATCCCGCCTTGAATGGAGACCAAAGAATCTAGTCTATCGAGCTAATGTTGCATACACTTCCTTGAGTGCTTCAACCAACAAGGACTGGTATCTTGATAGTGAATGTTCTCGACACATGAGAGGTACTCCTCAGTTTATATCCAGTCCCCAATTATATAAAAACTACTATGTTACTTTTGGAGATGAGATTCGAGCTCGAATCATTGGAAAAATGACTACTCAGGCATCCAGGAGCTTCTTGCCTAACTGAAGCATTACTTGTAGAAGGACTCAAGGCAAATCTGATTAGCATCAGCCAGATCTGTGATCTGGGTTCAGAAGTAAAATTTACTAAAGAAGCTTGTATAGTAAAAGATTTCGATCAAGTTACTATTCTACAAGGAATCCGCTCAATGGATAATTGTTACATCGGGTCTCCCGAATCACATATCAAAGCGACAAAGTGTCTTGTCTCCAAAGCAGGAGCAACCAAACTTTGGCATAGAAAGCTTGGACATCTAAATCTTAGGAGTATGCAGAAGGCAATCTCAAAGCAGGCCAATACTGGATTTCCAAACCTGAAAATCGTGGAAGGAAAGATCTGCGGAGAATGTCATATTGGAAAACAAACTAAGATGTCACACAAGAAGCTGCAGCATATCACCACCTCTCGAGTACTAGAGCTAATACACGTTAACCTCATGGGGCCAATGCAAGTTGAAAGTCTTGGAGGAAAACGCTATATCTTTGTGTGTGTAGACTATTACTCACGATACACATGGGTTGATTTCCCTCGTGACAAATCGGATACCTTTTCGATCTTCAATAATATATGCATCCATGTCCAACGAGAAAAAGGGGAGACAATTGGAAAAATAATTCGTCTTCGCAGTGATCATGGTCGAGACTTCGAAAATAGTAAATTTGCAGAATTCTGCAACTCAGAAGGAATAGCCCATGAGTTCTCAACACCAATCACTCCCCAACATAATGGCATTGTTGAGCGCAAAAACAAGACTCTACAGGAGATGGCTAGAGTTATGATGCTGGCCAAGGACATACCAACTCACTTCTGGGCAGAAGCACGTAACACTGCATGTTATATCCACAATCGAGTCACTCTCCGACCAGGTATGACAGTAACTCATTATGAAATATGGAGGGGGAGAAAGCCCAATGTTAAGTACTTCTATATCTTTGGATCCACCTTTTATATTCTGGCTGATAGAGAACCTCGTCGAAAACTTGATCCAAAGAGTGATGAAGGCATCTTCCTTGGCTACTCAAGGAATAGTCGCGCGTTCCGGGTCTTCAACAAACGAACCAAGACTATGATGGAATAAATCAATGTTGTTGTTGATGATGACTGTGAAGATACCCCAGAAGATGCGACAGACGAAGAAGGAGTTTATCCAAACAATGTTAGGAAGGATGCTATTACGGATGTCAGTGAAGATGCTAGCAGCAAGTCAGAAGACAATGATGCAAGCCCAAGTGCCAATAACGATAAGGCAGTTCCTGAAGCCAGTAACAAGAACCCCTCACGAAGAATCTAGGCTAATCATCCTATCTTTGGAGTAATTAGAGATCTAAATGAAGGCATACGGACTCGGACAAAAACTCCTGTGAACTACAACGAGATGATAGGTAATATATGCTTCTTTTCAAAAATTGAACCTAAAAATATCAACGAATCCATCAATGATGAGTATTGGGTCAATGTTATACAAGTGGAACTGATTCAATTTGAGAAGAACCAGGTATGGGAACTGGTGCCCAAGCCATGTGAAGAAAATATCATTGGCGCAAAATGGATCTTCAAAAGTAAGTCCGATGAGCTTGGTAACATCACTCGCAATAAAGCAAGGTTAGTAGCTCAACAGTACACTCAAATTGAGGGAGTAGACTTCGATGAGACCTTTGCTCCTGTAGCAAGGCTTGAAGCAATCAGACTCCTACTAGGGATATCATGCCATCTACAGATTAAGCTTTACCAGATGAATGTCAAAAGTGCATTCCTGAATGGAGATCTCAACGAAGAAGTGTATGTATCACAACCTAAAGGATTTGTTGATCCTCACTCCCCCAATCATGTGTATAAACTCAAGAAGACCCTCTATGGATTAAAACAAGCAGCAAGGGCTTGGTATGAAAGGTTCACAAAATTTCTTATTCAAAGCAGCTACACTAGAGGGGGAGTCGACAAGACTCTATTTGTGAAGAATGAGGACGGAAATTTGATGATAGCCCAAATATATGTCGATGACATTTTCTTTGGAGGGATGTCAAGAAAGATGGTAGAGCAATTTATCCAACAGATGCAATCAGAATTCGAGATGAGCATGGTGGGAGATCTTACCTATTTCCTAGGCTTTCAAATCAAACAACTAAAAGATAGCATTTTCATCTCTCAAAGCAAATATGCGAAGAATATTGTCAAGAAATTTGGGCTAGAGAAAGCTTCACATAAACGGACACCTGCAGCTACACACATCAAGCTAACTAAAGATGATCCAGGAGAAGCCGTCGACCAACACCTATATAGAAGCATTATTGATAGTCTTCTCTACCTTACTGCCAGTCGACCTGATATTGCCTACTCTGTGGGAGTATGTGCACGATATCAAGCTAATTTTAAGGTTAGTCATCTATCCCAAGCTAAAAGAATTATAAGATATATCTCGGGGACTACAGACTTGGGTTTATTATACTCATTCGACACATCGTCTACCCTGGTGGGGTATTGTGATGTTGATTGGGCTGGAAGCACAGTAGATAGGAAGAGCACATCTGGAGGTTGCTTCTTCCTTGGCAATAACCTCATATCATGGTTCAGTAAAAAGCAAACTGTGTTGCCTTGTCCATTGCTGAATCTGAGTATATCGCTGCTGGGAGTAGCTGCACACAATTACTATGGATGAAGCGAATGTTAGTCGAATACAATGTCAGACAAGAAGTCATGACATTGTCTTGTGATAATGTCAGTGCAATCATCATCTCTAAAAATCGGGTTCAGCACAACAAAACCAAGCATATTGACATTAGACACCACTTCATTCGCGAGCTGTTCGAAGACAAGAAGGTCATCCTAGAGCACATCCATACAGAAAAGCAACTTGCTGACATTTTTACTAAGCCATTAGATGCAAGCAGATTCGAGTACCTCAGGACGTCACTCGGTCTCTGCACCATCAGCAAGTAATTGAAGTTACTAAACGGTTGAGAGGAGTTAGTTGATACCTCTTCATGAACCGGGTCAAAAATCTCAACACATGTCATTGGGCCAAGCATGCCAAAAGCCCAAATAAAAAGAGGAAAGGTCGCGAGATACGCTCTACTACCTACATATTTGATTTTTTTTTTCAAAACCCTAGTCTGCCTCTATTTGAATATTTCGCTCTCATCTCTCAAACCTCTTGCACAAAACTCTACCACTCTCGGCAAAAATGCTGAAAACAAGGAGCAATCTGGCGCCAAAGAAAGCCACAGACGGTCGAAAAACCAAGAAAACCGAGGCGAAAAGCCCCAAAAGCAGCAAACCCAGCACCAACAAACATGGGGTACGAATCAAAGGACTGAAGCCACAGAAGAATGCCGAGGGATCCTCCAGAGAAATCCCACCAGAAGAAGCACCAATACCCGTCTTTTCTCGAGTTCCCAAAAGGACCCGAACTGAAAGCTCTGCTTTCACGATGACGGAACTTACAGGCCCTCAGCGAGAAACTGGCATTGACCAAGGGAACCAAGAAACCTCCATGCAAATCATCCTTGCGCCAGTTTCAGCAAGTTTCCTAGGTATCGACTCTTCCATCTTATCGAATACTGATACTTCTAGAAATAGTGACTTGTTATAGTCACTACTGGAAAATCAGGACCCTCTTAAAGAAGGGGTGGTTGAGGATCTGATAAATCCTGAAGGGGAAAAGAATGACTTGACCCCGGTCAGTCATGGGTTAGAACGGATTGCAAAAGGAGAGGGTGAAGAAGAAGGTGTGAAAGATGTCGTTCCTGAACCCACAGATGAGACTGTGGTAGGAGAAGAAGAAGTTGTTGACTCGGAAGAAGCCGAGGAAGAATCTGAGAAAGAAGAGACCAGAGACGGGGATACCGATCTGGAAGGAGTAGAGAAGGAAAACAGTGCCGCTGCTAATGTCACAGATGAAGCGCCTCTGGCTGTCAGAGTAGATGTTACAGAAAATGTCGCTGAAACAACACACACAGTGCTTTCATATTTGAAAAAGAAAGTGTTAGAGGAAAATGAATGCATCACAGTAATGGTAGGAAAGTAGAGAGAAACAAAGAAAAGGAAGGAGGTAAAGGATGTCGGAGGCCCCAGCAAGAAGAAGAAGAACTTGTCCGCCAAAGATAAAGGAAAGAAAGTTGTCTCCAAAAGGAGATTGGTTGATAAAGAAACTGATGACGATGCAGAGGAAGTAACCGTAAAGGAAGCAAAGAAGGCAGGAAGCCAGAAGCCGGTCAAGAACACCCCAAGTGTTCCGTATGACAATGTGTCATTCCATTCTGCTGCCAGTGCAAAACGGTGGGAGTTTGTGTTCTAGAGGACGGCATATCCCGAGAAGACTCTGTCCTCGGAGATCCTTGGACTGGAAGCCATTGTCAAGCTCCTGAAACAGGCAGAACTCATGAAGACCGTCACCGACATAGGTAATCACTATCCTCTGTTTGTTAAAGAGTTTATTGCAAACTTGCCTGCTGGATTTGGAATTCCGGATGATCCGGATTGTGAGAAGGTTTATGTCAGAGGCCTACGCTTCAACATTTCCTCTGACATTATTAATGCCTTCCTGGGGAGGAAGTGTGTCCTTTCTGTGCCTCCACCTGACCTGAACAAGGTCCTCAAGGAGATTAGTGGTGATAAAAGCAGAATGTGGCCTACTAAAGGCACCGTGGCGGCCTCGGATCTCATATCTAAATACTCCATAATGTTCCGTATCGGAGTAGCAAACTGGGCTCCCTCCACACATGCATCCTCCATCAAACCGGAGTTGGCAATTCTCATCTTCCAAATAGGTACTAGTTCCACACTTGATTTTGGCCAGTTTGTTATTGACCAGCTTGTTAGACATGCCAGGTCACAAGCTGTGAAGATACTTATTGCTTTTCCCTCCCTTATCTCTGAGTTACTAGTGCACCAACACCCTGGTGTGTTGAAGACGACCGATAAGGTAGAAAAGTGTGGAGGAATGATTGTGGTGAGCCACAAGTTGTTCGAGGGCAAGCATGCTCCTGATCTTGTCAGGACATGAGTCAAACCAACCAAGGCGACAGCCAATCGAGCTACCGGTGCTGCTCCTCCAACAAAGACGACCAGCAGAGATGCCATAATGCTTGAGAGGGAGATAGCTATACTTGACGAGGACATCGTTAACCTAAAGATGGCGCTGAAGCATCTCTCCCAGCGTAGATCTCACTGTGCTAACCTGCTGAAGTCGATTCCTTCTCCAGACTCTGACAACGATGGTTCCTCCTCCCTACCTGACTCTACTGAAGACACTCCTCAAGATGCCTCTGCCGACGCTACAGAAGAAGATATTGCTAGTTCCAACAACAGTTCTGTTTGATTTTTAAGTACTTTCTGGATTCGCTAAAAACTGAACAACCTTTAATTTGTATTTGTTTTGAACACTGTTTCATAAATATTCTCGACTACTGATCGGGAATGTGTGTGAGTTAAGTTTGTGTTTTATTATTTCCCTGTATTGTTATGTGTTTTTTTTTCTTTTTGAGCCAGCAAGGGGGAGTAAGATGTAAGACGCACATACGCGATGCGATTAAGACGTAAGACGCACGTACGCGATGCAATAATGTGTGAAACAACGCGCGAACAAATACTTGACGACTGCCGATCGTTGCAAGCAGAAGATGACGTCAAATGCGACGCGGAATGCGACAACGATTGCTGACCTTAAAAATAGCCAAAGGGGGAGATTGTAGTTACAAGGGTTTTGGTGATTGGCTTATTTTTAAGGAACTAGAGATAATGTCATAAAGAATGTCAAACCATCATATGCAACATCCTGTGTGACATTGTTGACGACATCTCGGCAAACATCCTGACCGACGGAAATTAGGAAAGTCCATGTTTTGCAGAAAGTACGAATACGTTTAGGAAATATGAGAAGTTCCAGAACGTCTCCGATTCTGGAAAGAAGAAAGATGGTGATTAAGAGGAAACCTATTAGGGTTAGTACTCATGCCCGATTGCTATAAAAGCTTAGGCTACCCCCTTAGCAATCGTGTGGTCTTTTATTGTTTCCTAGCAATAATTTACAGAGCTCTTAGACGTGAAGGTTTGCGGGCTGAGAGGTTGTAGATTGTGCTAAGGATATTGTGTATCACAATAACTATTGATAGTTAGGTGATTGAGGGTTTACTGATCGCGTGAGTGAAGACTGCACGCAACCACAACGTTCAACGACGACGTGAACCGACAGAGCAAGGCGATTGCTCGAAGAGTGGAATCAAGACGGAGTCTTGGATTTAGGGGGAGTCCCTGAGATAGATTGCATTGTAATAAGTAGAATAAAGTATAGATCTTGGGATGATCATAGGTACTTGTATGTTTTGACGAATTACTGATAAGTGAAACCTTTCCACTAGGCTGAGAGCCCCCAAACGTAGATGACGTTGCACCGAACTGGGTAAACAATCTGATGTGTTATTGTTTATTAAGCTTTATATTTACTGTCCTGCGTTATCGATACAAGTAGTCATACACGGTGTTATAGCTTTATACATAACATTGTGTGTGGCATCTTGCACGACTACCTGATCAAAATTTCACCCAGTATTCATCGTTGATGGCTTCTTGCACATTTTTATGTTCGATTTTTGAAACAAAACAGATATTACCTATCATCTCTCTGTAGTTTACCGGAGCCTTTTTTCGGGTGCGCACACCTTCATTGACATCGCCGATTATGTCCTGAGCTGGGTGATTCTTTTGGACCTTTCTAGATGGGATTATCTGTTCTGTCGTGAGAGAATCCTCTTTATCAGGACTGGTGTTTGCTTCATTTTTTGGATTTGAGTTGCATGCTTCGTCACTGACATCTGGTCTGACATCTGGAGTGTGGATATCCTCTTCATCGTCGTTAGGCATCTCAGGAATGTTGTCATCAACAACCACATTTATAGACCCCATCATGTTTTTGGTTCGTTTGTTGAAAACACGATAGGCACGACTGTTTCTAGAGTATCCGAGAAATATTCCCTCATCGCTTTTAGGATCAAGTTTTTGTCGGGGTTCTCTATCAGCCAGAATATAGCATATTGAACCAAAGGATATGAAAATACTTGACATTAGGCTTTCTCCCCCTCCATATTTCATAAAGTGTTACCGAGGTACCTGGACGGAGGATGACACGATTATGAATATGGCAAGCCGTGTTGAGTGCCTCTTCCCAAAAGCGTGTAGGGATGTCTTTGGCTAACATCATGACTCTAGCCATTTCTTGAAGTGTTCGGTTCTTCCTTTCAACAATCTCATTCTGTTGAGGGGTAATGGGAGCAGAGAATTCATGGGCAATCCCTTCAGCATTACAGAAATTTGCAAAGCTTATGTTCTCGAATTCTCGTCCATGATCACTTTTGAGTCTCACAATTTTGCCAATTGTTTCTCCTTTCTCTCGTTGAACTCTTCGACATAGAGATTCGAAGACAGAGAATGTATCTGACTTTTCTCAAATAAACTCAACCAAGGTGTACCTTGAGAAGTCGTCTACACATACAAATATATATTTCTTACCCCCAAGACTTTCAACTTGCATAGGTCCCATGAGATCTACATGCAGAAGTTCTAGGACTCAAGAGGTGGTAAGATATTGTACCCTCTTGTGTGACGTTTTGACTTGTTTCCCTATCTGACATTCTCCGCAGATTTTTCCTTCAATGATCTTTAAATCTAGAACTCCGATGATGGCCTTTTCAGATAGAATCTTCTGCATGCTCCTTAGATTTATGTGTCCAAGCTTTTGGTGCCAGAGCTTGGTTTCTTGTGTTTTGGATATAAGGAATTGAGTAGATAAAGGAGCTGATGTTGGGGACCAAAGATAGCAGTTGTCTTGTGACCTAAGTCCAGTCATCAATTCCTCTAGTTGAGTGTTCATTACTGCATACTTGTTGCGAGTAAATTTGACTTCGAGGTCTAGATCGTAGAGTTGACTGATGCTTATCAGATTGGCAGTAAGCCCTTCTACTATTAAGGCTTCCTTTAGACAAGGTGAGTTTGGTAGGTTGAGCTTCCCTTTTTCTAGTACCTTGGCTTTCACTCCATCTCCAAAGGTAACAAAGCAGTTTTAGCATGGTGTCAAAGTAGTGAGGAATGTACTATCACCAGTCATATGCCGAGAGGAGCCACTATTGAAGTATCAATCGTTACGGGTAGAGGCTTTTAGTGAGGTGTAAGCAACGTTAGCCCTATAATGGAGATGTACCTTTTTGTATTTCCTTTACCTGCCATTCTTTTTGTATTTTGGGTTGGAGATGTACCTTTTTTTCCCTCCATACTTTTCGATTTTGAGTTTTGGAAGTCCTACGTTTAACTGAGCTTTTTCCATAGAGGTGATAGTAGAATTGTCTAATGTGACCTCTTTGTCCACAGTGATGGCATGTCCAATTATGTTTTCTTTTCTTTAGACTGCCATGATGGTGTTCCTTCCGCGGTAGAGTTCTATCGGATGTCTGTGACATCTGTTGAGACATGTGATTGGTAGTTCTTTGAGGAACGAAAGTGGTCTTTGACGTTGGGGCTCCTGTAGAGTAACCAAGTCCTTCCAGGTTGTTTGCTTATTTTCCAACGGATAGGATTTGGTCCAAGGTGTCAGTGCTTGGATTCATCATCTTGATGGACTTGGTCATGAGCTCCAGTTCTCCCTTTAGATGAGATATTTCCTTCTTTAGATCAATGATGGTTTTGAGAAGTCTGGTCTTGTCTTTATTAAGGGAAAGAATGATAGTATTCTGTTTCTCAATGACTTGAGAGTCTTCAAGCCACTTGACATACCAATCATTGTATGCGTTGTTGAGAGTCTCATCTGATAACTCGTCATCCGAGGTAGATTTCTTCATGGGCTCGGTGGATGTGGAATCAGTGAATGCTACATGGTTGCTTGTTAGTTCTATGTCACTTTCTTCTTCTTCATCATCCGAAAAGGATGTAATGTATCCCTTCTTTTGTTTTTTCTAGAAATTAGGATATTTCCTCTGCACATGCCCATAGCATTCGCATTCGAAGCACTGAACCCCTCTTTCTGACTTTTCGCCTCGTCTGCCTTCTTTGTTCTCACCCTTCTAAAACTTTAGTTGTGGTTTGTCTCTAACATCTTGTGAGACATTCTTTCCAGCCATCTGGTTGAACCTTTTCATGACTCGATTATAGTTTTTGGCGAGCATAGCAATGGTGTCGTTAATATCATTGTCAAAGTCTGAAAGTTCTTGCTCCTTCTCGGCATGAGTGGAACTTTTGAAGGCTACTCCTTTATGCATTTTCTCCATGGTTAGTAGGGAGAGCTCGTAGGTCATAAGGGATCCCATGAGTTCATCGAATTTCATAATTTTTAGATCATGGCATTCTTCTATGGCAGTGATCTTCATCTTGAATCTAGGGCTTAGAGCCCTAAGAGTTTTTTTGACTAAATCTTCATCAGTCATTGGCTTTCCCAATGAGTAAAACTCGTTGGCTAGATCCCTAATCCGTACATTGAACTCAGCTATGGTCTCATCTTCTTTCATAGAGAGAGCTTCAAAATTAGTGGTGAGATATTGTAGTTTCTGCTCTCGGACCTTAGAGGTTCCTTCATAAGCAGTGGCAAGAGTATCCCAGGCTATTTTGGCACTAGTGCACGTGTTGATAAGCCTAAAGACATTCCTGTCTACTCCATTAAAGTTGCCTATGGCTGCTTCATCTTCTTCGTTGCTCCAGTCTTTCTCAGGTTTTAGATCGTTTCAATTTCCTTGAGCATCAGCATAATGAGGTTCTTCCCAGCCATTGACAACAGCCTTCCAGGTTTTGCTATAGAGCGATTTCATGAAGGCACACATTCGTGCTTTCTAATAATCATAGTTAGTTCCATCGAGCACTGGTGGTCGATTGATCGATCCTCCTTCCTTTTGAGTCCATATTAGCTACACAAAATCTTTGCAGGAAATCACCTAAGAATTTAAAGTGCCGCCTCTGATACCAATTGAAATTATGTTAAGTATGTAGGAATTTGGAGCGTCCAAGATCATCGAGATAGCGGAAGCATAAACATTAAGAACTCCAAAAACTGTCCAAGAACATGAACCATTAAATCTCAAGGCAAAATCTATTCCACAAGAGTTTACCTTTTAGTCTTTGTTGAATCAAGAAAGAAGAACTAGATGATCTTTTTCTCTAGAGCAAGTCCACACCAAGAGGATGATCCTTAAGATCCTTCACACTTAGCCTACTAGAACTAATGTGTGAAGAACAAGAGAGCAAAGAGAGGAGAAAGAGAGATGTGGCCGGCCAAGGTGAGAGGCTGTGAGAGTGAGTGAATTAAAAATCTATTTGTCTACTTCATCAACTCATAAGGCATGGTTGATTAAAGTAACAAATGATGAAAGCATGAGTTAAAGGCAAGTCATCACCTAATCCCCTTAAATCACTCTCCTCTTAATCAACAACACCAACTAAGCATGGTGTGTGCCCCCCCCCCCCCCCCCCCCCCCCACTTGGACCCGCCAAGGTGGCCGACCATGAAGGCTTATTGGGCCTTGTTTGGGCCTTTGTTGGGCCGGCTTGGTGACCTCATGGGCCGAGCCCAATGGGCTCGTCCATGTGGTCGCGTGCCGTGTCCAAACATTACCCGACCCGTTTGTCGTTACTTATCAAACAACTCCGATGCGACATCGACGAAAAACTCAGTTTTCTCGATTCGCTAATCATTCTCACAAAACTGAACCCATGGCCTAAAACCCTCAGCTTTGGCCATGTCTTGCTCCTTAAGAAATGCCAACGTTTCCTTGTCTCAAGTTATCCATATTGTATGTGTGTGACCCTCCCGGCTCATGCCACCGTTGGCAGATCGGCGCAAGAGATCTCTCTTGCCCGATCCATCATAGGTGGTCTCTAGTATGACATTATGATTACCCAAGGTGCATGATGATCGATGATTCGATTTAACCTTGTGCGCACAAGTCACTATCTTATTATCTCTAGACATCCCGATTGATCACAAGGCATAGAGTCGTCATTCTTATTTAATCAATCATTGTTACTTGATATGCGAGACGACTGAGAACTGATAACTCGTATCACTGGCATGGCCATTCTCTTTCTCTCAGTCACTCTCGATCAAGAGGCCTTAACGGATATCTTTCCCATACCGTAGTACGAGGGATAAATCCCTTAGCTGTCTTTCGTGTCACTCATGCAACCCGTTCCGCCACCCAATCATGCCCGTTATTGCAATCCTGTTATGGAAAGCGTTAGGCGCAAGTTAAAGCCGTACGTCGACCGCATAGCGATCACAAAGACTCCTTGGTCTAAGGATATCGTGACAAGCTATCGCATTTGAATATGTTCATAGCTTAATCTATGAAACACTATTCAAAGCGGGTCGTCCGATATCAATCACCTCATGATATCTATGATTTGATTCCGGGGTCTCACATCCCTATGATAAGTAGAACTATATCATTGAGAACCATCCTCATACTGGTCGCTTCAATTGAAGCGTATATTGACCAGGGACTCGTTAAGTGTGATACGTACAGATTTATGGTTCTACTACTTTAGTGGTCATAAATCAGATCATGCTTAACATATTACTTCAACACATAAGTAATACAAAGCCGTTTTATTTATTATAAACGATGATTAATATACATAGACATATATATACTACTAGAAATTGGACTAGGGCACAAAAATGCTATCAAGCTCCCACTTGCCCCTAGTTTCAATCTAAGTCCCAGTCTATCCCCATTGACCTAACATGTTTATCATGTTTTGCTTGAGGAAGAGCCTTTGTCAAGGGGTCGGCTGTGTTATCATCAGATGCAACGTAGTGGATCTTCACGTCACCTCTAGCAACTATGTCGCGGATGATGTGATACTTCCTGAGCACATGCTTAGATATGTCATGTGCCCTGGGTTCCTTAGCTTGCGCAATGGCCCCGGTGTTGTCACAATATAAGTCTACTAGGTTAGATGGGTTTTGAATTACACCTAACCCAGCCATGAAACTCATGTTCCATACAACCTCCTTTGTTGCTTCCGATGCAGCAATATACTCAGCTTCCCCCTATACAAGAAAAGCGTCTTTGGTTTTTCTCAAATATTTGAGAATTGCCTTGACTGCAATCCAATGTTCCTCACCGGGTTTGGATTGATGTCTACTGGTACAGCTTAGGGCGAATGAGACATCCGGTCTCGTACATAGCATGGCATACATTATGGACCCTATAGCCGAAGCATATGGGATCTCATTCATTCTTTTTAGCTCTTCAGGTGTCTCAGCACACTAATTCTTACTAAGCTTTATGCCATGACATGGGCAAAGTTCTTTCTTGGAATTATGCATTGAGAATCTTCTCAACATTTTGTCTATATATGTGCTTTGACTTAAGCCCAAGACCTGCTTGGCACGATCTCTATATATCTTGATCCCCAAGATATAAGAAGCCTCGCCTAAGTCCTTCATTGTGAAACACTCACCTAACCAAGTCTTTGTTAAGAGCAAGGTAGGGACGTCGTTTCCAATGAGTAATATGTCATCGACATAGAGCACCAAAAAGACTAGCTTACTCCCATCCGCCTTTTTATACACGCAAGGTTCATCACCGTTCTTGATGAAGCCAAACTGTTTCACAGCTTCATCAAAACGTTGGTTCCAACTCCGAGATGCTTGCTTCAAACCATAAATTGATTTGAGCAACTTGCAAATCTTTCCCTTATTCTTTGGATCCTCAAAACCCTCAGGCTGGGACATATAAACGTCCTCAGCTAACCTCCCATTAAGAAAAGCGGTTTTGACATCCATTTTCCATATCTCATAATTATGATAAGCTACTATGGCAAGTAGAATGCGAATAGATTTGACCATAGCTACTGGAGAAAAGGTTTCCTTTGGACTTGTCTATAACCTTTTGCTCCCAGTCTTACTTTCTAGGTCTAAGGTTTGCCATCCATGTCTATCTTTATAATAAAGTTCCATTTACACCCAATGACTTTTACGCTAGGGGTTTGATCCACCAAGTCCCACACTTGATTATCTGACATGGATTGCATTTCATCCCTCATGGCTTCCATCCATTTCTCAGAGTCGGTTCCGTCCATGGCTTCTCGAAAGGTAGCTGGATCATTGTCCACTAACACCAAATCATCACCTCCAGTTACTAGAAAACCGTATCTGATAGGTGCATGACTGGTCCTTTCAGACCTACTTGGACCGTCCTCATTAACTGTAGCTATTGGTTCTTGCTCAACGACCACTTCTGGCTCTACTTCTTCTAAGGGGTCGTCTAGTGGTTCCTGAGCGACTATCTCATCCAGAATTTCATCAAGATGAATAGTCCTCCCACTGACTGTCTTGGAAATAAATTCATTTTCCAAGAATATCCCACCTCGGACGACGAATACTTTTTTTTCGCTCGGTTTATAGAAGTAGTATCCCTTTGTTTCTTTGGGATATCCAACGAAAGTGCACTTATCTGATCTTGGTTCGAGCTTGGTTGCAAGTAACCGTTTTAAAAAAGCCTCGCAACTCCAGATTTTCAGGAAAGACAAAACGGGTTCCTTCCCATACCATTTCTCGAATGATGTCCCTTCCACCACTTTCGACGGAGCCCTATTTATTATGAACGCGGCTGTTTGTAGAGCGTAACCCCAGAAGGAGATTGGGAGATCAGTGTGGCTTAACATCGATCGAACCATATCCAACAATGTCCGATTCCTTCGCTCGGACACAGCATTGAGTTGTGGTGTTCCTGGCGGAGTCCACTGAGATAGTATTCCACTTTCTGTAAGATGACTAAGAAACTCTTCGGATAAGTATTCTCCACCCCGATCAGAACGGAGTGCCTTAATACTTTTTCCGAGTTGGTTTTCTACTTCAGTCCTAAACTCTTTGAATTTATCAAAAGCTTCAGACTTATGTCTCATGAGATAGACATAACCATATCTACTGAAATCATCAGTAAATGTGATAAAGTAGCCTAAACTACCTCTGGCTGGTGTACTCATTGGTCCACATACATCTGAATGTATTAGACCCAATAGATCACTTGCCCTCTCACCTATACCGGTGAAGGGCGCTTTAGTCATCTTACCCATTAAACAAGCCTCGCACCTTTCAATCGTTTGGAATTCGAATTGACTTAGAAGTCCGCGCTTATGAAGCGTTAAGATGCGTTTATCATTTATGTGACCTAGACGACAATGCCAGATTAGAGTTTCGTCTAAATCATCAGTTTTAAACCTCTTAGCATTAACATTATAGAGCATGTTGGATTTCGAGTTTCTTATATTTAATATGTATAAACCTCCAACTGTGTGAGCATTTCCATAATACATGTTATTGCGCATAATATTAAAAAACTCGTTCTTAATATCAAAATAATAACCTTCTTTTTCAAGAAGGGATATTGATAAAATATTCCTGCTGAAAGCAAGTACGCAAAACACATCTAGGAGTTCTATTACAAGCCTACTAGGCAAAACAAGATCAACCGAACCCACAGCAGTTGCGGCAACACGCACGTTGTTCCCAACTCTTAGGTCCACCTTGTTTTTTGCCCACATCTCTTCTACTACGCAGTACCTGCACATCCGCACAGACATGAGACTCAGCTCCAGTGTCTAGTACCCAAGCATTTATAGTAGAAAGATTTAGCTCTAATGGAATACCTGATGAAGTAGCGGCCCCACCGCCTTTCTTCTGATCTTCCTTCAGCTGCTGACAGTCCTTTTTCCAATGACTAGGCTTTTGGCAGTAGAAACAGACCGACTCCTTTACCTTCCCCTTGACCTTCATGGGTATGGAAGGTTTAGGAACAAAAGGTCGTCTGTTCTTCCCTGCCAGGTGCATTGGGCCTTTACCCTTATCACCACCAGCTTTGAAGCCGGATCCCTTCTTCACCATAAGAACACCTTTGGGCGCACTGCCCCTTATGCTCTTCTCGGCAGTCACTAACATGTTGTGCAACTCCGATGCGGATTTGTCCATGTTATGCATGTGATAGTTCATGACGAATCCACCATATGCATGAGGAAGGGATTACATAATGAAATCCGCAACCATCTCCTTTTCCATAATCATTTCGAGACTAGTTAGATGACCGAGATGTCCCTTCATGCGTAGGACGTGTGGACCTACAGAGCTGCCTGTTGACATTCTGCAGGCAATGAGTTCTCGGAGAACAGTTTATTTTTCAATATGTACTTTCTCCTTGAACATATCCTTGATCTGTGCAAACATTGCAAATGGATCATGGGATAGCTCCATAAACTGCTTCTGGAGGTCCTCCTCCATACAGCCCAGCATGACACACGCGACGTCGATTAAGTCGCTAAGGTGTTTCTGGTACACATCCTTAACGACCCTCGTTGCGTTGACAGCTGGCCCCACCGGGATAGCCTTGTCTAGGACGTACTCCCTGCGTTCCAACTTTAACACAAGTCACAAATTTCTGTTCAAGTCCAGATAATTTGTTCCATTGAGCTTACACTTATCAAGTATAGCCATCAATGACAAATTAGACGAGTTTGTTTAATTACTAGCCATTTCTACACGAAGAAAGTAAATTTAATCAGAAAAGTTGAATAGATTTACGAAGATCCGAATTAAACACCAACCATCCGATTCTAAGGTTTAGAATCTTTAAACCAAGATCCCTGATTTGTCAATTGAAGTACGCTAAGGCGCACCGCTCCAATTGACCCATTTGGGTAAGACGTCCATCCAATTACCACCTGTGTAATTCTTGATCAGGGTATGTGCAAAAGCACACGGCTTACCCTTCTGATGCCCCAGCTCGACCTCACGCCTAGAATCGTGGTCGAGTCAACCAACCTTCACATATGCATCAGTTTTGTGCAGATGCCCCGCTAAGGCACACGACATCCCACAAGGTTGACCATTCAATATAGAACCCATTCTATCGATGCTCCGCTAAGGCGCACGACATCGAGAGAATGTTTCTACATGGGTGTGAATTTGGGTGGCATCTCACATGACTCAAATTATGTTGTGATTTGGTTGTGTTTAATAATTCGAAAGTATTTTGGTACAATTACAAACCCATCATTAACAACCCGTGTTGTGACGTTTCTAATTGTATCATATATTAACTTCTTTTGAAGCCGTCATTTGCAACCCGTGCAAACACGTTTCAAATTGAACTCATTCATCACAACCCGTGCGATGATGGTTCACAACGCTTTAAACATGCAAACAAATTAAAATCGTTTTTAATCTTTGCATGTGAGGTGATGGCTTATAAACTCATAAGCTAAGCATATAAATTATTATCTAATAACTCAAGCAAGCAAGCATAAAGCGTTTAAATATGCATCAATAGCCCATCCTATTATTAAGATTCTACGAGACATAACATCTTCTTGTCTTTCTCATTCGGGCTCCCACTAGCTCTTGGACCTTTTCGAAAAACGGTTTATCGAAACCGATCAAATTTGAAAGTTTTCGAAATATTGGATCGCGGGTTCGTGCCACGGATCAAAAAATCACCATGCCCGAACCAAGTCGGGCCGAAGCCCATTGGGCCGAGCCCAAGAAGGGGGACAGCCCCGGTCACCGCCGGCCAACCCCGGCCTCCGGTGACCTCCGTCCGGTACCTCCAATTCGGCTCCCCGAGAGTCCCGTCTCGGACCCGACAAATCCAATAAAAATCCGAAAAATTCCAAATTCAATATATTTTCCAAAAATAATATATTTCATGCAATTTACCCAAAAAACATTAAAAACATGTTATCAACAAATATGGCATGCAAATCATTATAAAACCGAAACAAGTTCAACAAGACGATGATTAAGAGGGTTAACCACCCTCTGATACCACTGTAGGGATTTGGAGCGTTCAAGATCATCGAGATAACGGAAGCATAAACATTAAGAACTCCAAAAATTGTCCAAGAACATGAATCATTAAATCTCAAGGCAAAATCTATTCCACAAGAGTTTACCTTTTAGTCTTTGTTGAATCAAGAAAGAAGAACTAGATGATCTTCTTCTCTAGAGCAAGTCCACACCAAGTGGATAATCCTTAAGATCCTTCACACTTAGCCTACTAGAACTAATGTGTGAAGAACAAGAGAGCAAAGAGAGGAGAAAGAGAGATGTGGCCGGCCAAGGTGAGAGGTTGTGAGAGTGAGTGAATTAAAAATCTATTTGTCTACTTCATCAACTCATAAGGCATGGTTGATTAAAGTAACAAATGATGAAAGCATGGGTTAAAGGCAAATCATCACCTAATCCTCTTAAATCAGTTTCCTCTTAAATCACTTTCCTCTTAATCAACAACACCAACTAAGCATGGTGTGTGGCCCCACACTTTGACCCACCAAGGTGGCCGGCCATGAAGGCTTATTGGGCCTTGTTTGGGCCTTTGTTGGGCCGGCTTGGTGAACTCACGGGCCGAGCCCAATGGGCTCGCCCATGTGGTCGCGTGCCGTTTCCAAAAATTACCCGACCCGTTTGTCGTTACTTATCAAACAAAATCCGACGCGACATCGACGAAAAACTCAGTTTTCTCGATTCGCTAATCATTCTCACAAAATTGAACTCATGGCCTAAAACCCTCAGTTTTGGCCATGTCTTGCTCCTCAAGAAACGCCAACGTTTCCTTGTCTCAAGTTATCCATATTGTATGTGTGTGACCCTCCAGGCTCATGCAACTGTTGGCAGATCGGCGCAAGAGATCTCTCTTGCCCGATCCATCATAAGTGGTCTCTAGTAAGACATTATGATTACCCAAGGTGCATGATGATCAATGATTAGATTTAACCTTGTGCGTACAAGTCACTATCCTACTATCTCTAGACATCCCGATTGATCACAAGGCATAGAGTCGTCATCCTTGTTTCATCACTCATTGTTACTTGATATGCGAGACGACTGAGAACTGATAACTCTTATCAGTGGCATGGCCATGCTCTATCTCTCAGTCACTCTCGATCAAGAGACCTTAACGGATACCTTTCCCATACCGTAGTACGAGGGATAAATCCCTTAGCCGTCTTTCGTGTCACTTATGCAATCCGTTTCGCCACCCAATCATGCCCGTTATTGCAATCCTGTTACGGAAAACGTTAGGCGCAAGTTAAAGTCGTACGTCGACCACATAGCGATCACAAAGACTCCTTGGTCTAAGGATATCGTGACAAGCTATCACATTTGAATATGTTCATGGCTTAATCTAGGAAACACTATTCAAAGCGGGTCGTCCGATATCAATCACCTCATGATATCTATGATATGATTCCGGGATCCCACATCCCTATGATAAGCAGAACTACATCATTGAGAACCATCCTCATACTGGTCGTTTCAATTGAAGCGTATATTGACAAGGGACTCGTTAAATGTGATCCGTACAGATTTATGGTTCTACTACTTTAGTGGTCATAAATCAGATCATGCTTAACATATTACTTCAACGCATAAGTAATACAAAACCGTTTTATTCATTACAAACGATGATTAATATACATAGACACTTATAGAATACTAGCAATTGGACTAGGGCACAAAAATGCTATCAAAGTAGCAGGGACAAGATGTCGAACCTAATATCGTAAAGTTTGGTTCGAAAACTTGCTTACGGACTATTTATGGACAATAAATAGTAAAGTAATAAACAGAAAACACAATATGTTTACCCATTTCAGTGACTCTGCACTTACGTCTGGGGGCACTCTGCCAGTGGAAAGGTTTTCACTATTAGATAGTCAATAGTACAACTTAGGGAAAATTTCACTTAGCCACTCCTAAGTTAGGCCGAGTTTCACTTAAACTCTCTTAAGTTCAAAATCTACTTGTGAAGTCCCCTAGGTTTGCATAAGTCTCACTTCACCCATTTTCAATTAACTTTTTTGAAAATTCTGTTAACTTTTTGTGAAATGACGAAAATACTATTTCATTAAAAAATTAAAAATAATAAATAAAAATGATTTTGAACTTTTTGTTTTCTTATTTTTTATTTACAAAAATAAAGAATAAAAAAATATTTTAGTATTAATTTTTTTAAAAAAAATAAATTTCATAAAAATTTTAAAAATAAAAAAACGATGTTTAAAAATCATTTTAAATTTTTTATAAAAAATTTATAAGAAAAAATTTTTAAAAATTATTTTTACTACTAATAGAATTTTATTCTTTATTTTATACAATGAAAAGATTATATAAAAAAGTTCAAAAATCATTTTTATTAATTTATTATAATTTTTCAATAAAAGGGTATTTTCATCATTTTGGAAAAAAGTTAACAGAATTTTGAAAAAAGTTAACAGAAAAGGGTAAGGTGAAATTTTTTAAAACTTAAGTGACTTCACAAGTTGATTTTGAAGTTAAGGAGAGTTAAGTGAAACTCGGACAAACTTAAGAGGTGCTAAGTGGAATTTTCCCTACAACTTAAAACATCAACTACCTATCACACTAGCTATTGTCCTAAGTTACTAGAGATCTCACTGTGAACAACCTCGACCAGGGACTCCCCCTATCTTTGAGAACGTCTCAATTCCACCCTTCGAGCAAGCCTATGCTTGGTTGCGTTGTCTTCGACAATCTTCTTCGTGAGTCTTCAATCACGAAAAAAAACCCAATAGACTACAAACACTCAAATCTCCTCGACTTGATGTATGTAATCGAAAGTGTCCTTTCTAAATAGATCAGCCTCTCAATCCGCTCGTCTTACACGGTTAAGAGTTCTGTCAATTTAGCACAGAGAAAGGACTGAGTTGCTAAGAGGGTAGCGCCTACTTTTATAGCAACTCACATTGCCTAATCGGATTCCTATTCCGATTAGGAAATCCCTTGCCGCCCTTGCGTATCTGGCAAGTGACAAGTTGGCGTTGTCGCCTTCATTAAACCTTGTTTGCGTGTTTTTCTTCCAGCTGGTCCTTGCCTATACATGTCATGCTTTGACTTCTTCGCGCGCACATTCTTCTGTGAGTAAAACAGGAAGTCTTCGGTGTCTTGCCTATGATTGCGAGCAACATGTCGCACTAACTATGTTGTAACATGTTATACGACATCTTGAATTTGCGCTAAAAAATATGCCAACACTAAACGTAGTAACAATTATTATGGAGTTTCATTTTTACGAATATGTTTATGCGCTTGAACATTTTTTATCGTCTCCAATTACATATTTCTTTTCATAATGACGCTACATGTTTATGTAATTGAAGCTCTGCATTTTCATGAACTTCTGTATTTTTTCATTTTTTACGTACTTCAAGTTCCATTTTTTTACATTGTTCATGTTTCATTCTTTTTGAATTGTCTTGTTTCATGCTTTCTAATTTACACAACCATTCTAATACACGTGGATTAAAAAAACTCCAAAACCATTCATGTAGAACACAAAATAATTAACATAGACATCAGTCTCACATCATAAAATTCAAAAGTTTTTAAAATGTGAAATAAACTAAATCCACAGGATAATTGCAACAAATATTAGCTTTATCACTCATTTGAAAGAATACGTGACTCAAAATCACAATTCTATATTTGTTATGGAAACCAACATAAACTAACTGAATGAATCGGTTTTCACATTACCTATAAATGAAATAAATTTGCATGACGGTGCAACTAAATGAAACTATATAGTGGCGACGTGCAACAGAAAAAAAGTATAGAATAGTGACATGCAAAAGTTGCTTAGTTTATGTTAGTGATCAGGAATTTCCCCTAGAAATCATATTACACAATTTTAATACATAAATTAGGGGATATTCCTTATCACTACTCTCTACTATGTAACTTTTACATGTCACTACCCTCTAGGTTTTTTCTCTTGCACGTCACCATTGTATGGTTTCATTTAGTTTCACCGTCCATCACATAGGTAAGTTTGATGTAAAATGTCGATAATACCCCCATATTGAAAAGATTCAAAAATTAAAAAAAAAAGTATCCTCGGAGTCACTTCAAGGTTCTACAAACGAAATAATGAAAATGCCAAATATTTTACTTTACATGGAAGGCATAAAGTCAAATGGTATTTGGCTGGTCTTCATTGGAGTTGTTAAGGTACTAAAATTCTCCGTAGGCAAATTGCTACATAAATAATAATTTTTGGTTGAGTTTGAGATTTGGTATTTCGATAAATGTTACAAATGAGATTTATCATTTTCCAGTGGACAAGTAAGAGTATAAAAATATACAGATGTTCTACTAGAAACTATAGATTGAAATAAGAAAATAGGAATAGCTGCCAGCCGTTGAATGAGATGAGCAACGGTAGAGATTGATGTGATGGCATATAGTCATAAATAAGTTGTAATTTCTTTTAGTCTTTTAACATGCAAATGAGGGTATTATTTTTAGGGGTAATTCCATGTCAGTACCCCAACTTTGACTCATTTCGAAATTAGTACCCTTAGTTTGAAATTTTTTTTAGCAGTACCTCAAGTTTAATTAATTGCAGATAAGTACCTAACGAGGTTAAATCTAACAGAGTTGGTATGCAAAAAGACCAAAATGTCCCTCACTGTTATGAGTTGAAATCTGACCAGTTCAAATTAGGTCAAACCGGTTTAATATGTATGAAATGACTATTTTACCCTTCATTCAATAACTAATTTAACCTATAAAGTGAGGGAAATTTTGACTTTTCAAGTATTAATAATTAAAATAAAAGTTGTGATATTAAAAATACTTGTCAAATGACCAAAATGCCCTCAACTGTTCATTAAATTTTCAAAAACTACCAACAAGTTTAATCCACGACCTTCCCGAGATTGAGTTGTTGTTGTTGTTTTCGATTGAACAAATCGAGTTTAAGCCGAATCTTGATTCAACAAATCGAGAGCCCCTTTCTTGAAACCAGAAAAAATCCATATTAAGTTGTTGTTGTTGTTGTAAAAATCCGGAAAAACCCAGTTTGAAAAAGCTACATATATATGGACCCCTTTTTCCGGTAGACCCTCAATGCGGGTTTCACTCCGGCGAGAAGGAGCCAGGAACTGAGCTCGGCCCCGGTGGTGGAGTGTCCGACGACAGAGAAGCCGAGCGAGGGGCTAAAGAAGAAGAAGAAGAAGGTGAGCGCGGAGATAGAGACGGCGGCGGAGGGGACCCATCATCGGCCTCATCGCCCCTCGACGGCCCAGATTCTCTGGTCAGCGACCTCGCCGATCTACGCCCCTCATCGCCTCCCCAACGCGAGGACGAGTCCTAGCCGCCCCTCCCTCCGCCGTAAGATCTGAACCTGCCGCCAAGCCGGGTCAGGTCGAGCTCCTCGGCAGTTCGCTCGCGCGGGCCGTTGGGGAGGGAGAGATGGGCCTGGTTGTAGAGGGTCTGCGAAGACGGAGCCAAGTAGGTCGATTTGGCGGAGAACTCGGCGAGAGAGAGGGTCTGAGCCTTCTTCTTCTTGACCTTGGTGGTGGCGGCGCAAAGAGGGGTTGTTTGCTTTTTTTAATTATCAAAAAAAATTAAACTGTGTATGCGTTTTGTGTGTGCGCGTTTGGGGTTGGTCTTTTTTATTAATTATAAATAGTTGAAAAGTCGAAGTTGCCCTCCCTTTATAAGTTAAATTAGATATTGATTGAATGGTAAAATAGTCCATTCACAAATATTATTTAATTACCAATAACTAATATTATTTTAATTATTAATACTTGAAAAGTCAAAATTGTCCTCACTTTATAAGTTAAATTAGTTGTTGAATGAAAAGTAAAATAGTCATTTCATAAATATTAAACTGGTTTGACCTGATTTGAATCTGTCAGATTTCAACTCATAACAGGGAGTGGAATTTTTGTCTTTTTGCATACCAACTTTGTTAGATTTAACCCGTTAATTACTTATCTACAATTAATTAAACTTGTGGTATGTCAAGGAATAATTCAAACTTAAAATACTAATTTTAGAATTACACCTTATTTTTATTTTCGCTCTGTTCTTAGTCTCCCGTTCCTATCATCTCCCCACAGAATGAACACCAACCTCCTCCTCCTGACTCCGTGCTCGCTTCTGGATTTGGAAATCGAGTCTCGGTCTCCGGCGGTGGTGGCCCAATAATTGGCGACGACGAAGGAGATAATGAGGACAATGGCGACGCAGATTGCGACCACGCGATTCAGATTTGTCATCAACATTCTCGGAGACGGAGAAGAAGATCATCGACTATGTTTTAAGGTACCTGTTTCTTCTCTCTGATCTCGATTTCTAGAGAGAGAAAGTGGATGTGCTTGACTTGATACTTGTCAGGGGAGAGAGAGTGCAACTTTTCTGGGTTTTGGGCATCTGGGTTTAGTGAACAAGTCTCTGATTATGGTGAAAAATATTGGTTTGTGTTGAACTAGAAGTTTATAGGATTTGGGATCAGTATTGATGAATCGGTGAGTCATGGTGTTTGAGGGTCGGCGATGCTTAGTGTGTGTGCTCTTATGTTCTCGTTGTTGTTCAAATCCACATTTCAACAGTTTCAACTGGATAAATTTGTGATATCATGTCTATCTGGAGGATATATATGAACTGTCTTTAGGTTTTAATTGTTGCTATTGATTATGCTTAAGTGTGTGTGATACTATTGCCACGCTAAATAACAACCATTTATATATCTGCATTGATCTTGTCCTTGACTACAGATCTTGAGAGACAAGATTGATGCACTTTATTTAAACAGCTGTTAACTTTTTTGTAAATTAATTTTTTTAATCCTCTATCTGGCATTCAACTTTGTAAACCATGTGTATGCTAATAAACTATATGTTAACCTTATATTAAGAGCCATCCAGTTTATGTAATGTACTGCATTAGACTTTTATACTAGTGGAATAACCATTGATTTTATAATTTTTTATACTTTTGTAGATCTTCACATGATGTGGGGTTCATGACTTGATTATTCTCTAATTCATCCTCAAAATCTCTAGCTTTTGTCAACGATGGGTTTTGAAGCACCCTAACTATAGGAGCATTGATGGCTTGCAGGTTATTGTTATTATGTGCATTGAAACCACACCCAATTCCTATTATGTGTATAAACAAGTAACCATGTTATGAAATTGTATGTGCACTATGCAATGATGCATTGGCTTGCAGTATCTCATATTTCTACTACACTATTACAACTTGATCTACAATAGTATAGAGCTGAAATAGGAATTGAACTTAATGTCAAAACCCCTACCAAGAAATATTGGTTTACATATCTCTTATCTTGAGTCCTTGACTATATTCTTGAAAATTGCATAGAAGATTGGTTTTGAGTTCTTTGATTTTGCGTTGATTTGATCTGGTTTTGAGAGGATGTAGATTGTTAGGTGATGTTTGTGTTTTCGCTTGGCTAAGAATGGAAACGTAGTGTGTTAATTATGTGTGAAATGACTCATTTTTTTATTTTTCTGTTTGGTGCGGTGGACATTTGGATATAGTATTTTCTTATTTCACTTGAATATAGAGAGTGAATGTGTAAATGCATGGTACTGTTCGAGTATCATTTGTTGATTGTGTTTGTGTTGTGATGATTACATGTTTTGCCATTTAATTTTGGCATGTTTTTGGTTTTGAATTCTTTGATTTGGTGTTGATTTGATTTGGTGTCGCGTGGATGGAGATTGTTAGGCGATATTTGTGTTTTCTCTTGGCTCGGATTGGAAATGAAGTGTGTTAATTATGCGTGGAACAACTCATTTTTTCATTTTTAGTTTTCAGCTACAAACTGCAGCTTAGAGTACGAACTTGCAAACTCATTTTGGCCACACGATGAGAAGATCGACAGTGAGAATTAAACGAGTGGAGGCGAGCCGTAATTATGGACAGTTGCAAGTTTTTTGTTGGTCATTTTTACCATTATGCATGGACATTGTCATCATTTTGCACGAAACGTGTATTGAAACTTGTTTCATTTTGCACTTGAGAAAACATTGTTTCATGTTTTCGTGAATCTTGTTTCATTTTATTTGCTACAACACTTTATATATATATAGTATTGACACATTGGAGATTGTAAGTTGCAGGTTCGAGTGAGCAAGAATTTTCGTAGTTCTTAAACTTATTGTTGGTTTATAACCATTTTGTCTAATTTATCAATTTTGTTTGTTTGGATGACGGATAAAGTTGTTGGACTTATGTTTTTTGATTGAATGCATACAAATGTTTCAGAAATTAGATAACCATATAAACGGGTCATTTTATTATAAATACGAAAAGGTTGAAATGGTTTTCAAAAGACTAAAATAATCATAGTACATTGTGAAAAATATATAATATATTTCAAAAACAAATGTTTATAATACTACGAAAATTTTGAAACTATTTTCAAGAAACAAATGGAGCAAAATTTAATTGTAATAATACATTATGAAAAATATGAAATGTTTTAAACAAAATTCATAATGCAAAATTGAATGGTCATAGTTGCAAAATTTAATTGTAATAATACATTATGAAAAATATGAAATGTTTCAAACAAAATTCATAATGCGAAATTGAATGGTCATAGTTGTATGTGATAAATTGAAACTGTTTTAAAAAACTGAATTCTCATATTATTGTGCAAAAAGTTGAAATTGTATTGAGTTTGTTGCTCACTTGCGTTATGTTGCATTTACATGTAGAAAAAGAGAAGAGCTAAGATCTTAACAGGAGAATATGAAAAACGGTTTGGAGATTGAACAGTAGAATCGACATAGACGGATCGAAAAACACGAATTAGCCAAGACGAATCGATGAACATGAGGCGAAGTTATGACAAAAATAGCGAAGAAGAGTAAGCGTGAGAAGGTGTAGAGTATTGTAAAAAAGAAGAAGAAGAAGAAGAAGAAGAAGAAGGAGGAGGAGGAGGAGGAGGAGGAGGAGGAATGCTTTAGTGTTATTTTCCCATAAATTCATAATTCATAATTTCTCAGTTACTATTAGGAAGGTGTTTCAAACTACTCAAATTGTTAGGAGCATATTTTCTTCTGTGAACTCTCGTTACACACCCGGGGAACCATCGTTACACTTTTTCCTCGACAGGGGTCAACTTTCCCTCAGGGTATAGTATGGAACCCGATCCCCTCGTTACATTCGGAGAATCCTCGTTACACCTTTTCCCCGACATGGTTCACCTTTCCCCACTAGGGTACAGTAGAGAACCCGGTCCCCCGTTACAGTCAGGGAACCCTCATTACACATTTTTCCCGACATAGTTCATCTTTTTCATCTAGAGTATAGTATGGAACCCGGTCCTCCCGTTACAGTCGGGGAACCTTCATTACACATTTTCCTCTATAAGGTTCACCTTTCCCAACTAGGGTATAATATGGAACCCGGTGGCCTCGTTACACATTTTCCCCGACATGATTCACCTTTCCCAACTAGGGCATTATGGAACCCAGTGCCCTCGTTACACTTTTTCCCTGACAGGGTTCACCTTTTCCAACTAGAGTATAATATGGAACCTAGTACCCTCGTTACACCTTTTCCCCGATAGGGTTCACCTTTCCAAACTAGGGTATAGTATGAAACCCGGTCCCCTCATTACACATTTTCTAAGACAAGGTTCACCTTTCCAACTAGGGTATAGTATGGAACTCGGTCCCCCCGTTACAGTCGGAGAACCGTCATTACACATTTTCCCCGACATGGTTCACCTTTCTCAGTTACTGTTAGGAAAATGTTTCAGACTACCCAAAATTTTAGATTTGTGTTTAAGTTTTGTGAAAAACTGATGTCAATTGTTTTTATCTTCATATATGTTCATTTTGGTTAAATTGTCTCTTCAAAACTTGTTTCAATTTTTTTTCTCATGGGTTCATAGATTCTCAATTACTGTTAAGAAGATGTTTTAAATTACCCAAAATTTCATATTTATGTTTAAGTTTTGTGAAAGACTCATGTCAATTGTTTTTATCTTCATATATACTCATTTTGGTGAAGTGTTCTCTCCAAATATGTTTCAATTTTTTTTCTCATGGATTCTTATTTTCTCAATTACTTCTAGGAAGGTGTTTTAGACTACTCAAAATTTCATATTTGTGTTTAAGTTTTGTGAAAGATTGATGTCAATTGTTTTTATCTTCATATATGCTCATTTTGGTCAAATGATCTCCCTAATACCTGTTTCAATTTTTTTTCCACATGGATTCTTAGTTTCTCGGTTACTATTAGGAGGAAGGTGTTTCAAACTACCCAAAATTTTATATTTGTGTTTAAGTTGTTTGAAAAACTGATGTCAATTGTTTTTATCTTCATATATGCTCATTTTGGTGAAGTTTTCTCTCCAAAACCTGTTTCAATTTTTTTTTTCATGGATTCACAGTTTCTCAACCACTGTTAGGAAGGTATTTCAACTACCCAAAATTTCAGATTTATGTTTAAGTTTTGTAAAAAAACTGATGTCAATTGTTTTAATATTCATATATGCTCATTTTTGTGAAGTGTTTTCTCCAAAACATGTTTCAATTTTTTCTCATGTATTCATAGTTTCTTAGTTACTATTAAGAAGGTGTTTCAGAGTACCCAAAGTTTCATGAAATTTTGATCAGATAGTTATGCAAGATGTCACACACAATGTTACGTATAATGCTATAACACAGTGTATGACAACTTGTGTAGATGAAGAAGGACAGTAAATGTCAAACGTAATAAATAACGACACAACAAATTGTTTACCCAGTTCAGTGCAATGTTACCTACGTCTGGTGGCTCTCAGCCTAGTGGAAAGGTTTCCCTATCGGTAATACGTCAAAACATGCAAGTACCTATGATCATCACAAGATCTATACTTTATGCTACTATTACAAGTGCAAACCTATCTCAGGGTCTCCCCCTGAATCCAAGACGTCGTCTTGATTCCACTCTTTGAGCAATCGCCTTTCCCTGTCAGTTCAAGTCGTCGTTGAACGTTTTCGTTGCGTGCAGTCTTCACTCACGCGATCAGTAAACCCTCAATCACCTAACTCTCTTTAGTTAAGGTGATACACAATATCCTCAGCACAATCTACAACCTCTTAACCCGCAGAACTTCACGTCTAAGATCTCTGTAAATTATTGCTAAGAAACAATAAAAGAACCACGCAATTGTTAAGGGGGTAGCCTAAGCTTTTATAGCAATCAAGTATGAGTACTAAACCTAATGGGTTTTCTCTTTATCATCGTCTTTCTTCTTTCCAGAATCGGAGACACGCTGGAACTTTCACAAGTCCTAATTGTAGTCGTACATTATAAAGAGCGAGGACTTTCCTAATTTGCGTCGAACAGGATGTCAGCCGAGATGTCGCCAATAATGTCATCCAAGATATCGCATACGATGTTTCGACATTCTTTATGACATCTATTCTAGTTCCTTAAAAAATAAGCTAATCACCAAAAACGTCGTAACTACAATCTCCCCCTTTGGCTATTTTTTAAGGTCAGCATTCTTCGTCGCATTCGTCGACAGCTTTTCTTGCAGCGATCGACAGTCGTCAAGTCTTGTTCGTGCATCATCGTGTGACGTATCGTCATGTATTGTTCGCGCATCATCTTGTGCGTCTTACGTGTTACTCCCCCTTGCTGGCTCAAAAAGAGCTAAAAACTCAAAGAAAAATTCGAACGATAGGGAATAACAAAATAAACTTAACTCACACACATTCTCGATCAGTAGTCGAGGACATGAGTGAAACATGTTCAAAGCAGATAACAAATAAAAGTTTGTTCAGTTTTTGAGAATTCATAAAGTACTTAAAATTTAGACAGAACTGCTGCTGGAACTAGTAGTATCTTCTTCGGTAGCTGTTGCAGAGGCATCTTTGGTGGTGTCTTCAGTAGAATCTGGTAGGGAGGAGGAACCATTGTTGTCGGAGTCTTGAGGAGGCATCGTCTTCAGCAGGTTAGCACAGTGGGATGTACGCTGGGACAAGTGCTTCAGCGCCATCTTTAGATTGATGATGTCCTCGTCAAGCACCGCGATCTCTCTGTCGAGCATTACTGCATCTCTGCTGGTAGTTTTTGTTGGAGGGGCAGCACTGGTAGCTCGACTGGTTATTGCCTTAGTTGGCTTGACTTCTTTCTTGACAAGATCAGGAGCATGCTTGCCCTCAAACAACTTGTGGCTCACCACAATCATTCCTCCGCGCTTTCCTGCCTTATCGGTTGACTTCAACACACCAGGGTGTTGGTGCACTAGTAGCTCAGATATAAGAGAGGGAAAAGCAATAAGTATTTTCACAGCTCGTGATCTGGCATGTCTAACAAGGTGGTCAATAACAAATTGACCAAAATCAAGTGTGGAACCAGTACCTATTTGGAATATGAGAACTGCCAGCTCTAGTTTGATGGAGGATGCATGTGTGGATGGTGCTCGATTTGCTACTCCGATACTAAACAGTATGGAGTATTTTGAAGTGAGGTCCGAGGCCTCCACGGTTCCCTTAGTAGGCCACACTATGCTCTTATCACTTGTTATCTCTTTGAGAACTTTGTTCAGATCAGATGGAGGTACAGAGCTGACACATTTCCTCCCCAGGAAGGCATTTATAATGTCGGAGGAGATGTTGAAGCGTAATAGACCTTCTCATATTCCGGATCATCCGGAGAACCAAAACCAGCAGGCAAATTTGCAATAAACTATTTAACCAACAAAGGATAATGATTACCTATGTTGGTGACAGTCTTCATGAGTTCCGCCTTTTGCAGAAGCTTGATGATGGCTTCTAGTTTAAGGATCTCCGAGGACAGAGTTTTCTCAGGATAGGCCGTCCTTTGGAACACAAACTCCCACCGAGTTGCACTAGCAGCCGAATGGAATGACACATTATCATATGGAACACTTTGAGTGTTCTTGGCCTGCTTCTGGCTCACTACCTTCTTCGCTTCTTTTATAGTCACAACTTCATCATCGCTTTCCTCATCAACTAGTTTCCTTTTATCGATAATCTTCTTTCCTTTATCCTTTACGGGTAGCTTTTTCTTCTTGTTGGGGCCTCCAACATCCTTCATTTCCTTCCTCTTCTTGTTTTCTTTTAGCTTTCCTACCATTACTGCAAGACTTTCATGTTCTTCTAACACCTTCTTCTTCAAGGATGAGAGCATTGTGTGTGTTGTTTCAGTGGCATCCTCTGTTGTATCTCCTCTGACAACCAGAGGCACTTCTTCCATGACTTTTACTGCGGCGTCTTCAGGAACAGACTCTGTGGCAGCAACGGTTACAACATGTGCTACCCCATCTGTAGTAGCAGTATCCTTGGCAATTCCTACATCATCTGCAGGGTCGTTCTCTTTCTCAACTTCTTCTAGACCGGCATCTTTGTCTCTAGTCTCCTCCTTATCGGAATCACTCTTGCCACTGGTCTCTTCACTAGCTTCTTCGGAATCATCAACTTTTTCTTCTTCGACCACATCTTCTTCTGTGGGTACAAGAAAACATCTTTCGCAAATTCTTCTCCACCATCTCCTTCTGCGATCCTCTCTAGCCTATGACTGACCGGAGTCGAATCATCCTTTTCTCTTTTTGTGTTTATCAGATCCTCAACCACTCCTTGCGAGGAGGGTCCTGATTTTCTAGTAGTGACTCTAACAGGTCACTGTTCCTAGAGGTATCAGCATTTGAAACGACAGAGGAATCGATACATGGTGTGGGAAAGATTGCAGAAACTGGCGCAGGGATGATTTGCATGAAAGCTTCCTGACTTCCTTGGCCAATGTCAGCCCCTTGTTCTAGGCCTGTCAGATCTGTCATTGTAAATACAGAGATTTCGGTTCGAGTTTTCTTGTGAATTCGGGAGAAGATAAGAGTTGGAGCCTCCACTGGTGGGATTTCTCTAGATGGAACCTCGGCGTCCTTCTTTGTCTTCAGCCTTTTGATTTGTACTCCATATTTGTTGGTGCCAGGTTTGCTGTTTTTGGGGTTTTTCTCCTCGGTCTTCTTGGATTTGGTTTTCCGTCCGTCAGTGGCTTTCTTCGGCGCAAGATTGCTCATGGTTTTCACCATTTTTTTAGAGTAGCAGTATTTTGCGCAAGGGTTGAAAGTTTTTTGAGAGATGGGAGCGAAATAACACACTGAGGTAGAATAGCTTTTTTGAAAAAAGAAATCAAATCTGTAGGTGGCAAATCGTATCTCGCGACCTTTCCTCTTTTTATATTAGATTGGACTTTTGGTATACTTGGCCCAATGGCATGTGTTGGGATTTTGGACCGGTTCATGAAGAGGTACCAACTAACTCCTCTCAACCGTTTAGAAACTTCTTATATTTGCTGACGGTGCAGAGTCCGAGTCATGATCTAAGGGACTCGAATATGACTGCGTCTAATAGCTTAGTAAAAATATCAGCTAGTTGCTTCTCTGTATGGATATGTTCTAAGACAATTTTTTTGTCTTCGACCAGCTCGCGGATGAAGTGGTGCCTAATATCAATATGTTTGGTTTTGCTGTGTTGAACTGGATTTTTGGTATGTTAATTGCACTAGCATTTCACAATACAAAGTCATGACTTCTTGTCTGACATTATATTCGACTAGCATTTGCTTCATCCATAGTAATTGAGTGCAGCTACTCCCAGCAGCGATATACTCTAATTCAGCGGTGGACAAGGCAACACAATTTTGCTCTTTACTAAACCATGATATGAGATTATTGCCAAGAAATAAGCATCCTCCATATGTGTTTTCCTATCTGCTATGCTTCCAGCCCAATCCGCATCGCAATACCCCACCAGGGTAGAGGATGTGTCGAATGAGTATAGTAAGCCCACGTCTGCAGTCCTAGAGATATATCTTATGATTCTTTTAGCTTGGGATAGATGACTAACCTTAGGATTAGCTTGATATCGTGCACATACTCCCACAGAGTAAACAATATCAGGTCGACTGGCAGTAAGGTAGATAAGACTACCAATGATGGTAAATTAGTAAATCAGTTCGTCTCCTCCTTTTCTCGTTGGACCTAGATGCACAAAGTCTTGAAGATTAAAAAAGTGTCTGATTTGTCACGAGAAAAATCAACCCATGTGTACCTTGAATAATCGTCCACACACACAAATACGTAGCGTTTTTCCTCCAAGGCTTTCTACTTGCATTGGTCCCATGAGGTCAACGTGTATTAGTTCAAGTACTCGGGAGGTGGTGATATGTTGTAGCTTCTTGTGTGACATCTTTGTTTGCTTTCCAATTTGGCATTTTCCGCAGATGTTGTTGGGTTTTTGTGCCCTAGCATAATGTATTTTCAATCTAATCATGTAATAAAGATTATTAGTTGAAATAAAATCGGCATTCATATTACTAAGTGTTGTAGTAATATCTTAAGTATGATTTGATTTGTATCATTGATGTGTCAACACAAAATAGTAGATCTACAGATCAGATAAAATCTTACTTAAGTAGTCCCCGATCAGAATAGCTTCATAAGAAGCGATCGGTATGAGGCTAACTCTAAATGATCACGCTCTACTGATCATGGCCAGAAGGGGGCCAGAGTTAGGTCATAGTATCACCAGTCATGGGTTATATAGAACGACCCGATCGTGAGTATGTTACATAGACACAGTCATGAACATACTCATATGTCGGCGCATGAAATCACATCCTCAGACAGAAGGACCATTGAGGTCAATATGTAATGAGTGACGAGTTTGACTTAGTCTAACGTCTCCTATAAAAGGGTTAGAATAACGACTGTGATTGGCTCGATCACAAGTTACATAAGTTGACTCAATGGATCACTGAAGGATTTATCCCTCATACAGACGTGTGAGCAGATATCAGTTTAAGCCACTTGATGAGTATGACTGAAATACAAAAGCATGGCCATGCAGTCGATACGTAGTATCAGTTATAATTCAGTTAACTCATAATCAAGAAACAGGACAATAGAACGAGGATGACTTGTCTATGCCTCGTGGTTGTCATAGATATCAAGAGGATAAAAGGATAGATTCATGTACGACAAGGTTAAGTCGAAATCTCGATAATCACAAGCGTTGGGTAATCATGATGTCTTGCTAGAGGCCACTCATGATGGAAAGGGTAAAATGGTAATTTTACCAGTCCGCCGACGTGTCGTGAGCCTAGAGGGTCACACACTAAAGGTTGAGTAAAACGGATGGAATCATATGGAGGAATCACGAGAGAGACAAAATCCGGTTTTGGATTAAACTGGATTAGACCAATTTCGGTTTATGATTAAACCGAAAATCAAGAACAATTTAGCAGGACTAATTAATTATAATCTAATTAAATAGATTTAATTAAATTAGCTAAACTGGACCTAGCTAGAATGGGCTTCTCTACATAATTAATTAAAAGCTTTGGACTTTAAGTCCATTAAGGCCTTTAATTAATTAAAGTCCAAATAAGGGTTATAAAAGGGTAATTTTCAGATCTTAAAAATTAAGTGAATTATTTTCAAAACCCTAGCTCCCCTTTTTCTCTCTCCTAGCCGCCGGCCACCTCCCTCCTCTTTGCTCTGTCCGTTTTGCTTGCTTCGATCTTCTAGTAAGGATCGTCGTGAGTATCCCCGGATTGCTCTTTCTGTGTGAACGTTCTTTAGAGGTTACTAAATATTATTTAGTAACAGAGAGATTTTGAATCAAGGTAAAATTAAATTTTATTATAGTCTAAGATCTCGTGATCAATTCATAATCATGCAAGATCTAAATTATTTCGGATATTTGAGGTTAATTTCTTGTATGGGCATGAAATTATATGATTGGAACCCTCAAATAATTCCTTCAGTGGTATCAGAGGCTTGGTTATGCATGATTTTGTATTCGAGCATGATAGGTTAGAATTAATTTTGTGATTTAATTCGGTATTGTGAATTGGAAAAATTGAAAATTATATGTTTTGGTTAATGAATTAATTGCTGGAATTTTTTAATGTTGCTGAAAAATATTAATTGATCGAGTAAGATCAGGATCGAGACTCGTGGGAGGCCGAGGGTAGCCGAGAGGCTATCCCCGGCAGCGCCACGGGCCGATCGGTCGGAACGGGAAGGCTGACCAGATCTGCCCGTGGCAGATCTGGCCGAGCCTCTCGGCTCCGACCAGGGGAGGGCTTCGCCCCGACCAGATATGGCCAGGCAGCCCGCCACGGCCAGCCCTGGCGGCTAGGGTTTTGGCCGAACTCTAATTGGCCCTCGGGTCAATTTTGGTTTGGTCAAACCAATTGGATTCGGGTCAGATCCAACCCAGAAAAATCCAGAATTTTTCAACAATTAATAATTAAAATTTCAGACCGGTTCGGTTTCGATAAACCAGCGCGTGAACCGATTTAATTCAGAAATTAACCGATTCAAGAAACGGTTTCAATAAACCGTATTTTATGATTTAAATCAAGATAAAATTGGAATTAATATGCTTGCTTGATAGCATGCTTGTTTGATAACATGATTGTTTGATAACACGGTGTTTGCAACATGATTGCTAAGTTAGCCCAAATTTAGAATTTAAATTTCGGTTTGCAACCTGCGAGTTGCTTATGGGTTGTAATTTATTAGTGACCTGCGTGTCACATCATTTATTTTATTTAAATTAAATGTAATTACAAAGTCCCAAGACAAGAAGAACCGAAGAGAAGGACGGTAATCCCGCCAGTGGGAGTCTAGGAGAATGAGGAAAGACAAGACCTAGTATAGGTTCTAGTTTATTCCAGTAGGTTAGCGGGCTAGCTAAAGCAAATTTACATTTATGTTTGTGAATGTATGATTTAATTTTCATAAGTTTATGATTAAGATCATCACCCACATGTGTAAAGATTAATAATAATAAGTTAATCACGCACATGTAAACCGGAATTGAAATTATCTCTACATGGATTTGCAGATGATAAATTCAAATTAAGATCAAATTATGATCAGTGATAATGAATATTTAAAAGGCAAGTAATTTCAAGTCAAGCTAGATACCGCCCACTTTTCATCACTTCGATTAGTTCTCGGACTCATGGGTGGATACGATTAACATGGATCCATGAGAATGGGTTCTAATAGAAGATGAACTAGTTTGCATGGGTGCGTGCACATTAGCGTAGTAGCCATGCAGATTGGACCATGCGTTGAAAATTTGTTGACTTGGTTGCGATTCTCAGATGATCTGAGCCAGGGTATCAGATATAGGGCAATGCCGTATACACACAATATATAAGCCCTAGCCAAAAATCACATGGAATTGTGAAAGGACTGGACTGTCCTACTCCAATGTCCAAAACTGGGGCGATGAGATTAACTCACTTCAGTTTTTGGGTATGCGGAGATCTTGGTTTAGATTCAAACACAAGAATCAGAAATGTTCATAATCAAGTATCTCTTACTTCAACTTAATTAAGAATCTGATCGAATTTATTTTCATGTATAGATTAATGGCACCGTCGCAACCCAAATCAACACGTTCTGGCAGTGAAGTCTTAAAGTCTCTTCTGTCGAATAACAGGCTGACAGGGACCAACTTCCTGGTATGGGAGAGGAACCTGAAGCTTGCACTTCAGTATGACAGACAGGAGTATATCCTTACTGACAAACCTTTGATTGAGCCTGCAGATGATGCCAGCGAGGCCGATAAGAACGCTTATGACAAGTACATAAGTGATCGACAAGATGTTGGCATCCTCATGGTCGGGTCCATGGAAAATGACACCCAGGACCAGTTCATGCATCTCATGGGAGATCCCCAAGAGATGATGGAGGAAATTAAAATATACTACCAGAAGAATGCTCGTGTCGAAAGATACGACACTCTTAGGGAGTTGTTTTATAGCAGGCTGAATGTTGGTGAGGCAGTGAGCCCACATGTCCTTAAGATGAAGCGGCTCTTTGATCGCTTGGTCAGTCTAGGTCATAAATTCACAGAGCATCTGAAATCAGACATAGTCCTGATGTCGCTTCCAAAGGTTTATGGAGATGTGATCACAAATTACAATCTCCATAATAAGGAAAAGACCATCAAGGAACTACATGGAATGTTGGTACAGCAAAGAAAAATCTCAAGGGCAAGACCCCTGAGGTTCTGATGGTCAATAAGGGTGTCAGCTTCAGAAGAGCTGGGAAACCTACTGGTAAGTCACCAGGACACTCCAACAAGGGCAAGGCACCAGCAGTGTCAAGTAAGGGTAAAGCGCCGATGAACCTAGCTGGGCAGATAAGGGCACCTAGAGGTCCGAGAATCCAAGCGGTTCCTAGAACCGAAGGGAGCACTTCGACCTCAGAGGTGGTCTGTTACTACTGCCAGCAGCCAAGTCATTGGAAGAAGGATTGCAGGCAGCACAAGGATTATGTGAAGAGCTTGCAGAAGGGAGGACACCCTTCAGGACCTGGATCAGGTATTTACGTTGTTGAGTATAATCTTAACGTTACTTTCTCAGACACATGGGTAGTTGATACCGGAGCAGAAACTCACATTTGTGTTAATCTGCGGGATCTGGAAAGTAAGAAGCTCCTTGGGAAAGGCGAGCGGGATCTGAGAGTCGGAGACAACAGTTCGGTGTCAACGACGGCTGTCGAATCTGTTAGTCTTAGGATGCCCACAGGGCTTAATTTAGTTTTGGACGATGTACTATGTGTACCTACATTTAGTAGGAATATTATTTCAGTGTCCAGTTTGGACAAACTTGGTTTTGTATCTGTCATAGACAATGGCTTATTTACTTTATCAAGAAATAATATCATTTATGGCACTGAATCTATGGTTGGTGGATTATATATTTTAAATATTGATAACACTAACTACAGTTCAAACTATAACGTAAATAAGAGGTTGAAGTCGGATGACTTAAACCAGACAATGATGTGGCACTGTCGTCTGGGCCACATAGGCGAGAAACGCGTCTCGACACTTCATAAGTGTGGGCTATTAAGCCCGTTCGAATTCACACCAATCGAGAGATGCGAATCTTGCATTATGGGCAAGATGACAAAAGCGCCTTTTGGCGGCTTAGGTGAAAAGGCGAGTGATCTCTTGGGCCTAATACATTCAGACGTATGTGGGCCCATGAGTACACAAGCCAGGAAAGGTTTCAGATATTTCATAACTTTTACAGACGATTTCAGTAGGTATGGGGTCAAAATTGCGTTTAGAGGGTCAAAATCGCGTTTTATAAGTTTTGGGCAGTTTTTTATAATTTTTAATATTTGTTTCATTTCTTTTCCTTTTTTCCTTCTTTTTTCTTTTCTACCGAATTAGGATTTTCCTTTTTTCAATTTGTGTTTCATTATTTAAGCACTCTCGTACGGTCTTTGTTAAGAGTTAGTTTTTGAAGTTAATAAAAAAATCGAGATTTCCCTCAAATCTATCACTTTCGGTATTCGCAAGGATCAACGAATTTTGATAAAGAATTTCTCCTAACCACGTACGTTGCATCACATACTAATAAATCCAATCAGGACAAAGATATTCTAAAAGAATTTGCCAACAAAAACATACTCTATTGCCATGCTCGCTGATAAAATCATTTAGACCTACGCTTCCCTCGATAAAATATATTTTTACTAAATGCTTCATTTGTTGGTTTTCGTTTTCCATGTCCATGAAAATAGTAAAAAGAGAGCAAGATATACCATAATATTATTGCAGAAATAGACCACCCTATTTAGTAATTTTCTTGCCAGTACGTACATGGATCAGCTAATGTCCATCAAACTTCATAGAGCATTCCAACTTGTAGATCTCAGAAGGATTGGGCATCGCAACCACTGCTCGCGCACCCTCCTGGTTGGAATAGAACCATGGTCATGTTGCATACAATAGTTTAGTGTTTATATTAGTGTGCCAAAACAAATATATTCTTTGCAGCTTTGTGAAATTCAAATATTTAGTCTTATCTTTCATTTCTTATTATAAAGAATGTTAGAGTACTGCATCTAAAAGATGTGAATCTATTCACCAGCTTAAATAACAGTCAGTACATCTACCTATAAAATTAACTTTTTTAGATGGGTTGAGCTTCCAACATGGTATTCTTTCAATCCGGCTTACACGTAAAAGGGGCATTAAATTTAAAAAAATGAATCCGTTCACTGGGTTAAATTCACTTACTAGCTTTCTATCGAGCATAATTATAAACCTACAAATCAAACAAGTCCTTCATTTATATTTTTGTTGTGAGCTAGTGGGATAATTCCACAAGTTGTGAATTCTGATAATAGCCACCATTGGGTCACAAATATGGAGGGAATTAATTGTAGCATCATGTTTAGACAGAAAATAATTACTCCACTACACTGATCACTTTATATTGATGTGTATTGCTCCCCTGATCGATATTCTGTAATTGGTCACTTTAGTAGTGTGTGTGTTCCCATCCAGCTTGACCTCACCATGCTTGCTTGGTTGATCCTAATTAGGATTCCATCATTGTTAATTATTATAGGTTTACCGATTTTAATAGATTAGTAATCACTATCAGTGTGGTAATCAATTAAGTCTTGCCGAACTATTTCAGGTGTACCAATCAGCTTAATTAATACACAATGTAAATAATTCCTCTAATTACGTAATCAGACGACAATTTTCGAAAAACAAAACGTAATTTAACATGTACGAGTGATTTGTCCGATTCCGTCGCCAAGTCATCGTCTGCGATTCGGGATCGGATCGACCCTTTAATAGATTAATTATCCCTCTAAATTAGTATGCTATTATTAACATATATATGCCAAGCACGTTCTTCCATGACAGACCAATCAAATCTCGATTTCCGAATAGCTTTGGACGCCATAGATTTGTCTGTGACGGAAGGCGGGGAGTGGTGGGCTGTGACGGTAGAGCAGAACTGGAGCTGTTGGACAAAATAGCCGAATCAGGTGGTTCTGGAGCTGAAAACGGCGAAGCAGCATCCACATCGACCTCTTACACGTCTATGTGCTCTCTCTCTCACTCCCGTTTGGCTTAAAGACCTAAAACGCAGAGAAGGATCAGAATTGAAGTGAGTCCATGGAGGCGGCCACGGGGGAGATGATGTTGCCGTACAGGATATTGGCGGTCGCGGAGGTCGATATCTCCGGTTCGAATCCGGTGAATGCGGTGATCTTCGTGGGGATGTGTTTGGTGCTCGGAATTGCTAGCAGGCACCTTCTGCGAGGCACCAGAGTGCCCTACACCGTCGCCTTGCTCATCATCGGCATTGCCCTCGGTGTTCTAGGTCTCTTTCTTCTTCTTATTCAATTTTGGTGTTGTTTTGTTGATTCGAAAATATTCACAATTGGAAAAGGTTGATGTTCAGTGAATTTTCTGGAGAAACTGGTCACAAGCTTGTCTTGCCTTAGTCAATTTTCTTATTTCATCTGCATTTTGTTGCTTCTAGTTGTAATTTTTAAATTCTAATCAAGAATATGCAAGTAGTTTATTGGGGTTTGAGTCCAATTGAAGGTAGAGAACTGAGGAAAGGATGATGGTCAGAAAGAGCAAAACATGGGATAGTGTTAGTGGGCACTAGTGATATACTAGGATGAAGAATGTCTTGCTCCCATGACCATTAGTTTAGGTGAGAGGGAACTTGATTCTTGTCAATTTATAGAGCAGCTACTGATATGATTATTCTACAACCTTCTTCTTGTTCTCACCTGTCACAATCGTTGCTCAAATCTTCATCCCCTAAGTAAGGGGAATATATGCTTCTATCTGGCCATGTGATGGTGTGTGTGGTGTGAGATTTTAGTTAGTTCCCTAGGCTAGTTAAGGACGTTAGTTTGTGGTTAGAGTAGGTTGGGTCAGTTGAAGGGTTGGAAGCCCCTTTGGATACTTGTGTATTGGGTACACTTTCTTACACAATGTATCCCCTCGGTCCCATGCTGTGTCATATTTGACTTTCTATCAAAAACAAGGATAAGTGGCATTATAAGTTGACTTCTACGATGCCCTTCCATTATATTAACACGCTAATGGGCAACTAACTAATAAGAAGTATATGATCCATATTTCATACATAATTTACCTCCTAAGGAAAGTGGGCACTCAAATTAGTGAAGTAGGACACTCATTTTGGGACGGAGATATCAATTGTTTCTGTAAATAACTTATGTGTATACATTGGTTTCCAATTCCTTGTTGTTGAAAAATTGCTCGTGTGCAATCAATGGTTTTCATTTAACTATAAATCTTACAGATGAATTAATATGCAGAATATCATACCAACCATCAATTGGGAAAGATTGGGGATGGAATTCGTATTTGTAAGTTCAATCTCAGTTTCTCTTTTGCTTTTTAGACACTTATTACCATTGTGACAATAATGACCATGACATTGTCACACTGCTTTTCATGATTGGCTGTCCCTTACTGCCCATGTGTTAACATATAATAATGGTTTGAATGCTGTTTATTTGCAGGGGCGAATATCGATCCTGACCTTTTATTGGTTGTTTTCCTTCCTGCCCTTCTTTTCGAGAGTTCATTTTCAATGGAAGTGCACCAAATCAAGGTCTTTTTTTCCAACCTAACCCAATTGCATTCCTGACCTGTTACAACCTAACGGCATGATAACATTTGTCATCTGACTCTCAGAAGTTAGAAACTGCCACTAAATTTTGATATTTGCTGATACCATCTGATTAACTATAGTTAAAACATATTCTCCAGTTATTAGTTATTCCTGATAGCTACAAATGTTATTTCAATGGTGGTGCCTGATTGCATTCCCGCCAGAGAGATAGAGCATACACCTTTTCCCACATGTCGTTTGGCATATGCATCCTCTAATAGGTCTTAGTAAAAATTCTAAACCCTAGTTTTCTCCCTCTGCAGAGATGCATGGTGCAAATGCTTTTACTTGCTGGTCCAGGCGTTCTAATTTCAACTGTCTGCCTTGGGTCTGCTTTAAAGGTATGCTGCTCTCTTGCATTCACTTAATGTCATTTCTCTATGTGATAACAACTGCAATCCCATACTGCAGCTAACTTTTCCCTATGGTTGGGATTGGAAAACATCATTGTTGCTTGGGGGACTCTTGAGTGCTACAGATCCTGTGGCTGTTGTTGCTCTGTTAAAAGACCTCGGTGCAAGCAAAAAACTAAGCACAATAATTGAAGGAGAATCTTTGATGAATGATGGGTACTTACATATCTTTTTATTCTCTTCCTTTTTGTTGACCATAGACTCCCTAGAACATTTAAAAAAAATTAACTCTTATCTTTTTATTGTGTTTCAATGATTTGGTATTCCTTGAATGTGATGGATTTCTGTCTCCAGGACAGCAATTGTGGTCTATCAACTATTTTTTAAAATGGTCCTTGGTGCAAGCCTTACCCCGGGTTCCATAGTCAAATTTTTGACGCGAGTGTCTCTTGGAGCGTATGTAACACTTACTTTTCATTAGCAGTTATGACAGATTTAATAATTGTTACGAGACCTTCTTGTTTGTCCAGTGTAGGCATAGGTGTTGCTTTCGGAATTGCTTCTGTTTTGTGGCTCGGGTTCATTTTCAATGACACAGTGATTGAGATCGCACTTACTCTTGCTGTGAGCTACATTGCGTATTTCACTGTATGATTTCTTTGTAAGCTTGGTCGAACATATTCCATTTAATTTTTTCATAAAAGTGTCTATTACTAAAGGATTACAAATGTAGTAAGGAAATTCCCTTCCCCTAATAACCTATTCTATCTAATGATAATATGTCGTTGCAACCTACTTATACTTTTGTACCTTTAATAACCTATTCCGTATTATGCTTTTGTTTAAATCTTTTAAGAAATCAAATAGATGTTAAACTATTTGGGTCTAGCATGTACCCTCCCAGTTTGGCTTCTGTGTTTGAGCTATTTCTCAAATCAGAACTCAGAAGTCATATTAATTGAGTACTTAGTAGAGATATTATATTCTGTAATGAGCCATAGCAGGTACAATTATGTGTAATTTGCTTTAATTTTTTAACATTTACTAGAAAATGCCATGTCTTATTCTAATGCACCTTCATTTCTTCAAGCATGTCTATGTACTCCACGTGTTCCCAAATATGCGTGCAACATGACTTGTTAAAGCATTAAATTTTAGTGTTTTGCTTTCCCCTCGTGCTCCCATATGCTACATACTCTAGCAGTCATAACTAACTTATGGAAGAGATATTGTTAACCATTTATACACTAATTTACCTCTCAAAATGGAAGTGTGCACATATTTTGGAACATCCAAATTCCACTAGGTGGACACTTATTTTTGGAATGGAGTAATAGTTCTTTCTGACAAGTGGAAATTGCAACTTTAGTTCTTGTGTGGTCATTTCTGATAAATCTCTTCATCTTTACTATACGATAACAAGCCTTTAAATGTGACAGGCTCAAGAAGGTGCGGATGTTTCTGGTGTCTTGGCAGTGATGACGCTAGGGATGTAAGTTAAGTTTATCTTTACGATTTTCATGCAACATGAATGAAATATATCTCTAACACTTTCCACAAACAGGTTCTTCGCTGCGTTTGCTCGGACAGCTTTTAAGGGAGATGGTCAACAAAGCTTGCATCATTTTTGGTACGGCCGTGGCATTTTCTTAATGTGTCCTCGTGTTTTATTACAGAAAAAGTTAAGAGATTTGTATGAATGGAAAAATTTGAAAATGTAATGCTTAATAATACTCACGAAATGGAGTACTGGTAACTTAATTATCATAGAAGTTCATGGTTAAGTGTAGATTTACACTTTTTATTTTCTAAATAAGAAATATGGAACGTTACGATAAGAACAAATCAAGAGGGTGCAGCTGATGCTAGTTTGGCAACTGTCTAGTTTTTCCTATCATATTCTTAAATTGCTACTCAGTTTTATGGAATGCTTATTTCTCTATTTGGTTTGGGACTAGTAGTGGGACACTAAGGACCGTTGGGGTGATCTGTATATACTGCAATCCACATGGTAATAATTTGAAGCTAAACAGTTGAAAAAGTTATAAAGGATGTTGCTCAAAGAGAATTACTAATTATGTTCTGAAGTATATTGGAAGACATGAACCCTATGCACCATGGACTAAAATGCACGCCACCCGCTCACACAGTTTATGAAAATAGACTGGTATTCAGATTCTTAATTTATGTACATGTAGATTTATAGAGGATATTAACCTGTGTGAATTTGCTAATTTACATTATCTTCTCTATCATCTTGTTGATTGTATGTCGTCTTGATCTCTTGTCTTTATTCAGGGAAATGGTTGCTTACATTGCCAATACATTAATTTTTATCTTGAGGTAAAGATCCTATTTTATCATTTTACTTGGACTCTATCTTGCATGTTACAGAAAATAATGGTTATAAATCTCCTGCCTGACTTTGATGAGAATCTTTTAGACATAAGAAGGTCAGTAAAATAGATTGCCCGGCAGATTAGTAATTACAACGCGGTTGTTTCTTCTTCGTCAATATTTTGCCCATTAAATAAATGTCAGAGAATTTTATAGTCGTAAGTCCCAAAGCAAGCAAATAACCAATATGAACCCTTATCATGATATTGGGAGGTAATTCATATTTATATACTCTCTCATTAAACAATCTCAAATAGTTTAATCCTAGATTCTCAAACTAAAATGAACCTTAAAAAATATTTTGAAGCTAGACAATCCTGTCAACTATATAGTTTGGCTGGACTGGTAAGAAGCTCTTGTCACAACAGCATTTAATATTTCATCTCAAAGGATTTTTTTCTATTTCTATCAGAATTTTATTAGAATATTGTTCTTTGTCCTTCTAACTGAAGAAATAAGTTGTTTCATTGATTTTCTATTTCTACGTATTCAATCATGTCTTTCATGCATTAAGTTGATTTGTTGCTGTTTTTTCTTGTGCAGTGGAGTTGTTATAGCCGAAGGTGTTCTTGGAAGTAACAGTATTTTTGAAAAAAATGGTATTTCACTCTTCTTTATATGTATTTCTTATTAAGATTCCCTTCTACTATTAGAAAATAACCACATGATTTTTGTTTCTCTTCTTCCTCACGTGGTGTATGATAAAATAAGGTTTGGGGCTCTAGTAAGGGGGAGAGGAAGATGGCAAAGGTTGCACTTGGTCACAGAAACATATCATTAAAAATAGATTGGGAGACCATGCATGAATTGGATAACAGATTGTTAATGGAAGAATCATTTGGTAAAGATAGTTGACTATTCAAATTACATTAGCTACATTGTTTTTAACCTAGGTGTAGAAAATATTATGGAATCCAGGTCTAGGCAGACCCATTTTGAAGTGTAGAGTTTGGATATATGATATTGTTTTGCTGAAGGTACTGCATATCATGGTTCTGTCACACTTTTTAGAGTAAAAGTTATTGTAAAGAAAACATTGGTTATTTGTGTTTTCCTTGTTTCTGCATTACACGACAATCTATACAGAGAAGTTGACCGTACAGTACTACTATCTGCTCCATCTTCTACACATGAAATTCACTTATTTGTGTTCCTACAACTCTAATCAGTTTTCTTTCAGGATATTCTTGGGGCTACCTCATCCTTCTCTACATTTTTGTGCAAGTATCTCGGTTTGTCGTAGTAGGAATGTTATATCCCTTCTTACGGTATTTTGGGTATGGTTTAGACTGGAAGGAAGCTACTATTCTCATATGGTCAGGTTTGCGTGGGGCTGTTGCATTAGCTCTTTCACTATCTGTTAAGGCAAGTCTCCTCTTATCAGGTTACTCTAATCTATTTAACCGTGTTTCTAATCTCACATCCTCAACCTTATGAAGTTCTACTTTTGTAATCCTTGGGTCTTATTCTGGTATTCAAAGTGATTCTCTTTCTAATGTTTTCCAGGGTTTCTTTAGTAGAAGGACCATCTATGTTAATGAATAGTCTATCCTTATATTGTTTATGTATTTGAGCATTATTAAAGCTGTTTTCAATAATGATTTTGCATTCTTGTTATTCCAGCGTTCTAGCCATGAATCAACCCTTCTTACTTCTGATACAGGAAGCCTGGTATGTTAGTGTATATGCATCTTGATTATATGCTTGGATTGGAACTGGTTGCTTCAGAATTTAGAAATTGACAAATTTTGATATACTAATATAAATTGTCTAACCTTGACAGTTTGTTTTTTTCACTGGTGGAATAGTGTTCTTGACACTTATTGTGAATGGATCAACTACTCAGTTTGTCTTACATCTTCTGGGGATGGATAAGCTATCAGCAGCTAAGGTGAGGGTGAGATCTAATAATATATGTCATTTTAAGATACTATTTAAACAAAACTGTAGCATCCATTCGCATTACCGGGATTTTGGTACAGATTCAGTTTAAAGTTTGACTGCTTAAAGAAACAATATTTTTCCAGATACTGCTTATAACCCGGACTTTATTTGAGAATTTATTCATTTTTGTGTTTTAGCATTAACTTCCAGACCTTGCCTATTACTCGAATTGTTTTTTTCAGATATACATTTTTGTACTTTAACTCCTCTAACCTTTCATTTTGGTCGTAGAGGCGCATACTTGAATACACAAAGTATGAAATGTTGAACAAAGCATTAGAGGCCTTTGGTGATCTGGGCGATGATGAGGAATTGGGACCTGCTGACTGGCCAAGTGTGAAAAGATATATTTCTAGTTTAAACAGCTTAGACGGGGAAAGTGTGCACCCTCATAGTGCAACAGAAAGTGTTGATAATCTGGATTCTATGAATTTGAATGATATACGCATACGGCTTTTGAATGGTAAGGATGTTGCTATCTTTGATACCAATCCTGCTACTTAATGATAAGGTTAACACGGAGGTCATGAATTCAAATTTGTAAACAGTCTCTCTGCAAAGTGGGAAACGTTGTGTACACAGTGCCTCGTGCATTGGGCAACCCTTTTCCCAAAGATACTTTGTTTCTCCACTTGGGAGCAGAGTTCTTTTCTTTTTCAAGCGCAAAACCCTCATAAATTATACCAATAGCCTTATGGCTTCATTTGACCACAATAATGAATTATAGTGTCAAGTTGGTGCTATTATTCAGAGGATTTGCATTGGTGACACAAGGTTGGTTTAAAAACAATCTGGCTGATGCTTTGAATGATAAACCACACAACTCACAGTTTTTCAATTGATTAAGTTTCATTCGATGCAATCTTTGGTATAAAATGTATAATTGGAAGTTCGATAATTGGACCCAAAATAATCTAGATTTAAAATATAGGATTGGAAGTTCAGTAGTTGGACGGGAAATAATCTGGACGCAGTTTTATGTTTATCGGGAGATTTACTGTTGAGCTGCATAGATGTAATTTTGGGATTATTTGGATACCCTATGCTATGCTGCAGCACTACTTCTATTACATTCTTTGTTCCTTCAAGTAAATCGTTTTTGGTCTAAAACACTTTTTTTCTCAAACCAGGTGTCCAAGCTGCTTACTGGGGAATGCTTGATGAGGGAAGGATAACACAAGCTACAGCAAATCTCTTGATGCAGTCAGTGGATGAAGCTATTGACTTGACTTCTAATGGGCCTCTATGTGATTGGAAAGGTTTAAAGTCTAATGTTCATTTCCCATATTATTACAAGTTCCTTCAAACAAGCATTTGTCCACAAAAACTGGTCACGTACTTCACTGTGGAAAGGCTGGAATCTGCATGCTACATCTGTGCTGCATTTCTTCGTGCCCATCGACTTGCACGACGACAGCTGCATGACTTTATAGGTAACAACCTTCCCAATAGTTTGATGTTCTTCTTTTCTGATGGCGTTTTTCTTTGATCTAATGAATTAATTCCTTCCATGAATTACAGTCATTATAGTTTGTAGGATCAGAACAAACTTACTTTATCACGTCTGCAATTTTAGGATACTTCGTCTTTAGCAGTGTTTTAAGCAACTAGATATTTTCGTGGAAAATTCTTCCAATATTTTGAACTTGACATTTATGAAGCATAAAAGGTTGTATTTTCCTGATTAAGCCTATCTAATTGTGCAACACTATGAAACATAATTCTTATGGCCAGTTCTAATTGAATGGCTATTATCTAATGGGAAATCAAATCCAAATCACTATATGTATGAAATGTTGCTGTTAAGAGCTGTTACTGTTGTTTATGTATTCATTTTTTGCTCCTGCTTGTTCCTATAGGTGACAGTGATATTGCTTCTATAATCATTAATGAAAGTGAAGCAGAAGGAGAAGAAGCAAGGAAGTTCTTGGAAGATGTTCGTGTGACATTTCCTCAGGTTTGTGAGTTACAGCGCTTCTAACATGTTTCTTATAAGCGAGAATGCATTTAATGTATGTGAGTTGATACATATTTTACTGGAAACGATTTTTAGGTTTTGCGTGTTGTAAAAACAAGACAAGCAACACATTCTGTGCTGAACCACTTAATTGATTATGTCCACAATCTCGAGAAAGCTGGGTTGTTGGAAGAAAAAGAAATGCTCCATCTTCACGAAGCTGTCCAGGTATTAGAATGCTATACTATTGCCACTGCAGTCTCTCTCGATCCATGTCTCTGGTTGATTGTGATTGATAATTACTATCTTATTTCATCCTCAATGCAGACCGACTTGAAAAGGCTTTTAAGGAATCCTCCTCTAGTAAAAATTCCGAAGATGAGTGATTTGATTAGCATGCACCCTCTCTTAGGAGCCCTTCCAACTATGGTTCGTGAACCACTTCAAGGTTCTACAAAAGAAATAATGAAAATGCGAAGTGTGACACTTTACAGGGAAGGCTCAAAGCCGAATGGTATTTGGCTGGTCTCCAGTGGAGTTGTTAAGGTACTAAAATTAACCGCAGGCAAATTGGTGGATAAATAGTAATTTCTTGTTGAGTTTGAGATTTGGTATATCAATAAATGTTACAAATGAGATTTATGACTTTCCAGTGGACAAGTAAGAGCATAAAAAACAAACACTCTTTGCATCCAACCTTCACACATGGGAGTACTTTAGGCTTATATGAAGTGCTAGTTGGAAAGCCCTACATCTGCAACATGGTGACAGACTCGGTGGTACTCTGCTTTTTTATCGAAAGTGAGAAAATACTTTCAATAATGAGGTCGGATCCTGCAGTTGAAGATTTCCTCTGGCAGGTAGGAATTAATTTGCATTGTCACTTTTGGTACTGTTTCCTATACAATTAGTAGGCCAGTCTCTCAACTATTCACTTATGTAATAGATCAACTGAAGTAACTGCAATTGCTCAGGTGATAATTACTCTTGTGGTGCAAACTAAGAACTTGCCTCAGCCGTTGGATTAATAAAATAGAGGCCTAAGATTAAACTCCATTTGGGGGAAATATGTAGTTTTGGAAAAACTGAATTTCAATAAATTTATTTATGATTAATGATGTGTTTTAATTTCAACCATTTATTTTATAAATCCCTCTTTATAAAAGATATATGGTTTGCATATGAAGATATGGTTTTCACGTGAATAGCCCTCTGTATACATATTGAAATGTGAACATGTAAAAAAATATAGTTTAAAGTATCTGTTAGGGATTTGTACTCGCTGGCTCCTCTGGAAAGGATAGTTTGATAATACAACTAGAAATTTTACTGGACTTGTTCTTGATGTGCTGATTTGCTCATATAGTTAGCTCATCTTTGGTTTTCAGGAAAGTGCTATTGTCCTGTCAAAATTTTTGCTCCCTCAGATATTTGAGAAAATGGCAATGCAAGAGTTGAGAGCTCTTGTTGCAGAAAGATCAACTATGACCATATATATAAGAGGAGAAACTATCGAAATACCTCAACATTCCATTGGCTTTCTGCTAGAGGGCTTCATTAAAGCCAACGGTGTCCAAGAAGAACTGATCACTTCACCTGCAGCTCTGTTGTCTTCACACGGGAATTATAGCCTCCGAAGTTCGGAACCATCAGGTAATTTAATCTACCATCTTGGTTCATGATTATTGAACATGGTGAAACGTCAAGGCCAAGCAGAACATGAGGTATCCACCAGTTTCATACTGTTGCATGAATTATTTCATGTACAAATCTTCCAAATTGACATCAGCTTGTGGGTTTGGTGATACTTTCATCTTAAGTTTCTTATGAACGATCCAAAAGCATCACTAAATGTCCTTGTATGGACATATTATGCAGTTTCCTTCTAAAATTTTGAGACATGAGTCTTCTTTCAACACCCCAGTACCTTTCAATTGAACTCTTATTGTTTAAAAATCAAAAAAATTGTTGTTAATTTTTCTTGTTCCTGACTGATGCAGGTTCCAAAGCAGCCAGTTTTTCTCATCAAAGATCCAAGTATCAAGTTGAGACGAGAGCAAGAGTAATAATATTTGACATTGCAGCATTTGAAGCTGACAGTGCTCTTCAAAGAAGATCATCCTCGTTCATCCAGCATTCAGGCGATCACCCTCATAGACCCCCAAGTAAAGAGCACAGCAGTCTTATGAGTTGGCCTGAACATTTTTACCAGCCAAAGCGACATGAGAAGAGCACTGGCATGGCTGATCGACAAACAAACAGCTTGTCTGCTAGGGCAATGCAGCTAAGCATCTTCGGCAGTATGGTATGGCCTACCTATATCTCTCTCTTTTGTGAAGTCTTTAAGAGTACCCATAAATTAATGTAAGCAATCTGAACCATAGAAAATAATAAATAGGAGGAAACTTTATCTAGTAGTAGAGATTAAGAGGGCCATCTCCACTACCCCTTATTTTTTTCATCAGAATCCGAATATCTTATTAGAAATGGAAATGAAGATCCCAAGCAGGAACAACAAGACCAAAGGCTAAACACGATATCCCAATACAATGAACAAAATAAGGAGAAGAAAATTGTAATACGAGAATGAAACAGAATTTAGGAAGTCCTATTTCTTGATTGAATATAGAGCTTCCTTTCTGGCTCATTTCCTGTCCTCTTCAATATCATACACTACTCACTGTTCTTATTGATTTATGTACAAGGTTGATTTGAAACGGCGCTCGCGAAGTTTTCAAACAAGTGTTCAAGTGAATCCATCGCATAGTCTATCATATCCAAGAATTCCACCAAATAAATACCAAAGGCTCATATCTGTTAAATCAGAAGGCGCAGCAACTGTAAGAAAGAACCTGGAACCTAACTTCTCGACACAGAGCCCTGCACCGCCACTGCAACCAAGTGCAGATATCAAAGAGAGCCGCAGCATTTTAGATGATTCTAGTGATGAAGATGAACTCATAGTGAGAATAGATTCGCCAAGTCGGCTCTCCTTTCGTCAAGGTTCTTGAAGTATTTATTCGCAGTGTTGATGTGATCTGTTCTGTATAAGAAAAGAACTGAGAGCAGAAACAAAATCAGAAGCTTCCACTATCTGTTGTTTCTATCACATAATTAGTGTTGTATCATATACAGAACTATTCAAATAAATGTAAGATTAGACAATTTGTAAGACTGAATGTCTTTTTCATTGTGGTCAAGAAGTAGGTTGCTACAGAAAATCAGCCATATCCAGAGGCATCGCATACTAATTAATTCAGTCAGGACATAGATATTCCAAACACTTTTGCCAACAAAACATCTAAAATAGATGCTCTATTATAATATGTCACTGATAAATCATTTAAAGCTATGCTTCCCTCAATAAAATGCATTTTTACAAAATACATTTGTATTAAAGAAAAGTCGGGAATAGAAGCTAAGCATATAAGCTACTGAAGAATTAAACGATAATATCCATACGCGCCTCTGATGGTTTCTTTTTCCAAAACCCTGAGAGCAACAAGAGAACAAGATAGAACAACCAAAAAGAGCTCCCAACAAGGAAGCAAACAACGGCCAAAACAACAAAGCACTAAAAAGAAAGAAGCAAATACAACCGAACATGAAGAAACAGAGCCAAAAGAAAAAAGAAAGAGAAAGGAGCCAAGAAGATCTCATTTTTTAGCGCCTATCCTGTCTTCAAAATAAGATTTTTAAGGAGCAGGCTAGTACATAATCTTATTGCAGACATAGACTGCCCTATTTTAACACGATTTAGTAATTTTCTTGCTAGTACCTGGATACAACTAGTATATAATGCCCATCAAGCTTCATAAAGCATTCCGACCTCGATGCGCTGAGGTAGTGGCACCCCCATAGCAGGTAGCGCAGACCTGCAATTACTGTGCATGACTTCGTAGAAAGCAAGCATGATTTTGTCGAACCAACTACAACTTTTTCCAACGTAAAACCTTGTCTTCCCTCGAATATGAACAACTCCAGCCTCCTTTGCCTCTTCCAACTCAGAAATTTCACCGTGGATCTCGGAAGGATCGGGCAGCGAGCCACCAGTACAATTCTGTATATGTGCATGCAAGCTTTTCGTTACCTGACATACAAAGTCATCCTCTTCATGATTTAAGGAATCGGCGTAACCATACTGAATCACACATCCATAAACACCTTCTAGGCCAAGTTTGTTAATAACAATCCTCTCACTTGGAGCAACCTTCGGAACCAACAAGTATCTGAGTGTGGTGAAGATGGTAACTCTGTGGAGGGATTTCATGTTTTTTATGTAATGCCCGAGAATAGGAGTCAGCCCGTCTTGGATATTAGTGTAGAAGAAGCACAGCCCAGGAACCCTTTGAATACCCGGTTCAGACAACAGTACTCCAAGTCTGTCCAAGTCTATTTTGTGGGTTAACTCGTACTCCATCTTTCTCTGCCTCCCGTAAAACCAGCCGAACATAATAAATGCAAGGATAATGGAAATGGCAAATGGAATCCACCCTCCCTCTGGAATTTTAGTGAAGACGGCACTAACATAGACACCTTCCATTGTGAAAAACACGAAGAAGTATAGTGCCACCAAAACTGGTGGAGTTCTCCATATCATGATCATAACTAGTGTTAATAAGACTGTAGTGATGAGCATAACTAGGCTTACAACAACACCTGCAAGAAAAATGTTCATTCGATTGATAAAAACATGACAGTAAGTTTGGTTCTCGTGATATAACTAATACAATATACAGTAATATCAGTTTGGATGAAACAATATAAATAATAACCTGAAGCAATTGTATGACAATAATTATTTTATTTAAAGGGTTGGCACTCTCTGGGTTCTGGGTAGTTTGTTTTTAGTTTTCTCCTCTTTTCCTTTATTGTATTATTGTTTTTCTATTGCAATAATATTCCGAAGCTTATCAAAAAAAAATTGTATGACAATAGTTAGTATGCAAGATGTACTGTCTGACCATACCAAAAGCATTTCCGATATCTTTTCCATCTCCAAAGATCAGTATGACAGCAACGCAAAGAATCATGAGGATGTAATTGACTTCTGGGGAGTACACCTCGCCTTCCTTGCTACCGGAGGTGTGCACTACCTTGACTCGAGGGAAGTAATCCAGTACAACAGATTGCTTGATTACAGAGAAGGTGGCTGATATCAGTGACTGACTTGCAACAATTGCAGCTGATGTGGATATGATAAAGATGGGCCAGTAAATTGATTTTGGTATAAACTTGTAGAACCCATCGATATGATCGTTTGGATTCTTGATCAAGTATGCTGTTTGGCCCGCGTATGTCAAAACTAGAGAGGGGTATATTGTACACATAAACGCTATCTGTTGAAAGGAGGTGTAAGAAAGCCACTTTATACATAAAAGGTGACCTCAAAGATAGTATGCATATAACACCCTACCTGGATAGAAGTCTGATTAAAATGACCTAGATCTGCGAATAAGGCTTCGGAACCTGCATACAAGAGATATGACAAAATAAAATCATGAAATGGATTTTGTTTGACAAAAAATGAGAGTCTATAGTATGTCTCTGCACTTCCTCATTAGGCTTAGACCTACCAACAAAAGGCCAAGGTTACAATTCCTCTACAAAAATCAATTTTAAAAGTCATATTGGGAATTTGATCAGACCCCGTGAGATGGTTCGTCAATGTAAACATCTACAGTCTGGAAAAAAACAGATCAACATTGCAGAGAAGGTTTTAGGGCAGCCAGTTTGTGTCAATATGCCTGGTATTGGTCTGATTTTATTAAACTTACATGTAAAGCCAAAAGGAAACAATTATAATCTTATCTTGTTTATAAGTGATGATCAAAATTAAACGTACCTGTGATACAAAGGACAATGCCACCAAGTAACAGCCAACCTTCCTTTCCTTTTCTTAAAAAGAAGTTAACGACATAGTGCGGTGATAAAGCCTTGAATATCGTAGGATAGTAATATATGATGCTATAAATTCCTATTAGTGGAGTACTGAAAGTCCACGCGGCCATAATGGGGGAAAAGAGAAAACTCACGCGTGAAGTGCCAAACTTTTGCATAAGGAACAGAAAAATGAGAACTACGGCAGAAAGAGCTTCCACCGAAGCTGCAAAAAAACAGCAAACATAAGAATTTAGAAGACAGGTCTGCAGATTAAGAAAATGGTAAAGAGGAAGAAGAAAATGTTATGCCGTAATGATTTGATTATCGATAGGGGTTTCTACAATTTCAACAAAGTAAATCTTATTTTATTGAGGTAGTTTCTAATAATGTACTACTATCTTGCATATTCAAATGCTAAATAAAATCAATATACTCATGAAGCGGCCATAAGAAGCATAAACACCTACACCTATCATAATATAAAACAATTGTATTGCTGAATCTGAAGATGCCAGTAGAGAAATTATCATGAAGAGAGTCATAGTATCAACTATCAATACACAACTTGAGCATGTGGGCAAACAAATTGATAAATCAAACTTTTATCTAGATCTTCTTTCCTATCACAAGATTCAGCTAAACTGCACTGTGACAAGTGATATTAAATATCATAAAGATGTGTCGAATATAGTCAAGGAATGGTAACACATAGTAATGGTATACACATATAAACTGAAGAGATCAGCAGAGTTCTTTTTGTCTCTAAGTCCAAAACAATGTATGATAGGACTTACATTTACTGACGGAAGGAAAAGGTGCTCTTATTCCATCCATTGCCGACAATACTGAAAAACATAAATTATAATAAAGAAATGGATAATTAAAATAACAACAAACTAAGATGCAAAAAATGGCGATGAACCTGAAATCGCAGGTGTAAGTATGCCATCCCCAATTAGCATGCACATGCCCAACATGGCAATGAAAAGCAATATCCTTCTAGCAACAATACTCCTTTCAAAAAACTTAGCAAGCTTGCTTCGCTTTTCACAGCCATCACGCAGAATAGAGCGTGAAATAGTTGAGTTTGAGTCCACCCGTCTGGATGAAAGAATTCCAATATCCAAATTCCTACATAGTTTTGAATACAGTGCAAATGTCCCACCTACATCAAGTTATTTCTCTCTGAGTTAAGAATGCAAACAACATAGATCAAATTAAACGACGCATGTATTCAAAACTTCTGGAAACTATTAGAGGAAACCTCCACAAGATGTTGGAAGCATGATTTTAAAGGGCTTAAAAGTTAACAATATTAGTGTAACTGCACATATTGGTTGACTGGATAGTCACAAAACAGGTCAACATAGATATAACTGATGAGATATACCCAAGCTTGAAGCAAAATATGAACACAAACCCAACAGGATGATGGAAGCTAACTTTCATTTAACAAAAGACATATACCCATAATCAAATTTCAAATTCTTATAAAATAAAATCAAACATTAACCACAAAATAAATCACTAGAAACATGTGAAATATGGAGAAAAGTGAAAAAAAAACTACAAGAAGCAGCTAGCTAACAACTTGAAGGGATTAATTATACCTTCGCCTTGATCATCGGCCTTGAGGGCTATGTACGAGTACTTGACCACTCCAATGAGAGTGAGAGTCCAGAACATGATGCTGCAGATACCCAAGTAGTCCTCTTCTGTTGGGGAATTCAGCGGCATTGATGGGTACACATATAATGGCGATGTGACCAACCCTCCAAACACAACTCCAAGCGTCTTGTAAGCTACCACCACGTTTTCCCATCTGCTGTTCCCCTAAAATTTAACCATTTCACACTTGAATACAAAAACACAAACATTTTTTGTGGAAACAGAGGAAAGCCAGGCAATTGAGTACAACAAAAGAGTAAAAAAAGGTAGTGAAAACACAAATTGCACATTAAGAATTGCAGGCAGAATGGAAATAGAGAGAAACAAAAAAACCATCAAATTACACAAGAATTTGCAATGAAGTTCATAAGGTTACAATGATAAACCTAGGTAAGCAAAAAGAGAATAGAGTCAGTTGAAGAGCAGTTAATATCATCAATGGTGGGTAGCAATAGATTAAATCAGCATTAGCATAAAGTTAGAGACTAATTAATATATACGTTGAGAGAGAGAGAGAGAGAGAGAAATGGGGAAAAAGGAAACCTTGTCCTGTGGAATGGGGACAGAAGAGGCGCGACTGTTAAGGACGCGGAGACGGTGGTTGCCGCCGCCGACGACCTGAGACGGAGCCGCCGGCGAGTCGAGTCGGCGATCCACAGTCGCAGACATGAATAAAAAAAAAGGGTCACAGACAGTGACAGTCACTGTACTCAATCAATATTAAACATAGCTTTATATGAGGAGATGGTGATGGTGCATTTTTATATACGTGGGAATGGGATGGGAGAGATGATATGGGTCCCACACAAAGTCAATGCAATGTATTGTATTTGTATTTCTCTTTTCATTTTCTTTTTGTTTGCTATTGCTACTATTGTATCACTATTCACTATCACCACTCACTTCATTTCCCTTTTTCTCAATTTTCGGAGAAACAAAAAGCAATAATCGTTTCCTTCCAAATTTTTGTATTTGTTCGCCTGTTAAAACATAGAAATGATTATTACTGATGGAATTTAAAATTTGTGATAATTTAAGTTTGACACATTTTCATATTATTAAAGTGAATTTATTTTAAGTGTCATCTCAATACGGCGAATTTTTTTTAAGTGTTACTGTTTTCAACAGGGTTAATTTTAATATGAAATGTCCATATTGCCTTTGTATTCGAATTTTAAAATAAATTTAAAAAAAATTTAAAACTTATTTTAAAAAATATTTCTTATGATATAAATAATTGAAAACTGATTTCAATATTATTACTTTTAAAAAACAAAACTGTTTTTGAAAAAAAATTAAAAATAAAAAACAAATTTAAACAATATTTTTTATTTTTAATATTTTTATAAATAATTTTCAAATAAGTTTTTATTATTTATTCCACAATAAAATATTTTAAAAAAATTAAAAAATAATATATTTTAAATTTTTTAACTAGAGGGGTATTTTCGACATTTAATAAATTTTGAAAGTTAAACAGTATATTTTTCATCTGTTTTAACGGTGATAAGGTAAAATGACACATAAAAATAGTTTTCATATTGAAGTGGCATTTAAAAAAATTCGTCGTAATAGCATGAAAATGTGTCAAATTTCGCCGTAGTGGACAGGAATTTTCCCTTTGAATTTCTATAGAGGAACGAATGTAGTTTTCAAATAAAATAGAGAAAATATGTATTTAAAGTGTTATTATTTTATAAAAATAAAATTTACAAATTATTTGTGTTGATTAGGATTGCACATAGGTCTGGAATCGGCCGACCAAACCAACCGATTTTCTATTTTAGAATATTTGGAAAATGGTCCAGTTTTGGATTCGGTCCGATTCTTGGTTCTTCTCAATTAGACTCAAATAAATAATTTGTTGTGAGATTTATGGTCTATTTTTCCGGTCTGATTTTCTGGTTCTACCCAATTAGACCCAACTAATGTGAATTTCATACATTGTTCAATTTATGTACAACATTATACGTAATTAAATACATGACCGGCGGTTAAAATTTATCAATTTGGTTCTCAATTTTTGGTTAAATACATGGACAACATTAAAATAAATTGATTCGATTCTAAACCAGTAAACCGACGGTTCTACACTCTCAGAGCCAGATTCAAATCGGATTGATTCAGTTCTCAAATTTCAGATTCAAATCCGACTCTACTCACGATTCTCAGCTTCTCGTTTCGGTTTTGATTTTGGATAAAAAGTGTCCAACCTAAGTATAGTGTTACGTTAACTTAATTCTATTTTATATTATTGGATAATAGTTAGAAATTGTATAATTTAGAGAGAGATTGTCACTCCTATATCGGGAGGGACAGTACGAAAGAATAAGTTGGCTTTTTAAAGAATACTGAGAAAGTAAATGAAAATTTCACATGCCTATAAATATTTGTATGGTTGGCAATTCTCCATATAGCCGAACATCGCCACCTACCGATTGACTGATTTGGTGTTCAGTGGGGCCGATTTGTTACCATGAAATATTCCACAATTAGATGTAAATATTATCTTATACATGTGTTGTATCTTGCTTGATTTAAACAGCTGAGCTTATTTGTGATTCAAATTTACTTACAAATATTGACGTTTTCTTATACATGGTAGGTTGTAAATATTTGAATTTCACTCACATGACTTATGTTAAAAAAGTTTAAGAAATGCCTAATAAACTTAATAAATATCCATTAATCTTTGTGCGTCATTAACATGCATCAATGTGCGTGAACCCAATGTTAAAAGGTGCTCTACTTGGACAACTTTATTTGGGATATTTGTTGTGATTAATATTTAAATGAGGAAATAAACATTGTGCATATAATTAATGTTCTAATTAGGCAAAATGTTCTAATTCAGAAATTGTGTATTCACAATTATTAAGGAATCCATAACCATTATTAACTTTAACAGGCTGTAAAGCAGTGTCGAGTGATCAATTTACTATTTTTGTAATATTTTATACTTGCTTCTTAAATTATTAATTAACTAATAGGACCAGAAAAGGGTAAAAAGGAACCAATTCTGCTAAGACTCTTATCTTTACCCTTTTATTGTACAATAATGAGTATTTCAAGGTAATTTATGTTTAATTTTCAGAAATAATGTGAAATTTGGAGCATAATTGATAGAGGAAAATGGAAATATGAGATAGACATGAGTAAACCAGCTTTTCATGGGGTAGGTTTGGGTGGGGTTAGTTGGGTTTAGGGTTGGGAAGGGTGGGCTTGTATTTGGATGGATCGGACAGTAAATGTCTTTTTGAAGTCTATACAAACATGACCCGGAGTTAAACCAAATTTTGATAGGACACAGGGGTAATTACATATTATAATATTTCCTAAAACCTCGTTCTCAGATTACTATACTTAACTTTTAGTGTTTTTTTTTCTTTCTTAAGTTAAAAATGTTAACACTTAGGTCGATTCTGTTAAGAAATCTGTTAAATATTTTTTTAATGACCAAAATGCCATCGAGGGCAAGATTTTTAATTTTATGTGATTATTGATATAATTATGAAATTACCCTTTTAACCCTAATTGAACAATCAATTGAATTAATAGATAGAGGAAAAGATGGTCTTTTCAAAAAACAAATAAAAGAACTAAACAATGAAAATGTATATGTAAATTTCCCATTTTAACCTTCTCACAAACCCTAACCTTACTCTCTTTGTAACCTCCCATCTCTCATAAATCTCGCCTCTCTCACTCCTTGCACCAAATTTCCGGCGCCGGCCACGAAAATCTTGGGTGGTCGAGGGTGACGGCGTCGAGGAGGCCACCAAGTCGCCGATGACGTGGAGGGCAGTGATGAGGGGTCGGCAGGAGCGTCAATGTCGCCGAAGCCGCGGAGGTCGGGAGTGAAGGCTTGGTAGCTGAGGGAGGAAAGGGTCAGGATCTGGTGCCCACTGCCGGACTGGCGCCATCACTGGTTTACTATGTCAGTTCGTTTAGGGTTAATTTCGAGTGCTCCCACTAGTTTGAGGGCGGAGATAGAGCGGTGGTTGTTGAAATCCTACTGGACGGATCAGGGATCGGGAGGCGGTCCACGGCGTTGAGGTCCACGTTCCTCGCCGCGCCAACTAGGTTTTCGCCGGCACTTAGAGTGGAGAGGTCGAGTAGGTCATTGGGGGAGAGCGTGTGGGTGGGATTGGAGGGGGTTTTGAGCCAGTGATGAAAACCGCCGCCGCCGGACCTCCGACGAGTACCACAGCCGTCGATGACCACAGGGAGCGGGCTTTTCCCTTTCTCTGCCGCCGCTGGACCTTCATCCAACTCACCTCAGTCGTCGAAACTTCGTCTGATTCACCACAGGCTGCTCTGAATCAACAAGCATTTGTGTTTTGAATTTTGTTCAAAACCAAAATCAGTAATTTATAATTTACTGTTTGATTGATTATGGATATATATACAAACAATATGTATTATTTGTTTGTTATTTAAATTGAAATTTTTCTATCCATTACTAATTTATCAATTTGTTGGAGTAATTTGTAATCTTGATGAGTTGATGTTCTGGGTTGAGAGAGGAGATGAAGTTACTGAGAGGGAAGAGAGAAGTAAGAAGAGAGTGGGTGGAGAGAGAGAAGTTTAAAGAGAGGGCAAATTGGTCATTTTCATAAGATTTTTAATTTGTTAGTTGAAATGACTAACATACCCTTACATTATAAGCTTAGGTTATTATTGAATTGAGGGTAAAATAGTATTTTCACATTTATTGATAATTATACATTTATAACCTACACGTCAAGGGCATTTTGGACTTTTTACAAAGCATCAGTTAAATCTAACAGAATTTACCTTAAGTGTAACGTAATGAAACTTGAGGAAGCGAGAAAAAAAAACTGAAAGTTTGGTATAGTGATCTGAGAACGAGGTTTCGAGAAGTATAGTGATCTGTAATTACTCCTAGAATATAAATAGAATGAATTAATATAAAGATTAGAAAAATATTTAAATAATAGAGTTGACATTTTAATTGTAAAATCCAATTTATTATTTTATTCAAATGATGTAAAATGTAAATGATAGGAGTGCTAACATAATAATTTGGGTCGATCCTTCTACTTTTTTCATCGTTTGATTGTGAATTTTCATTTAGTATTCAATTTCATCGATGTGAGTTGCACATGTTTCTAAACTATAATTCGCCGCATTCAACCTAATATTTCTCTTGATTAGTATTGTTTTATTATAATAAAGGATAATCTTACATTACTACAGTTGATGTGACACATTTCTCACATACGTATAATTGAATTTTGGACTTGTACGTAGAATATTGTGTGGCCCAAGTGAATATAAGATAAATTATATTGGTTAGAAGGTAATTTCCTAATAAACACTGATAATGAGTATATATAAAATAAACTCTAGGAATTTGTCATCTCTAGTTCTCTTAGCTGAAAACTGTCAAAAGTACGAAATCAATTTCTCTCTATCAGGTGCTTCTGTCGTCGCTCTCATGGAGCAACATATGTTTACTGATCTAATATTGATGTGTAAAAATCATCTAGCTCTAAGACCTTGTATGTTGCAATATTATGGTTTATGATTTGTATAATTAACTTACAAGTGGTATCAGAACGGGTTCTGAACTAATGATTTTATTATTACGAATGTTTTTTTTATTATATTGCGTGTTTCGACACGGTCTCCTATGTGTGGTCATTACGGGATCCTTATTTTGATACATGACTTTAAAAATTTTATATTTTGGGTTAACAAAAATAAACTGATGAACTTTGATTCGGGTGAATAGTGTTTTTAGCATGAATAGTTTTCTTTTAAAGTTTTGAAATTATTGTTCTAACCCTAAAGTTTATTTTTTCAATCTCCAATTCGACTCATAATTTTTTATCCTTAATTTTGTAAATGATCTACAAGTTAAGTCATATGATTAATGAAATTGAAGTTTTGTTCTAAAGTTTATGGATTATGTTTTTGTTCATATTTTATTAAAATTGTTTGACTCAAGACCTTCCGAACTATTTTAAATTTGTAGATTTGTGAACATGGTATTATTTATTTTTTTATTTTTTTATGTTTATATGATGGTATTTAACGCTATGACAATATATTTATGTTGCATCTTATCTCACGTTATGGTTATGAAAATAAATTAATATTAATCTTATGTTTATTAAGTTATACTCTTAGACACTTATTTAACCTATATATTATGATGTATTGCTTGCCACTTTTCTTGCATGTAAAGGTCGTGGATGATGGTCATGTATGTTATGTTTAAAAGGACGTGAATGATGATTATAGGTGCATAATATACTTACAAGAAAAATTGCAAATAAAGTCTCCTTATCATTATGATTTTTTGCACACTCACTATTCACTCATGTTCATTTTTGCAAGAACTCTCCCTTACTCACGTGTATTTTTACACTATTTATACAAATATGTGAATATTAATGGAAGTGTCACTTAAGTGTTAACTCAAACGTGCTTAGGAGTGGAACTTTGGCAACGAAACCGGACAACGAATCCGAACTGAACTGAAAATTGGGAAGCACTAGTAACGGTTCCAGTTCTGGTTCTTAAAATAGCGAACCGGGAAGTCCGGTTCTTGACCGTTTTGTTCCGGTTCTAGACCCATGTCTACCCCTAAACGTACTAACTCAACCGTCCAAGACTTAAGTGACACTTCTATTAATTTTCACAGATTTGCACAGACGGTGCAAATTTGAACATGAGGGAGGGACAATTTTTTCAAAAATACAGTGAAGGGAGAGTGTAGAAAACAATTATAATGAGACGTTTTGCAATTTTCCCTATATTTAATGAGTTTTATGTATGATATTGTTATATGTCGTACATGTTAATGTTACATGAATGCCGATTCTATTATGCTGACGAGAAAATTGTATTATGATATTATAGTTGTCTATTCTAAAACTGAAATGCATATATTATTGAATTGACAATGTGTCATTATGTTTAGGGAAAATTCCATAAAACCCCTCTTAACTATGGTCGAGTTTCACCTAACCACCCTTAACTTCAAAAAAAAATCAAATTTGCAAATCTTAGGTACCCTATTTTTCAAAAAATATTCTAGGGGTACCCATCCGAAAAACATACAATTATTGGGGTAGCCACCTGAAAATATCACTAGAAAAAATTTGCAGACCCCAAATTTAGATCTGAAAAAAAAAATAATCTTAAAATTTGAAGGAACTCAAAATTATCCCCTTGTCTCTAAAAAAATCAGAGACTAACAGAGGTCATTTTTGTTCCATTAAAGAACTGCTCAATTACTCGACCAATTCCTAGATAGCTATCGTCCCCGCTGAGATGCACATAAGGCCATTACTTCTCTCCAAACCCTGCCAGCAAACCACACATTGTCACCGGCCGAAACCCCTAATGTTATGACTCTAGTTCTCGACCGCTACTTCTCGCTAACAACCATGAAATCCAGCAAGAGCGAATAAATTTGAATCAAACATCGGGAGGAGGACTCGAGAGGATGAGCACAAGTGTAGATAGGGAAACAAGAACGAGAATCAATCTGGTTTCGTCCCTCACAAAGTGATTCCTCTTTTTCACTTCATGTTTTCTCCGCGCGAACTCGATTTTCTCAGGCTTCTCAGCTTAGAAACTGCGTCTCAAACGTAGATTCTACCAATCAATTTTAGAAATTCAGGCTTTACAAAATGAGAACCTTCGTTGTTTGGTTGAATTAAACTTAGCTGTTGAATTTCTAGAAATGATATTTGCATTTTGTGATTTATGATTTGGTTGACTTGTAGTTTGTAAATGATGATTTGTTACTAATTGTGTGAATTGGGGGAAGAAATTGTTAGGTATTATATAATAATATTAACAAATTGCGGAAATGAATAAATTATAAAATACTAATGATATATGAAAATTAGAAAATGATACATGAACCTTTACATAATATTTGATACAAACTCGGGAATAGTCGAGGCGTGTTGGACACTTTCCTTAAAGTGTATACGCTCTCCCTCGGGTGTTGGAATCAATGAGCGTACACCTCCCAGGAATCAATGAGCGTACACCGTACACCAAAGGTCTAGTTCTGGCGAACTTGAACTTGTGACTTTCTCTATCACCATATTTACGAAGAATATTTGAGACCAAAGAAAGAGATGAAGAACCAAGAACTCATGTTCTTGGTGTTGAGATGAGTAAAATGAAAAGAGAGGTGACCATCTATTTATAGTCTTCAACTATTCAACCAAAAGACTCCTTAAATCAATGCAAATTAATTTGTAAAAATGAAAGGTTTAGCCATAAATCCATGATTTCATAACCTATGCATTCAAGATAATGAAATGCATATAATGGATATTAATTCATGAAATAAAAAATAATTTCATTCATATAATTGTTAATATGAATTAATTCATATTTTCCAACAATCCCCCACATGAATGAAATTGAGCGACGCTAACAAAAACGACATAGAAAAAGGGCACGAGTAGACTCAACACGATATGGTGATAGATTCTCCAGTCGATACCTGTATAGGATAGGTAGGGGGTACCTTTGAACCTTCCCTTGTGAAAAACATGTCGACTTTACTGGCTGACCAATAGACGCGATGTCTTTGAATTGTTCTGCCATTTGTGTAAATGATAACATGCCTCACGCAGGTATCTTCCTGACCCAAGTTCGGTTCTCATGGTTATGTTCATTTTGGTCGTGAACATCGTCCTTGTTCTGCAAGAGTTTCTAAAGGATTTAACCCCTCAATCCTCCTTTGAAGCGACCCCACTTCTCTCTCACATAGGTGATTTCTTATTTAAGAGTAACCCGCTTTACTCCGCTCGAAACATCAATATTTTCGACGCATAAGAATCATTAAAAGCTCAATTGCTTAACTTTCCATACGGGTGTCACTGTTTGCATCATAGAAATAGGACCGGGGAAACCCCCACAGTGACCTTACCAGTCTTAACAATTAGGTTGTCCCATTGAACCATGATCTTGGGATCTCCAGTCAACATGGTTGGGTTTCCTTTGTCTTGACTATACAATTTCATGGGCTTAAGTCCCATTTCTTTAGATGCCTTCTCAACTTGGTCTTCAATTAACTAGTTGATCACTAGTTCTGCGGTATTTTCTTTAGACCTTATGTAGTCAATGCTCATTGCACTATAGTTGAGAAGTTGGTTAACAACATTATGTCTTCGACACATATGTCTAGACTTGTTGTTATTCCTTGCCCTTGATAATATCCTTCCACAAATATTTAGACTTTCATAGTTGTTTATTCTTTTCATCAACTCAGATTTCATTGTGAATATAGTTATCAAAATTTGTTCGAAGTATTTCATATCATGGCAACATCTATCCACCAAATGGATATAAGATATTCAACTTGTTTACGTGTATTCTCTTACACTTTTTGAATATCTATCATCATGTAGACCATAATCAAGACTCAATCATAAATACATTAGTATTCTCATAATAACATTGTAATATCCAAATTTTGGATAATTCATGTATCTTGTTTGTCTACTTAAGATAGATACAACATCCCCATGTACATGTCTTTAAGTACATGATATTGTCTATCACTTTTGCATACTCATTTTGAGAGATGCTTTCGTTTTTATTATTTCACAAGTGTTAGCTTAAATCAATAGATTTTATAGCTAAACACCATCACATTTGTTTAATTTTTCAAACTTTATCAACATCGTGTTATCGATAAGTTTGCTTTTCTTGCAACATTGATTCTCATATTCTTTTCACATATGTCACTCATTGATAAGGAATCTAATTGTTAACATAAAGATGTCAAATATTTTTCATGTCACTATTTAGGTGCATGTTTAAGTCTATATCAGAACTTCACCAACTTGCACCATTTTCTTTCACATGTAGGAGTTATATAACATCTTTGTTAGTGTTATGTTTAGCTTATAACATACAAGTTAGAAATAATCAAATGATTTTTCTATCTTGCTGTTTTGCTAAACCTTGCTAGCTCATCATGCTCTTAAGAATTTTCTCACAATTCTCAAGAATTCATTTAGATGACCTCAATTCATCTCGTTTGTCTGAATATATCAATTCTATAATTTAATATAATATTTGCATGTATATTTTTCAAATCATACACAAGAATTTTATATGCACTACTATTGCATGTCCATTGAAGACACATTCAATAATTTTGTTCATGTATCCATTTTCCTTGGAGTCGAAGTCTAAGCTTTTGCTAAGCACCCCCACACTTCCAAGTAGCCGTAGGAAATTTTTCTTCCTCTTATTAACTTAAAGAAAGTTTTATCAACTTTCTTTGTATTACCTTATTCAAAGGTAATTTGCTGAAAAATCATTGCCCCACATGTATAGTAGTGACCCAAAAACTTATAAATATCACATACTTCTCTCATAAAATGTGATATTTTGTTTTCAGCAACATCATTTAATTGGTTGTATTACAATATGAATATTTCCTGTTCGATACTCATATACCAACCATTTCAACATATTCATCTTAAAGTCATAACAATTGACTTTATCTTCATTATTGCTTTTAAGCAACTATACACAATAATATTTTGTAAAATCAAATTGAAAGTCACAAAATATTTATTCTCATCTCTTATTCGAGCAAATCGTCAATCACAATCTCAATGTGACTTTGCTCAAGAGGTTCAACTTTTCTTTCAACAATTTGAAAGACATTCTAATTACACAAAATTCACATTTGTGTTTGCTTACCAATCTTGAAAGATGGTAGATGGTCCAAGTGAATTAATCCACATATAAATTATAATTCACTTGACCAAGTCTATCATACCATTATATGACTCAATCATATAAATGAAAGACTCTTCTTCATTGATATCAATCCACATAATGACATTTTTTATTCATGCCCATCGCGTCATCGGTTATACAACCTTTGTCCACATACATTATATTTTGGACAAACAATTTTTTTTTATGAATAAATTATTAGTGAAATCATGAGTATCAAATAATGTATCGACAATTACATTATTTCTCATGTTGCACATACAACAATCATCAATAATCTTAAGATTATTATTTTCAATTCCATCTAAACAAATATGGCTTCAAACAATCATGTCAAGCTAACACTGTTTGAGATTTGATAGTCCAAAGTTTATTTTGAGATTGCAACATAACTAGATCATCACTTATATCTATTATGTTGATCTCATTACTTTGTTGATATGATTTCAAACTAATCATTATCCACTCAAGAATGAAAACATTATTTCATTCATCTTATTCATATTCATATTGATATGATTTATCTCAATGAATCAAAACAATTAATCATATCCAAGTATGATTTTTCAACACATGAATAACATTGTTATCTTTAGATTCATGATTTATCAATCCATGAATGACACTGCCAATTTTCATTGCGTTGATCATGCCCAACTCATATTTATGAGTTCGTGAATGAGATCGTTACATCATTCAACTTATATGATTCATCAATTCATGATGATCAATTCATGATGATCAATTCAAAATAAGAATCATTCAAATCAATAATATATTTATGATTTTCAATCCATGAATGAATTCAATACTCATTACTCATATTGATATGATTCATTATTACATGAATAAACTCATTATTTTATTCATGTTAATCAATTCATATGATTTAACAAATCATATTTTTCTTATGATTCTCCACCATTATTTGATAATTTTATTCACTTGTACAATGATCATTTACAATGAACATTAAACTATTCAATACATAGTTTAAGTACAAGAGAATCATCTCCTCTTTCACTTTTGAGGTTCTTCATGTACCATACATGGTGAATCCATTATGACCACCATCTTTTGTTGTCCTTTCAACGATGAATCCAACAAATTATTCAAGTCATTCGACATATCATATCGAAATAAAATTCGATATATTTGTGGTAGACACTCGTGTCTTAAACCCACTTGAAATTTGACCCAAAGGTACATTCCCGGCCTCAGCCATATTGACATATTGTCTAATATTTTTCATTAGATGAATTAGGCAAGCAAACTTGTTGCTCTCATCACCAAACTCTTGTTTTCAATAATTTCTTCAAAATTGTAGCAATTACGAAGTCCCGATATTTGCATAAATATGATACATCCTTTGTTTTCCATCTCTACAACAAGAAAGACAAACTTTATTAGCATTTGTAAGTTTATAAATTAACTTACATGACCAATTTTATTATACTTCAATAATTTATTCAAATTTGGAGCAAGTATGAAACTTTATTGTTTGTATTAAAAAAAGATTCATGTTTTCCAATCTTCAAATCTACAAAATGAAATTAACATCATTAGTATTATACAATTGAAAGCATTCAAAAATTCATAAAACAAACTATGAACCTTCTCGAATCCGCAACCAGTTGAAACTCAAGAACGTTACACTTTAAGATTGTTAGGTATTATATAATAATATTAACAAATTGCGGAAATGAATAAATTATAAAATACTAATGATATATGAAAATTAGAAAATGATACATAAACCTTTACATAATATTTGATACAAACTCGGGAATAGTCGAGGCGTGTTGGACACTTTCCTTAAAGTGTATTCGCTCTCCCTCGGGTGTTGGAATCAATGAGCGTACACCTCCCAGGATACAACGACTTCGAACTAGCACCGTACACCAAAGGTCTAGTTCCGGCGAACTTGAACTTGTGACTTTCTCTATCACCATACTTACGAAGAATATTTGAGACCAAAGAAAGAGATGAAGAACCAAGAACTCATGTTCTTGGTGTTGAGATGAGTAAAATGAAAAGAGAGGTGCTATTCAACCAAAAGACTCCTTAAATCAATGCAAATTAATTTGTAAAAATGAAATGTTTAGCCATAAATCCATGATTTCATAACCTATGCATTCAAGATAATGAAATGCATATAATGGATATTAAATCATGAAATAAAAAATAATTTCATTCATATAATTGTTAATATGAATTAATTCATATTTTCCAACAGAAATAGAGATTAAAATTTGATTTACAGGATTTGTACAATCATAATTTGTTATGAATTGTTATTAATTGTTATTTGAATAAAATTTGATGAATTGTTATTAATTGTGGATTTATGATGATTACTAATCATAATTTGTTTGATTTAAGAAAAAAAATAAGAGTTTGGAATTGGAACTTATGCTTCACAAACATGGGAGAGAGAGATGGAGGGAGATGAGGAGCGAGAAGGGAAAATGAAAAATGAAAAAAAGAGTGAATGACATGAGTTTAAAATTTTGAGTAATAAATAGGGTAATTTAGTCATTTTGCAATGAAAACTGACGATGTTAATTTTAAACTAGCGGAAAATGTAACTATTTGAGAAAAAAGGGAAAATTACACTAAGCACCCCTTAACTATAGTCAAGTTTCACTTAACCCCCTTAAGGTCAAAAACATTTTGTGGAGTCACTTAAGTTTGAAAATGTTCCCCTTTACCATTTTCGTTGACTTTTTTGAAAGTCATGTTAGCTTTTTACTAAATGACGAAAATACATTTGTATTAAAAAAATTAAAAATAAATAAATAAAAATGATTATGAACTCTCTTTTTCTATTTGTTTTACAAAAATCAATAATAAAACAATATTTTAGTATTATTTTTTTAAAATTATTTTTTATAAGAAACAAAAACCGATGTTTAAAAATAATTTTTGATTTTTTTATAAAAAATAAATTTTAAAAATTAGTTTTACTACTAAACGAATTTTATTCCTTATTTTGTACAAAAAAAAAATTAGGGGTTGTTGGTTTTTCTTTGTTTTTGGCATGTGGCTTGTTGGTGTAAGGATGACACTGGGGCGAGTTTGGGGCAGGTTTAGTAATCCCAGAACCCGCCTCGAAATTAGGTCCACTGCCTTAATCCCGTCCCATTTCTCAATATCTTGCTTTCTAACCCACCCTGACATGTACGAGTAATTTGGAAGTCCCGGACCTTCCCCGAAATCATACGTTATTCCAATTTTCTCTTATAACTCGTTCTGGATTATATGATCATCTCTCAATTAATTTTGCATACAAATAGCAAACTATTTATGCACAAAAAAATGATGTATCAAAACATCTTTTTGCCAAAAAAAAAACAAGTCGTAGAATCTTATGATAAACATGATAATGTATATGAAATGTAAATCAAGCACTAAATCAATTCAGTGCACATTCTAATTTTATAGAAATAACGAATGCAATATCACAAATCAATTTAGGCTCCATTCTAATTTTTAAGAAAAATACTGAAATCAGTGAACCGTGTATGCGCAAAACAATAAACCTAACAGAGAAGTATATATATAGAGACCAAAAACACAGAATTCCTAACTAGGGTATAGTTTGTTTTTGAGAAACATAATTATGATTAATTAGTTGGTAATGTTTTCTTTTAAATATAAATATATTTTAACATACAATGGGACGGGGCAGGGCGGGTACAGGTCACCCCGATCCTGACCCGACTAGATACCCGCTTGTTTGCCCAATTACTCGACCCGTTACTGAAAATTGTTGACTCGCCCCGCTTCCAATAGGGTTGGGTCTATGGGTTACCCATTGGGTTTCAATATTTTTATTACTTCCATGCTCGTGGGCTCATTGTGCAGGCTTGGTCCACCAGTCAACTAACTGCTTGCACCCACTCCTCCCGAATTAGTAGGCTCGGTTGGGTCCTCCTCCAGAATTGATGGGTGATGGGTGATGTGCGGTTTTTTAAACTTTTTTCTCTTTTATAACTATAAATACATGAACTTCTTAGTTCATTTTTGACACACATCTACGTTTTATTTTCGAAACTGCTATAGAGTTCTCAAAATATCCCTTCTACTATTTCTACTTTTTTCAGAACTCATGCACCATGTTCAATTGTTCGATCTGACTACTTCGTGTTGTTGTTCGTTCAACCGTCTGTCGTTTTGTACGAGCTTTTCGACCTCATTTCTGAGACTGCTATTGCAAGTTCCACCTTCTACTGTTCGAGTAGGAGTTCTGCAGAAGTTGTTTGAAAAACCTCGAGAGGAACTGGATTAAATCACCACTGCGGTCTACCTGAAATATTTGCTTTCAAGTCAGTGGCATCCCAGCTACGACACAGCTTCGATTCCGTCTGCAATTTCCAGCAGGATTAATTCTGGTTCAACCAATGGTTTAACTAGTTATTCGATCCGATTCAACCAGTGGTCTGATATGCAGTTCAACCACTGGTTCAATTTTGATTTAAACAATTAAGATAGTGTTACAACCTCACTGTTCAGTAAAACGAGTTCTTAAATGTAAACGACAATCGGGTATTATTTTTTTCTAAATGGGAACATTGTTGCGAAATTGTCTATGCGCTCAAGTAAGATAGTGTTACAACCACTGGTTCAGTTTTGATTTAAACAATTAAGATAGTGTTACAACCTCACTGTACAGTGAATCGAGTTCTTAAATGTAAACGACAATCGGGTATTATTTTTTTCTAAATGGGAACATTGTTGCGAAATCGTCTATGCGCTCTCCGTTTGGTTTTGAAGCTCTAGCTTTTTGTTTAAGTGCCTCAAAAACTCAAATTGAAGCTGCCATGAATTTTGCTGGTTTTGTTTGATGAAGAAAAAGAGAAATAGTGGTGCGGTGTCAAAGTAAAGGTTGAAGAAGAGAGAAACAAGTGGGTTTTAAATAAGGGTACTTTTGTCATTCAAAAGAAAAAAAAAATTAAAACATTAATTTTTTAAAACTATTAAGGGACGTGTGGTTCCTACGGATGTTGGCTATTTTATATGATGGAAAGATGTCCATCCATATGTCGCGACCTAAGACGACGATGCTCAAATCAGAAGATGTCTATCCAGAAGTCTCGGACATCACGATCTAACATCTCGCCAGAAGACTTTCTGGAGTTTTCTTGATTAGAAGATCTTCGAATATCAGAATAATTATTTCCGTATCAACTGTGCAGCAGCAAAAGAAAACTTGGAAGAGACAGAATCGGCAAGGCGCATACGAGATCTTTGAGGAAACCCTAAAGAGAGTCTCGTCGCATCTTCTACAAATAGATTATCGTTCCATCCCGTCAAAGGTGTGCTGTGTAGTTATTTCTTAGTCGACAATATATAGAGTTCCTAAGCGTGTTGGATGAGCGTGTTAAGGAGCTGTATGTTGTAGCTAAGAATATAGCTTGTGTGTTCCAAACAAAGAATCGCAGAAATATTTGTTTGGATGTTTTGGACGAACTCGCGCCAATGAAGCTGTGTGCAAACCTTTGAAGACGACGACAAAGGAGGAGATGGAACTGTGGGATCAATTCTAAGAGTGGACTCGAGTCAGAGGCTCGGAGACAGGGGGAGTCCCTGGGTTAAGTTCACACCAGTAATAATACCATAAGGCTTAGATTTGTGTGATAAACGTAAAGTTTTGCATGTATGATTGATTACAGATAGTGGAACTTGTTCATTGACAGAGTGCCCCCAGACGTAAGTGATGTTGCACCGAACTGGGTAAGCAACTCATGTGTCGTTTACTTTATATTCATCATTTTTATTGTTGACTTTGCACCAACAAGATGTTTTACAGTTAGTCTCGACATTGTGATTTGCATCTAACAAGAATCTTATGATGAATGGAAAAAATGACATATTGGTGTGTGAAAGAAAACTCAAATTTTGGTGTACAAATATTAGAAAACGATTCTATCAGGTGTAATAAAGTATATTTGCCCCAAAGACACTTAGTGTATTAAAATCACAAGTGTAAAGTATATTTTCTATAAAACTGCAATTCCCTTTACAATAAAGCTCGTATGCATATCAACCGTCTAATCAATACCTCGAACATGATACATCATGCATAAAACATCCGTATATAATCTTATTAATGGCCACTTATTGGTCCACTCTCATTTTTATTTATTTATTAGTGAGTTATGTACTAATATTTATATTATAATTCACTGTCAGTAGAAGTCACTGAAATGTATCTATCAACACTGGGTGTTGGATGATTAATAATGAGCAGAAAGGATAGTTGGAGAAACTTAATACATAGAAATTCGTGGAAGTAACCAAGACAGAAGCGTCACGGTCCCAAGCAATTGGACGCGTAGATTTGATTAGGCAGATGATGCATGTGTCTCTGCCGCCGAACCGAGCCAAGTAGTGTGTGAGTGACGGTGGACGAAACAATATATATCTTCTTTTATCCTAGAAAGGGGTCTCATTTATTTGCTTAGTTCCATTCCGATTGGATTTCTGTAACTTGTATGGTGTAATATTAGTTGGTGTTCGGCTTCAACTACACATGTAAAAGGAGGTAGCCATTAACATATGATGAGGTTGCTCTGCTTGGTTTTTATTCAACATTATCATGTCTCCCCACTTCCCGAGTATCATCTGTATTCTAGATTCAATCCGTATCGTATCATGATCATTTATTGATAATTTTAAATTGTATAACAATCTTATCAAACAGAACTACTAAAACAATGTTTTTTTCTGCTTACATTGATTAAATAATTTACTCCTCAATTAAAAACATTAGTAATTGAGATTATGACTAGGGGTCTGATCAACCGTCTATAATTTTAAAAATAAAGGTGTATTTAATACTAATTGGTATTTGAATTTTTTATCATTGTCATACTCTTGTGATCACCTCAACAATGAGCGAACTAAATCCATAAATATTAAACCAATTTGCATTAAATTTATTCCATCATACACACTACTTTATTTTTCTTTATTATATTAATCTTGGTCAATAGTCACGTCTGACTTCATATCTTGGATTATTAAATAATGCAAAAATAATTTGAAACGTTGGGAGTATACATGTGACCATAAAGTTAGGAGGCTGCTAATTTCAAATAAGTGACAAAAAATCAAATTGCTACATAAGTTAAGTTTTTATTTTAGTTTTTGAGGTCACCAAATTATTTTTGTCTCATTATGTTAATCAAATTTCTAGTTTTCCCGGTTAAACTGTTGGACCATCTCAGTGCATTGGGTTTTGTCCCTGACCTCTCGTCAACGTCGACGATCCCTGCAAGAATCGGAGACCTTCTCTAGTGTTAGTTGGGGGCTTTCCTAGCACGATTTTATGTTTTGGAATGTAAACTTAGTAAGGAGGAGTTTGGGTTGAGAAATCGCTCTTTTTCGGGGGTTTTAGGATGATTTTAGTCGCCTCTTCCTACCCTCTCCGACGACTTCCGTTTTTTTCTCTGTTGTGGATTCGTGGCCATCATTGGCGTTCTGGACGCTCTCTTTGATGGCGACCGACACGTCCTCTTCTTCCAACGCGATTATCCTTGTTTGGTCGGTGGACCTCAAGCAATTGAAGAAAACCAAAACCCTCAAAATCGTCTATGATTTAGTCATAGTTGAAATCAAAAGTACAAATTTTGACAGTTTCAAATACTAAACGAGTCGAGATCTACCTCAATGGAGATGATGTCGAGCTTCTTCTTGTCCTCCCCTTGAATATTGACAGTCCCATTACCGTCCATGAGGTCGACAAGGCTGGACCGCTGCAGCAGCGTCACGATCTGCTTGTAGGCCAACGAGATGCTGGAGATAAAGATCGTGAGCTCCGAGCATTTGGTGACCGCCGGCTGATCAGAGCATAGCGTTTGGTGAAGGCAAAGCCCAACATAAAGATGATCCAGAAGTTTAACCAGGCAGACCAAAAATTTAATTATTTTTTTATCTACAAATTGTATCAAGATTTGGGCTCGACTATGCTCGAAAATTTAATTATGATTCGAACAAACCAGAAATTGAGATAAATTAATGATTCAATTATTGAATGCGAGGGATTTTGGTCACTTCACAAGTTTTTTTAACAGAAAAAACTAACAGAGTAAGACACATATTATTTTTGATGACCTGAAAAATTAAATTAAAAACTTGGTAATTTACGTGAGAATCGTATATTTTTTAGTGGTTTATCTGAAATTATTCCAAAAGAAATATATATTATTGCAGATAGATCCAAATAATTTTCCATTTCAAGTCTTTCAATAGTTAGTCACTACTATACGTGGAGGGATTACGAAAGACTTGATTTGACACCACTACAATATATATTGTTTATAACATAATGTCTAGACCACTGCAATTAGGGGTGTGCAGAAAACCGAAAACCGACCAAACCGAGCCGAACCGAGCCGAAACCGAGCTAATCGGTAGCCGAACCGTTCGGTTCGGTTATGTACCATAACCGATGGTCTCTCGGTTCGGTTGTCGGTTACGAGATTCCGGGAACCGGCCATAACCGAACCGAACCGATAACCGAATCTATAATTAATTTTTTTTTTTGAGTTGAGCCCAGCCCAACAGTAGAGACTCTCTACTTATTTGGGCCCAAAACAGATGTTGGAGAGGCCCATCACTAAACATCAGCCCATCTACAAACTTAAGACAATATTTTAGGGTTTTGTTTTCTTCGTCATATTCAATGGATTGGAGGCGCAGCGCAGAGGCCACTGCGCCGCACCTCCGTCTCCTGCGCCGCCTCTCCTCCATCTCCGCCTCCGTCCGTCAGGACACCGCCCCTCTCTCCCGCGTCCTCCCCGCCGCCGAGTCCCTCTTCCACATCTCCGTCGACGTCTCCTTCCTCGCCGGGCCTGGCCGCCTCCCCGCCGTCCCTCGCCGCCTCTGAGGGCGCGTTCGACTTCCTCGTCAAGAGCGTCGACGGATCCACCGCCGAGCTTCGCCGCCTCCTACACCCGCCCCGGCCAGTACCTCCAGCTCCGCCTCCCCGACAGCCCCAAGCCCTCCTTCCTCGCCATCGCCTCCCCGCCGTCCCTCGCCGCCTCTGAGGGCGCGTTCGACTTCCTCGTCAAGAGCGTCGCCGGATCCACCGCCGAGCTTCGCCAGATCCACAAATTTTTGGGTTTTTGGTTTTGGTGTCGGTTACACCCATAACCGACCGAACCGACCAATTAACCTACGGTTCGGTTGTCGGTTCTGTTAGTTCCATAACCGAACCAGTCGGTTCAGTTCGGTTATGGTCGGTTCGATTCGGTTATGAAACCGTGAACACCCCTAACTGCAATGCTTGGTGGAAAATCATAAATTTGACAACCACAAAATTAAATGTTGTTATAAAAATGGTCGCCGCCACCATCATACCTCCCTATCTTGTCTTTTCACAGGCAAGTCATGCCCTTATTTTACAGGTAATTGTGTGTGGTTTTTGTTCATGGATTAAATGCTATTTGTCTATAAAAGAGGGTGAAAGCCATCTTGGCTCAGCACCAAAAATTCATCACCCAAATCATTTTGGTTCTCCTTCTATTCCTTCTTCTTTCTGTTAATTTTTGCATGCTTTTATGTAAGCAGTGATTTTACCCAAGTTTTGGTTTCATCATTTAACAATTATATTTTTGACATACTTTCTACAGCATATTATTAGCACGAATAGCGAATACGATCATGTACACAAGCTCGTAAGCAAATACCTACGAAAACACTATTTACGATCCCGATTCAAAATACATCAAAAAAATAATATTCACATTTATTTTATATGTGTAACGTCAATACGTGAGCCTTAATTTAACATAAACGTCATTAGATATTAATAAAATGTCTTCATGTTTCGAGAATGTAAATGAGATCGAATTATGTATATTTAAAAAAAATGTACGTAGAAATATCTCATTTATAAATCTTGTTATCTTATATAAATATTTTATCCGTCGTCGTCATCGATAGTGAATCTTTTTCTATCTTCCTACCTGCTTGTTTCGGGCCATTATGCCCAATATAGAAAGAAGGGAAGTGGGGATGGATGGAGTAATTGTGAACAAGGAACATAATTTAATTAGGCTATTCAATTGGGCCCATAAGTCCGGAGATTCGGAAGTTCATCATACGCATACGACAATGATATTACAATAGTTTGCGTCCAGAGTTGATATGTTAATATATACACACAAATCAGAGCAAATTAAGCTTTGGTTCTGATGATGGTGATTGTGCCTCTCCCCGGCGTTTGGATTCTGGTGAGGCCCACCACAGGCTTCCCGGATATCCCTCGACCGTCACGCGGCCGGCACGCGAACTCACCCACCGGGTGCCTCACCGTCCTCGTCAGCGGCTTCAATATCCTCCGGTTGATGTCGCTCAGTGTCACGTCACCTTCCATTCCTCCCGGCTTCACCACCGCGAACGGGTACGCCACCCTCCCCTTTCCCTTCACAATCATTTCATTCCCGATGTCGCCCTCTGATGAATCTTGATGATGATCAATGCCCGATATTACTTCTTCCGCTCCATTCCCAGAACTCCCTGTTAACGTGTTTTTTGAACTCAGTCTAAATACACGACATGACAAGATTCACATCTTTTAAATAGCTAACGTTACCTGCTGACCAACCAAAGTTGTCACACAGGCCCCATGTGCAGTTTGAATTCCAGGAGCTCTGTTTGAAATATTACAACACGCATTATGTATAATTATTAAACAAGAAAAGTTTCAATAACCCAAAATATAAAATATTGGAGTAATTCATCATCATGTGATAATTACCTCGGTGCCTCCGTCAACATAAACTTGATGATCGTGATCATAATCATCATCACCACGCACCACCAAGCGGCGTCGTTTAACACCGAATTCGGCCAAAGCATCTTCCAAGTAACCAGTGGAAATATCGGGTTGAGAAGAAGAGAAGAAGAAAGGTGCATAGTGGTAATTGTCACCCATAACTGCACAAATGAAGTAGTAACATGTAAAACACCAAGCAAATTATGTAGATATGGAGAAAGAAGCATAGACAGAATTTGAATAATATAAGACCTAGAGTGAGTCAAGTTCAGGCATGAGGTATAGACTGTCAACTGTCCGATGAGAAACTTGCTTCTATTTATGTACAAGGAGTGGACCAAAAAGAAAGTAGCACTACTAACAAAGAAATTAATGAGTATATTGGACACGGGACTAAATTATTGCATCAACCTTTTTTTATCTAAAAGACGATATCTTGTCATTATTTTATAAGAATTTTGAAATCCTTATATCAGTGCGGTAAAACTTACTAGATGCTAACAAAAGTTTCAAAAATTAGTACAAAAACTAATTGGAGATTTTAATCAAATATATACAGTTTTTTTAAATAAATTAATATATGTTTTATGAAGTGTTTGTTACATTTAAGTACTTTAAAAATACAAATTTATATAAATTATTTGTCTTAATATTATTTTTGAAAATAATTTTCTAAAACGTACATAAAACTGCTAAAATATGGCTACCCGACTTAAATGTTTGATTACATGAAATAGAATGATTTTTACAACATTACCCTTGTTCCTTGATCTCTGGTTGCTTCAGAGTTGAGAGATAAAAGATTTGAAATTAACGACCAGAATTCTGTTTTTGTCCTTTGCTTTGTGTCAACCTTTTAAATTATGGCCATACGTTTGTTGTTGGGTTTGGTATTTTGATTGCATTTGTGTTTGTGGGCCTAAGCATGCTGGTGTGGGCCCATCTCCGAGGACAGGCGACAAGAAGAATTGACCGTGATCATTTCTTTTCTGTTCATCTTTGGATTTTGGAGGGACAATTTGGGGTTTTGATGGACGGTCAAGATGAGAATGAGACATGTTTGAGCGTGAACAAAAAGTCCAATCAGATTATATTTTGTGGAGATTTTAGTGATTTTTTTAATATCCATGTACAGCTGGATGGATTGACACCGCTATTAAAGGACCTTTGTTACTTTCTCGTCCCTAATTAGTAAAATTATTGTTAAAGTGTGAAACGCTAACTTTGTTGTTGGACTGAATCTCTAGTGTTAACAAATGACAAGGATTTTATGGTAAAATAAAGAAACTCTCGTAATTACTCAAAATTAAATATCTATATACTATATTTGTTATTATTTAGGATAATTGCAGTTCAGTATATCCAATTAAATACGTTTTATACATAGTCTCTTCAAATTCATCTTCTTTCTATTAAATTCGCCGTCGTACAAATTGGTTACGGTTAAAGATGCCGACTTGCTTTAAAATAGTGAAAATTATGAATTTTAGGTGAGATGTAGGGATAAAAAAGTGTTTGGTTGTATACATGTTAACCTATGTGCAAATATTTTTGTTATGAAGCTATTTTAAATTTTTGCTATTTATTGGTAATTATTAAGTACCTATAAATTGTGTCGATCATTATAAACGTTAATTTTGTATCTCAATTTTTGAGTTAAGAATTCAAAAGGAAACTTGTACAAATTGAATTATTGTTACATGGTGTTTGCCTTTTTAGCTTTCATATTTTATTTTGGTGTGTTATGTAATGATGGTTCTTCAAATTATTTGAAAATTGTATAAGTAATAGGTGCAAAATAATGCGATAAGCAAAGTGTAGTAGTGTATCATTTTAGAAGAAGAAATGACCTCAATATTAGGTACACATCTGAGTTTAAAGTCACACATAAAAATATTACAAGATATAAAAAATGTTTATATATATGTTGGACACTAAACCTACTAAATTAATTTTTTAAGTTAAAAATAGACTCTAGATCTCCCCCGCTAATTGAACTTGACCTGCATTACCAATAATGCCATTGCAAGTAAAGTTTCAAGTGGGAATGATTATCGTGCGTATGGGCAATAAATATTTCAAAAGTTGTGATTACTGAACTCCATTATAAAATATAAGTTTCATGTTAAATCAACTAATATATGATGTTTTTATTCAAGCATAGTGTTGGCCTGTTGGGGTTATACTTCAATTATAATATCTATAATATTGATTTTATCATATATGTTTTGGATTGCACGAGATTCAAAATAAAGAAATAAAATTTGTATTTAATTTAGTTTAATATGAAAATAGAATGATAAAACAATGTATTTTTTTCTTACCTTAAGCTCCTATGTAGGTTTCTCTCTTTTTCGAACAAAATTATCGGCCCATAACTTCTCAACACGACGAAGAAAATAGAGAGTCGGACTAACTTAAGTTGGAAAATGAAAAATAGGCAAACTCGAGTTCAAAAAAAATTATTCAAAATCACTTTTGTTAATCTTAGACAATTACATATATTATTAAAAAATGATAAGTTTACGGTTACATTTCACAATAAAAATGTTTATAATAATTTTTTACAAAATAAATTGAATAATTCATTACTATTTTTTGCCATTTACCCATTTAATTATGTATAATCAATAGTTACTATATGTAAAATAAAGTAATTTTTAATATTTATATCTTGAGAATAAGGGTACAGTACATAAATTTGCCAAAATATTTTTTTATATATAAAATGAAAAAATAAAATATTAAATTATTTAGCATTGAAGTTGCTGCTTCTGCGTCCCGAATGTGTTGGACCTGATCCCAATTGAATCCGACATTGTGTTTCCACTCGGCTTCTGTTATTGATATGGGCTTTAGGCCCATTTCACATGAATGAAGTTATTTAATAGTCTTCTTGGGTCGGGTCATAGAAACATGTTATTGCATTATTGAAGACATTACATCTCTCCTAATAGTAATAGCACGTGACATTGCTGTAAACAAACAACAGTATCTATATATAAATATGTATGCATTGGAGAGGACATTTTTATTTAGGAACCAACACATTGATCCACCCACTCTCATTCATCTCACGGGACAGTGTACCCTGCAAAAGCCGATGAATCATTTAAGGTCTGTTAATCACACATTATCAGCAAACCATCTTGAGTCAAATGTTCATGTAATCCTATTATCAGGTTTAACCATTAAAATCTTGTACCTTAAAAACTAAAGATATGGGTCATAGTAAATCAGTATCCATTAGTCTTCTATTAGTTCTTGATTATGCGCACAGCTAGCGAATATATCATTGTTCCATCAAAAAGTGAATCCAGTTGTTATTTATTAAAAGAATAATTACATTTTGCCACATTTTTATGTCATTATGGTGATTTTTTTTAAGTGTCACTTGGATACGGAGAATTTTTTTTATGTGTCAAATTTACCTTAATGTCGTCAAAAAATAGAAAATACATTATTTAATTTTCAAATTTTATTAAATGTCGAACATACCCATGCATTTAAAAAATTAAAAAATATTGTTTAGATTTATTTTAAAATTCTAATACAAGAGTGATATGTACATTTCATATCAAAATTAACTATACTAGAAATAATAATATATAAATAAAATTCACCGTGTACTGAAGTGACACTATCATACTTTTAGGAACATGAATATGATCCATATATATGGTTAGAGTGTACTTACTTCCACACTTCTTTCCGGCCTGCCTGTTGCTGATGTTGCACCTCTTGGGGATAGTGATGGCGACGGCGGGGTTGATTCCGGCCTGCTTGGCCAAGGGAGAGAGCAGAACGGCGCAGAGGCACTTGGGGGATGTCTTGAGCAAAGCCCCCACTTTCGTGCAGCAGACCGGAGGAACCTTGGCGTTGGAGTTCCCGGCGGCGCCAAGGCACGGACTCATGCTGGCCGCCGCCGAGCTTATCGGCGTCTTCCCGCACTCGTTCGCCGCACGGGCCAGATGCTCGGAGGCTACCAACAACAACACTAGCATCACCAAAAGCCCATTGCTCGTTTTGGATGCCATGTTTCCTCACTAACCCTGTGTTGCAAGTGCAACGACTATGGCATAGATGTGTCGTATTTGTACAAAGTAGAACCGGTGGTTGCTTTTGGCGGTAGTGGGGTGGCTGTTGGTGGCAAAATTGTTTATTCTAGAGGTAATGATCATTAGTGTTGATTAATTACTATGTCGCCAATGCCATGGTGGGATTGGGAGAATTAGTGTGTGAACAAGAACAACCAAATTGGGGTCGGTGCGCTGCTTAAAGTTTCAAACACTTGCGGCATTGCCTTGCCTTTTCGTACCTGCACAATGATTTTCTCCAACGAGCCGAGGGCACTTGTCGCAAGCTCAAGGAACCTAGGAATCATATGTCGGCACACACCTGACGTAATTTTTCCGTAATGTTCCAAAATATTTTCTACAAAATGAGTAGTTTTTTCTAAAACCCCACTAAGAATAAAAAGAATTTAAATAATTTTTTTTCTTATTTAAGTTTATCAGTTTTCTTCTTCTTCAACCTATTGTCATTACTCTACAACTTGAGAATACGAGATGACAAAAAGAGGGAGTTGAACCAACCCGACCGTCGGAGAAGAAAGAAAATATGTGAACTCCAGTTGAAAAATTTTCTTTTTTCTTTTAGTCATTTATAGATAAAGTTACACATTAAAAAAAAGTAAATTGAATACTTTACAACTACTTTTGTTTGTAATTTGTCCATAATATTCCAAAATATTTTCTACAAAATGAGTAATTTTGTTTGAAAACCCCACTAAAATAAAAATAAAAATTAATTGATTCTTTTTAATTTGAGTTCATCAGTTTTCTTCTTCTTCAACTATATCAATATGTCATTACCATGCGTCTTGAGAATGCGACTGTGAAACAACCGTTGAAGAAGAAAATAATGTGTAAACTCAAGTTGAAATTTTTTCTTTCATTTCATGAAAATTTTAGTCATTTTTAGATAAAGTTACACATTTATATAAAGTAAATTCAATACCTAACAACTACTTTCGTTTGCAATTTACCCTTCTTTGAATGATAGTTTTTCCTTTACTCATATGAACTATTTATACAAATAAGAATACAAAGGTCAGAAATCTAAAGAACAAAAAATTAACTCCTAACCATTTCAGCCATTTAATCATGTTTATTCTTGTGGCTTTATTCTTGTAACCAAATCAAGATTAAAGTGTGTTGTTCAACTTCTCACGTCCACTTCTTGCGAGCTAAGTAGGTGTCATGCATCCATCTTCCATGTCAATGTACAAGTTTGAGGTTATGAAACCCAACAGATTGATTATATAATTGTGAAACCAAACGATTCCTATACATTATTTTGTTAAAACTTATTATGAGTTCAGTATTTAAATCGCTAGCTAGCTGGAGCTCCCCCACTTTTCCTTACTTTCTATACAGTTGTCCTAAAAGCAATGTACATATGAGGATTGCAACGAGGGGACAACATAGAATAATAAGAGATCTATTTATAAATGCATGAAAAAAAATTAAAAAGAAGTCGAGAATGTTGCCGAATAATCTCTATATATAAACTTAGGCTAGGTATATAGGTGTTTTGTTTTCTATTTTCTTCTTGTTTTGTTTATTTCCTAGTTTGTTGTATTAGTTGTAGTTGGAGCCTATAAATAGGCATGAAATAAACCAAGAAAAGTATTCGATTCTATTGATCTTTCTCTATTATTGTTCTGTGAGTTATTCTTAGATCCAACAATTGGTATCAGAGGTAATACTCACAAACGATGGTGGATGAAACATCAAAGAAGGAATCTATGGAGAGCTCAACGATGGTTGGGGCTCAAGCGCTTGTGGAAGGCTCGGTTTCTATTACAAGACAAGGAAGAGGAGGGTTTGCAGTCACGTACCCTATGCTGACAGACAACAACTACGGGGCATGGACTTGTAAGATGAAGGTATCGATGCGTGCTATTGGAGTTTGGAGTGCGATCGAAGGAGAAGGCGTTGTAAGTGAAGAAATAGACCAGTTGACTCTAGCTGTGATCTTCCAAGCAATTCCGGATGCTGTCATGATGTCAATAGCAGACAAACAGACAGCCAAAGAAGCGTGGAAGGCTTTGGAGGAGATGAGAATTGGAGAGGATCGCGTCAAGAGAGCAAACGTTCTTGTACTCAAACGAGAATTTGACAGATTACTTATGGAAGAGTCTGAGTCCATAAGCGAATTCTCTTTGAGGTTGACAAACGTTGTGAATGAGGTTCGAACCCTAGGGGGTGAAATAATAGAAGAGTTGGTGGTGGAGAATCTGTTTCGATCTGTCCCAAATCGGTTTCTACATATTGTAGGTACTATACAACAGTAGGGTGACTTAACTAAGATGACAGTTGCAGAAGCTGTTGGGAGGTTGAGAGCGTTTGAATCAACACTGAAGGGGAGGAGCCAGGAGAAAGAAAGCGAGAAACTCTTGCTTACTCGTGCTCAATGGGAAGCCCAGGAGAAAGAGAGCGAGAAACTCCTACTTACTCGTGCTCAATGGGAGGCCCAGTCAGCTAAAGAGTCAAGGAATCACGAAGGACCAAGCTCATGGCGCGGCAGAGGTCGTGGTCGTGGCCGTGGTCGTGGTCAAAACAACTGGAAGAGAGTTGATAAGACAAAGGAAAGATGCTATAATTGTTCTGAGATGGGAGTGTAACAATCCTGCAAAAGAAGAAGCCAATATTGTGGAGCAGTGTCGCACGGAAGAACCTGCTCTGTTTATGGCAGTCACGAACCAGACCAGGAGGGAAGAGTTCGTTGAGGAAGAACCTGCTCTATTTATGGCAGTCACAAGCAGGAAGGAAGAGTTTGTTGAGTTGAACGAATTGGGAGTGCATCCCGAGCTGGGTCTCGCAAAAGGAATGGAGTCAACCACCTGGTACCTTGATACTGGCGCCAGCAATCACATGTCTGGGAATAGAGGTGTTTTTGCAGAATTAGATCAAAAGGTACGAGGTTCTGTTAAATTCGGAGATGGCTCGATTGTTAGAATAATGGGCCGAGGCACAATACTACTCAAAGGTTTGAATGAGGAGCACCGAACACTGATTAATGTGTACTTCATTCCTCTCTTGAGAAGTAATATTATCAGTTTAGGGCAACTTGATGAAGAAGGATGCAAAATAGAGGTTGAAGGAGGATGGCTCAGATTGTACGAAGCTGAGGAAAGACTTCTAGCCAAAGTCAGGAGAACTCAAAATCGCTTATATATTTTAGAGTTGCGAAATGCAAGACCAATATGTTTGCTCACCAGACTTGAGGAGAAGGAATGGCTCTGGCACGCAAGATTTGGGCATTTAAGTTTTCGTTCCCTAGAAAAGATGTTTAAAGAAGGTATGGTTGATGGGATGCCCAACATATGCCATACTGAACAAATTTGTGAAGCATGTCTGGCAGGAAAACAACGAAGAAGGGTTTTTCCTGCAAAATCCAGTTATTGAGCAGAAAAGCAACTCGACATGGCTCACGCAGACTTGTGTGGACCAATTACCCCAGAGACTCCTGCAGGTAATAAGTTTTTTTTTCTTGTTGTGGACGATTACTCAAGATTTATGTGGGCTATCCTCATAAAAACAAAGGATCGAGCCCTTGATGTTTTCAAAGTGCTAAAGTTAAAGCTCGAAGTGGAAGTCGAACGCAAGCTGAAAGCACTTAGAACGGACAGAGGAGGAGAGTTTCTATCAGCCGAGTTCAGTGTATACTGTGAGGGAGAAGGCTTGACACGCTATCTCACTGCTCCAAGATCTCCTCAGCAGAATAGAGTACATGAGAGAAAAAATCAGGTTATCATGGGAATGGCGAGGAGCATGATGAAGAATATAGGCATGCCTGGTAAGTTTTGGGGAGAGGCAGTGATGACTGCAGTTTATTTGTTAAACAGAGCAACAACTCGAAGCTTGCAGAACAAGACTCCCTATGAAATGTGGTATAAGAAGAAACCAAAGGTGAATCATCTGCGAGTATTTGGGTGTGTGGCACACATCAAGGTGCTTGACCCAAATCTGAAAAAACTTGATGATCGGAGCACCCGTGTCGTGTTCATTGGCTATGCAGATGGCTCGAAGGCATACAGGTTCTATAACCCACTCACTAATAAAGTAATGATTAGTCGAGATGCAGTTTTTGATGAAGGAAAAAAATGGAATTGGACCTCAGAAAATGAAGCACAAATAGAGAACAACGGCATTTTCTATGTGGAGTGGGGTGATGAACCAGTCCTCGAAGACAAAGAACCAATATTGCCAAAATCTCTTGAAACGCCTCACTCGCTTCATACACCAGAACAAAACACTCATGAGTCTTCTGAATCCGAAGAGCCACTTCGTATAAGATCTTTAAGAGACATCTACGAAGAAACTTCAGAAGTCGAAACAGAGCATGTAAGCCTCTGTTTTCTGTCATCTGAGGAGCCTAAAAGTATAGATGCAGCCCTGGCAAATTATAGATGGAGAAAAGCCATGGAAGAAGAGATGGAGTGTATTCAAAAGAATGGGACTTGGGAGTTGACTTCTCTTCCTCCAAATCAGAAGGCCATTCGGCTAAAATGGGTGTTTAAGGTAAAAAGGATGCGAAAGGAGAAGTGACGAAGCACAAAGCTCGCTTGGTGGCGAAAGGTTATGCCCAGAGAGAAGGAATTGATTATGATGAGGTGTTTGCACCAGTGGCTCGTCTCGAAACAGTGAGGCTTCTGCTTGCCATTGCGGCACAAAAGAACTGGGATGTGTATCATATGGACGTAAAGTCTGCTTTCTTAAATGGAGAGCTCATGGAAGAAGTGTATGTGAGTCAACAAACCAAGTTCTGCGTCTCAAGAAGGCCATGAATGGATTAAAACAAGCCCCAAGAGCCTGGAATGTCAAGCTCGATGCAAGCCTCAAAATTCTCGGGTTCAAGAAGAGTTGTCTGGAGCATGCAGTATATTCAAGGCTCTCGGTATCATCACAGCTGATAGTCGGTGTATATGTCGATGATCTTATCATCACAATATCGGTGCTCACCGAGGTAATAGAGTTCAAAACTAAAATGTGTAGTTTTTTTCAGATGAGTGATCTTGGCCTTTTTAACCTACTATCTAGGGTTAGAGGTTAATCAAAGTGACCGCGGAATCACTTTAAACCAAAAGAATTATGCTGAGAAAATCTTGGAAAAATCTGGTCTAGAAAAATGCAATTCATGCAAAGCACCCATGGAGTACAGGTCAAAGCTGAGCAAGGAGGAAGGAGGAGACTTTGTGAACGCTACTGAGTATAGAAGTCTTGTGGGAAGCTTACGATATCTGGTGAATTCACGACTAGATCTTGCTTACTCAGTGGGCATTGTTAGTAGGTTCTTGGAGAAACCTCGAGTCCAACATTTTGAAGCAGTTAAACACATTCTCAGATATGTGAAAGGAACTCTTGGTTTTGGAGTTTGTTATGGTAATGGTGTGTTGCTACGTTTAAGTGTTGGCATAATTTTTTAGTGCAAAAGTAAGAAGTCAGTGCAACATGTTACATGACATGTGGAGCGACTAGTTACGATTCAGATTAAGAAAGATCTGAAGCCTTCCTATTTCGACGACGCTTGGAGCGAAAGAAGAAAGACGCCACGAAGACTTGGAGCGCAAGAAAGTGACGTCGACGAGCCAGGCGACTTCCAGCTGTCAGCAACACGTCAGCAATAGGCGGCAACTCTACTTGCCTGATTTGTTCAGGAAGTCAGAACAGGCAAGACGACTTCCAGCCTATCAGGCGGCAACGACTTGCCTAAATTGTTCAGGAAGTCTGAAACTTCCTGTTCCTAATCCGAGAAGGATTAGGAATGTGAGCTGCTATAAAAAGCCTTGGGCTTTCCATTAGCAGTCATCCGTTCTTGTTCTAAAATTGCAAGATTTCTCAGAGCTCTTAACCGTGCACCATTGGCGTGTTGAGAGGCTGATTATATTTGCTAGAACGGCTTTGCTCCGATCAAACATCAAGTCGTGAAGATTGAGTGTTTGGATCAATTAAGGTTTTTGTTTGTGATTGAAGATTCACAACTCCGTCAAAGAAGACAACGACACCGAGCATAGGCTTGCTCGAAGGGTGGAATTGAGAGGATCTCAAAGACAGGGGGAGAGGCCCTTGGTTGAGGTTGTTCACGGTGAGATCTATAGTAGCTTAGGAATAGCTTGTGTGATAGCTAGTTGGTGCTTGAAGTTGTACTATTGACTACCTTATAGTGAAAACCTTTCCACTGACAAAGTGCCCCCAGACGTAGGTGCGGAGTCACCGAACTAGGTAATCATCTCTGGTGTCGTTATTATTATCTGTTTAATGTTTTGTTTACGGTTTACGTTTTAGGCAAGTAGTCGATACTCAAGTTACGACTTTATGTTCGACTTCTTGACTCGGCTACGATTCAGAATTTCATGGTGCATCATGACTAACTAGTTATAGTGACAGTGATTTGGCTGGCGATATCGATGATCGAAAGAGTACAACGGGGGTTGTATATTTCCTAGGGAACAACTTGATAACATGGTACTCACAAAAGCAGAAGGTGGTGGCATTATCTTCGTGCGAAGCAGAGTATATTGCAGCAACTTCAGCTGCGTGTCAAGGAATATGGCTTTCCAGACTTGTTGGAGAACTTCTAGGGAGAGACCCTGAGGTGGTGCGGTTGAGAGTTGATAACAAATCTGCGATATTGTTGAGAAAAAATCCAGTATTTCATGACCGAAGCAAGCATATAGACACGCGATATCATTTTGTGCGAGAATGTGTTGAAAATGGTGAGATCGAGATCGAACATGTCAGCTCAAGTGAACAAATGGCGGATATTCTAACAAAACCACTTGGAAGACTCAAATTTCTTGAAATGAGAACAAAATTGAAGATCAGAGACATATATGTTCGAGATTAAGGGGGAGATTGTTGCCAAATAATCTCTATATATAAACTTAGGCTAGGTATATAGGTGTTTTGTTTCTTATTTTCTTCTTGTTTTGTTTATTTCCTAGTTTGTTGTATTAGTTGTAGTTGGAGCATATAAATAGGCATGAAATAAACCAAGAAAAGTATTTGATTCTATTGATTTTTCTCTATTATTGTTCTGTGAGTTATTCTTAGATTCAACAGAGAATATAGAAAACATGGAGATTGGTCACTTCGTGTCCTTGCTATGGTGTGGAGGACGAAACAGAGTGGCACCTGTTTTTGGAGTGCCTTGTGACACGAGACATACTAGTTTGGCGAGACAAAGGTCAATTGTTTTTGGGTGACTTAACCATGAAAGAATGGAGGCTTGCTCATCCAACGGCGCCATTCTCCAACTGGGTTCTGGAAAATTAACACAGATGTAGCAGTTAGAGGCTTGGGGTTGGGCCTAGTGCTTCACGACTCTTATGGGGTGTCGGAGATGCTCTGCTGGCTTGAGCTTATGCTATCAAGGAAGGTACTCAAGTATTGGAGTCTTGTCTTTTTATGGCACAAAGTGTACATAATTTATCTTTTCGTTTTGTTATATGATTCCTCTGTACTTTATTAAGATGGTTCAAGTCTTTTAAAAAAAACTAGAATTAATAAATAGGAACAAAAATAATAATGGAAAATATATCTAACAACCTCTTTTGAATCGCAGAGGAGTAATTTCATGTCAGTACTCAATTTTGCTTCAATTTCAAATCAGTACCCCAAGTTTAAAACGTTTTTTACCGATACCTCAAGTTTAATTAGTTGCAGATAAGTTACTAATATGTTAAATCTAACAGAATTGAGAAGCGAAAATACCAAAATGCTCCTAATGCTTATTATTTGAAATTTGACCGTTCTGACCAGTTTAAATCCAGTCAAACCGGTTCAATTTTTCCGGTTTAAATATTAATAATTAAAATAGTAATAATTATTAATAAATAATATAATTTTTATTATTATTAATAATAATTAATATTACATTGAAACTTTTGAATTTAATAACTCTCTCATACGACCTCCGTTTTGGGCTCATAGTATATCAAATCAAAGAGAATCAGAAGATAAACAACTTTGTAGAATACTTGTAATAATTAAATAAATATTTACCGATGATTTATGATTAAATAGTATTTATAATTAATAATTAAACGATATTAATTATTAATATTATTCTTCAAAGTTGTTTATCTTCCGGTTCTCTTCAATTTGATATTTTATGAGCCCGAAACGGAGGTCGTATGAGAGAGTTATTCCATTTGAAAGTTTCAATAAAATATTAATTATTAATAATAATTAAAATTTTAATAATAATAATAATAATAATAATAATAATAATAATAATAATAATAATAATTATTATTACTATTATTGTTTTAATCATTAATAATTAAACTGGTCAAATTGAACTGGTTTGACTAGAATTGAACCGGTCAGACCGGTTAAATTTCAAATCATAAACATTAAGGGTATTTTGGTATTTTCACATCCAAATTATGTTAGATTTAACAAATTAATACTTTATCTACAAAGGATGGGACCACACCCGGTTCTTACCGGTTGGAGTTTTTGGCTGGAGGGGGAGAACGAGGCTAGCTTGTGGGCAATCACGCTATGGGCAATATGGAGGGTTAGGAATCAAGCAATTTGGAATATGGAAGCTTTCCACCCAGCGAGAGTGGCAGCAACAACAAAAGGGTTCCGACGAGCTTGGCTAGCGGCAAAGCCTCAGGGTGAAGGCTCAAGCGCAGATCCGCTTGTGACATCATCACCAAAAGTGTGGGTCCCACCACATTCAGGACGACTAAAAATTAATGTGGATGGGAGAATAGACGTCGAGGGGGGAAACTGGGGAATAGGGCTTATCTGCAGGGACCCAGAAGGTCATATTGTGGGAGCACTGTGCAGACGGTTTACGGGTTATCTCCACTCCGAAGAGGTGGAGGCCGTAGGAGTCAGGGAAGCTCTCTCTTGGGCAAAAGGACATAGCTGGAGGATGGTAGAGGCCGAGACAGATTGTATTCGGGTGGTGAATCAGGTCCAGAGAGGCAAACACTTACAAAACATGTTTGGGGGATCATCCACGACTGTAAACGGTTACTCTCAGCTCCCAATAGCAATAAGTCTTTATCTTTTGTCCGTAGATCATGTAATAAAGTGGCCCACGAATTGGCCAAATTTGCGTTGACTAACAGTAGTTGGAGTCATGGTGAGGGGCATGTCCCATCAACTATAGCATCAACTGTCCGGCTTGATGCCGGGTTAGTTGCTATTTATTAAATAAAATTCGCGTTCCGTTCAAAAATTAAACTTGAGGTAAGAAGGTTGGGGTAGAATTACCCCAATTACAAAAGTTTAAGCTAATTTTTTTATAAATTCAATAGAAATGAGTTAACGAAAATGTAACTTTATTCTCATTATGATGCCAATTGTCTTCCATCGAAATATTAAAAATAGTTAAAATCAAATAATTAACCTCACTCCTTTTCCAAAAAAAGGCAAAATAAAATGGCCAATAAGTAGAAAAATGGCATTATTCTTGTTAATTAATTCTGTTTTAGCAAATCTGGCTGTTTGCCGTTTCCCTGGCGATGACAAACTTCTTCCAGGCATTGGTGAGCTCGGTGGTTGTCTCTATCTCCGTCTTCTTGACAGTGCCGTTCCCTTGGGTGATCGTGTCGATCTTGGCGGGCATGGAGTCGAGCTCTTGCAGCACCTTCGTGATGTCTATGACCAGCCTCTCCGCCAGCGTGCACGAGAAGTCCTCTCTTATCACCACCCGCAGCACCGTTATGTGCTGCGCGTCCGCTGGCATAGTGTACGCCGGCACGATCCACCCGAACCGCCTTAGCATGTGTGACACCTCGAACTCGTTGTGCCTGCTGTTGTCTTTGAGCGAGAACGCCACCAACGGCACCCCCATTTCCTTTGACACTATGTTTAATCGCCCTGTCTTCTCCAATCCTTCTCTTAGCACCTTTGCATTCTCTTGGCAGTTCTCCATCACGTTTCGGTACCCCTGCAACCGATTTATTCATTGTTAGGGGATTGGAACCAGGGATGACAAAAAAATTTAAACCTAGAAGCTAAATCGTATGACCTAGATGATTAAATTCGTCCAGAACGCATTATATTATTATCTATATAGACGACGTACAAAAATAATGGAACTCAACATATGATATGTGATAGAGATCCCTAAACATACCCTAAATCCATGTGTTACCATATCTTTGAATTAGAGACTTCATACTTATACTATAGACTTAACGGTCACTAATTGTTATGAATTTATAAAAATGATAACAAAAATTGGCTTTTTATTAAGTTTTGTACCTCATAACCCAAACGAATGAGTTGGTAATACTGAGCAATGATTTGACTTGAACCTGCATATTTGAAAAGGAAAACAAATATTAAAGTCTGATTCACTTAAAAAATGTTAGCAAAAAATCACAATGATATCAATAAACAATGTGATGAGATGGGTAAATTGATCGATTTACCTTTGGAGAAGTTGAGGGTGAAGGTGGGTTGGTCAGAGCCAAGATAATTGATGTGGAAGATGAGCTCGTCTGGGAGGTCCTCCTTGTTCCTCCAGATCACCCACCCAATTCCGGCGTACACAAGCCCATACTTGTGCCCACTCACGTTTATGCTCTTCACCAACGGCAGCCTAAAGTCCCACTCCAGCTCCGGGTAGATGAACGGTGCGATGAACCCCCCGCTCGCCGCATCCACATGGATTGGAGTGTCCCATCTGAACAATCACACAAAACAACAAATGTTCTTTGAACTCACATCCTTTGAATGCTAGTAACCATGAACTATGTATTTGTAACAAAACTTACCCAGTTTCCTTGTTCTTTTCTACCAAGAGGTCGTTCAAGAGCTTGACGTCCTCGAACTCACCGTTGAGCGTGGATCCCAAGATGGCGGCGACGCAGATGGTGTTTTCGTCCACCATCTCAACGGCCTTCTCTGGGTCCATCACGTAGTACCCTTCGCTCAGCTTCACTTCCTTGAGCTCCACCTCAAAGTAGCGAGCGAATTTCTCCCAGCAAACCTATGTAATGTAAGGAAAATAATTCATAAATGCCTGATAGATAATGGGCTCAAAGCCCAGCGGGCCTATAAGGATGAACATATCATAATACCTGGACATTGGCTCCGGTGACGATGTTGGGCTTGTCGAAGGGCTTCCCCTGGGCCTTTCTCTTGTTCTGCCACTTCCTCTTGAAAGCAAGCCCAGCGAGCATGATGGCCTCGGACGAGCCCACCGTGCCCACACCCACGGCCGTCTCCGAGTCTCCGAGTGGAGCGTTGAATAAATGTGCTATCATGTTCACGCACCGGTTCTGCATCATACATAATTAATCAAAAAAATAAAACTATTAGATATTTTTACTCTCCACCATTAAGTAGTAATAAATAATGAGATATGGAATGAATCGTGCCTGGAGCTCGGTGGTGACAGGGTACTCGTCCATGTCGACGTAGTTCTTGTTGATGGAGTCCATGATGAGCTTGTCGCACTCAGGCTCCATCCACGTCGTCACGAACGACGCCAGGTTCAGCCTCGGGTTCCCGTCAAGCATCAGCTCGTCGTTTATGATCTGGAACGCTGCCTCCTTCGGGATCGAGCTTTCGGGCATCTTGAACCTGAGCAGCAAATAACAACATTAATAATTCGGCAATGGACGCATATAGACATAGAGACCGTATATGTGTTACCTAGGAAGCGATGCGCGAACATAGCGAGAGGCGAAGGTGGAGTGAATTGAAACATCGGAATCGGAAGAGGTTTTGGACAGCACCATTCTTGATCGTCAAGAAGAAGAGCTGAAACAAGATTATTGTTTTGTTGATTTGATTGTCCAAGAAGAGGAGGAGCTTATTATATATAGTGGGGGAGGAGCAATATATTTTTTCCTTTTTTGAATCACGTGGGGGAGGGGCAATATTAATTCACTGTTTTCTTAAAGAAAATATCGAAAAGTAAACGCGGAAAGAAATTAAATTAATTTTGTATTATAAGACTTGAAGATGGTAATATTGAATGGAACAAGAAAGTGGAAAATATAAAATTGGACTGGTCTTGGTATTTGGTGTTCAGTTTCCGCCAAATTTTATTATATGGATCCGATTTCCTCGAACCAACGGAGAATAATTAGAGTTGGGTAGATAGTATTGGAGCCAATGATTTTTTTGTACCTTCCTATTTCAATTTTGGTATGTAACTTTCAACTTTATCAGGCAATGATTTAATTTTGAAGCTACACATCGACAAATATGTGTAAAAGGTAATTTTGTTTGTAAAAGGTAAATTACAACATTAACAATTTAATTTTTAGTTTTGAGACAAAATTTCATCCCATAAACTTAAATCGTTAGTTATATTCAAATTTAACAAAATATAGTTGTTCAATTGATAAAAAGAAAATCACAACTCTGGTACACTATTTTATTTTGACGGAACGTCTTTGTATACCTACTTTGCAGATTTAGATATTTTCTCAAGGTTAGAGCAAAATTTACAAAAAACAATTCAAGTTTAGCCAGTTTACTTTTTAGTTAAATAAGAAACAAGTTGGTTGAGCCTTACAACTCTAACTAATTGGATTGTCAATTTCAAAGTTTGAACCCAAAATCTCATGTATAAATTCTACCCAATGTCCTCCAAGCTAAATAGGTTTCATTAATATGCTACACATTTTTTTTATATATATCCAAGTAAGTTTAAGCAATTTAAAAGATAAAAATGAAAGATACTTCAAACTAAATTAATTTATACTATAAGTACTTTTATTGATATATTTAAATTTATAATTTTGTATATAATAATCGTAAGTAATATTAATTTTTTTATATTTTGTATCTTAAATATTTATTTTTATTACTTTTATATAATATAACTCATATTTAATCTATTTCATTAAATTAAATAAATAAAATTCAATTAATTCTCGACTGTTCTAACCAACTGACTAGCACCTAATGCTTTTTACAACACTATTTTTTGTAAAACATTTGTGTAAAAATTCACTTTTCTCTGTACGTTTTTGCACCCGTTTGTATCAATTCACTGAAAAAATAGTGTAGCAAAGACACGTGATAAGTTATTACTGCAAGACTTTATATTAAAAGGTTTGAGCATCACACTATTAGTGGAGATATATGAATTTTAAACTCGTTGTGAATAAGGTGGGATAGAGTTAAAGGGTAGATTTAAAATATTTGTAATTAAAAAGAAAGTCATTCTAAAACAAATATGACTATAAGGTGAAACCATATGTGGTTTAATTCTATATTAGACGGTACTATATTTTGTATGTGATAAATATGTCTTTGCAACAATATTATTTTTCAATAAATTGATACAAATCAATGCAAAAAATAATAAATTGAACAACGAGTGTTTACAAAAAAAAGATACAAAGGAGACAATTGTTATAAAACAATTATTATTATGACATTAAATAAGCATAAATAAGTAATAAACTAACAATTGCAGTGAATGATGCACAGAGTTGTAGAGTAGAAAGTGAGAATACTTTTTCTGTAATTTTTATAATACCTCAATGCAGCAAGCTACAAGTGGTATATATAGGATGTTTAAGGCGGTGAATTATGATGAGTCACATCCATTAGTTGGTGGCCACTCCAAAATAGTGACACGTGCTCTATTTACAACACTCCCCCTTGGACACCACCTATGAATAATTACATTTAACTTTACAAGGAAAAACCCGATGGGATAAAAACCGAGTAAATAAGTAATTTAGGTGATGTTGGACGTGCACATTGCTGCCTCGTTAAAAACCTTTTCAGAAAAACCCAGTGGGATAAAACCTGAATAAGGGAAAAAGAGTGCAGCGCACATTTGTCCAAAGTGTGATCGTCTTCATATCCTTGCTCCCTCTGATTGATGCTCCCCCTGATGACCGACAGAGTTACTTTGGCTGTTTGCTGAGTCGACGCATGCCAATTCGCCATACTAACTTCTCGAATGTGGACGTCGGCAAGCTTTTAGTGAACAAATCTGCAAGATTTTCACTGGAGCGAATCTGCTTGACATCTATCTCGTTATTCTTCTGGAGTTCATGAGTGTAGAAAAATTTTGGCGATATGTGCTTGATTCGATCTCCCTTGATGTACCCTCCTCTGATTTGAGCAATACATGCTGCATTGTCTTCATATATTATAGATGGAGAGCCAGTTATAGGGGAGATATCACATGATTCTTGTATATGATGAATGATTGATCGTAAGAATACACACTCTCGACTTGCTTCATGCAGAGCCAAAATTTCTGAATGATTTGAGGATGTTGCAACCAAAGTCTGCTTTGTAGATCGCCAAGACACCGCTGTCTCATTACACATAAAGACATATCCTGTCTGGGATCGTGCATTATGGGGGTCTGAAAGATATCCTGCATCTGCATATCCTATGAGGCCAACATTTATGGTGGATTTGGAATATAATAATCCTAAGTCTCTTGTTCCACTCAGATAACGAAATATATGTTTGATCCCATTCCAATGCCGTCTAGTTGGCTCAGTACTGAATCTAGCCAGCATATTTACGGCAAACGCTATATCTGGTCGTGTACATTGAGCCAGATATAATAAAGCTCCAATTGCATTTAGATATGGTACCTCAGGACCAAGTATATTTTCATCTATTTCTTTTGGACGGAATGGATCTTTCTTAGGATCAATAGATCGAACCATCATTGGAGTGCTGAGTGGATGAGCATTATTCATATTAAAACGCTTCAAGAGTTTCTCAATATATGTGGATTGATGGATTAAAATTCCATTGGCCACATGCTCGATCTGTAGGCCGAGACAATATTTAGTTTTTCCAAGATCTTTCATTTCAAATTCTTTTTTCAAGTATGCTGCAGTTTTTAAGATCTCTTCAGGAGTCCCTATCAAGTTCATATCATCAACATACACGACCACAATAACAAATCCCATATATGTTCTCTTGATGAATACACATGGGCATATAACATTATTCTTATACCCTTCTCTGGTAAGGTATTCGCTAAGACGATTATACCACATCCTACCAGATTGTTTTAGTCCGTATAATGCCCTTTGTAATTTTATTGAGTATAGGTTCCTTGGACTATTTTTAATTGCTTCTGGCAATTTAACTCCTTCAGGGAGCTTCATATAAATATCGGTGTCCAATGTACCATATAAATAAGCAGTGACAACATCCATCAAACACATATCCAAACCTTCAGAGACTGTTAAACTAATCAAGTATCTAAAAGTAATCATATCCATTACAGGTGAATATGTTTCATCAAAATCGACCCCGGGTCGTTGAGAAAAACCTTGTGCAACAAGCCTAGCTTTATATCTAACAATTTCGTTTTTCTCATTTCTTTTCTTTGTGAATACCCATTTATATCCAATTGGTTGAACATCTTCTGGTGTTCGAGTTATAGGTCCAAAGACTTGGCGATTTGCCAATGAAGTCAATTCTACTTGAATTGCTTCTTCCCATTTTGACCAGTCATGTCTTTCACGACATTCATTAATGCTACGTGGCTCAAAATCAAAATCATTTATCACTTCATTTGCTACTGCAAAAGCAAAAACTTCATCAATTATAATTGATTTTCGATCCCAAGATTCTTTTACATAAGAACAATTTATGTTAATTTCCTTATTCTCCTGTTCTTGAAAATTTTTAGGATTTTCTGAATTTGCATTTGAAATCGATGCATCTACGGGGGTCAATAATCCTTGAGAAATAGATGTTTCTTCAGGAATCATTAGTTCTTCTGGAACAGTTTCGATACTTGATTGATTTTTTCGTTTTCGTGGAACGATATCTTTTGCTCCTATTGGTCTTCCACGTTTCCGATGTGTATTAGAGGATTTTACTGCTTCCTTAGAGTTATCATCTTTTATTTTAATTCTTGCAGGTGTATTAACGGCATCAATATATGACCTTGTCATTTTCGCCGTGTCTGTAAATGCGTCGGGCATTTGATTTGCAGTATTTTGCAAATGTATTATTCTTTGTACTTCATTTTCACATTGTGGCGTTCGTGGATCCAAATGATGCATGGAAGGTACTTTCCACGAAAGATCATGTTTTTCTTCATGAGGGGTTTTATGATCACCTAGAGACGGGAATGTTGTCTCATCAAAATGACAATCAGCAAATCTTGCTTTAAATAGATCGCCCGACAGGGGTTCAAGATACCTAATGATAGATGGTGAATCAAAACCAACATAAATTCCCAATTGCCTTTGAGGTCCCATTTTTGTGCGTTTGGGAGGTGCAACAGGCACTTGTACAGCACAACCGAATGTTCGTAAATGGGATATATCAGGCTGATGTCCACATATAAGTTGTATAGGAGAGTAGTGATGATACGCACTGGGTCGTAGACGAATTAAAGATGCAGCATGTAATACAGCATGTCCCCAAGCAGAAACATATAATTTTGACTGCAATAATAATGTGCGTGCAATTGTCTGTATACGTTTAATAGAAGATTCTGCTAGCCCGTTTTGGGTGTGAACATGTGGGACAGGATATTCAACATTGATACCCAATGCCATGCAATAATCATCAAACGTCTTAGACGTGAATTCACCCGCGTTATCAAGGCGGATTGATTTTATTGGATGATCAGGAAAATGTGCTCTCAACTTAATAATTTGTGCCAACAATTTAGCAAATGCAATATTTCGAGTTGATAACAAACAAACATGTGACCATCTACTGGATGCGTCAATCAAAACCATGAAATATCTAAACGGTCCACTAGTGGGATGGATAGGTCCACATATATCTCCATGAATCCTCTGCAGAAGTGATGGACATTCAGTACTGACTTTTGTTAAGGATGGCCGGACAACTAGTTTTCCTTGTGAGCAAGCAGTGCAGGCTATATCATTTGATAGTAAAATCTTATGGCTTTTTAATGCGTGACCACGAGAATTTTGAATAATTCTACGTATCACGGTTGATCCTGGATGGCCAAGGCGATTATGCCAGAGCATAAAAGTATTTTGATTAGAGAACTTCGGGTTCAATATCGCGTAGGACTCAACCGTTCTTATAATTGTGTAATATAACCCTGATGATATGACAGGTAACTTTTCGAGTATATGCTTTTTACCATAATCATATGACGTGATATAGAGATATTCATTTTCATTCTCATTTGAGGTCTCAATATGATATCCATTACTTCGTATGTCTTTAAAGCTCAGTAGATTTCTTCTGGATCTACTTGCATATAAAGCATTGTGGATGCTTAATTTTGTTTCATTTTTGAGTAGTAGAGTAGCTCTTCCAGAGCCCTCAATTATATTTGCAGAGCCTGTAATTGTATTAACATCCGCTTCACCCAAAGTTAGATACGAAAAATATTTCTCATCCTTGAGAATTGTATGTGTAGTGGCACAATCAACAATGCACATCTCTTGGTCATTTCCGCAGATAGATGATTCTTTTTCAAAATCCATCTTTTCATAAAACAAAAACAAAAAAACATTACATTAGCTATCAAAAATGATAGAAAGGATTCTCAAAAGAACGTACCAAAAAAAAACATTTACAACACAAAATATAGTCTATCACCATATAACTATTCATTAAGATTTTCAACCATATCCTTGTTTATTTGACCTATTTCTCCATCATCATCTGCCAGGAAATCAAAAACATTAAGATTGGTCAGATCTTCATTATCTGTGTTGTCGATGTAGTTTGTCTCTACCATTTTTTCTTTGCCTTTATCTTTCACAGATGCTTGATACAGGTCAACCGATGTTTTGGCGTACGACATGTACGCGCCCAATGTCCTATTCCGCCACATCTATAACAAATGTTTTCATTGTTTTTGGGAGTTTGAATTCGTGGGCCGTTTTCTCTTCTTCTTTCGTGTATATCTTGTCTATCCCGCTGCTGGTGAAATATTCTATCATTTCTTCCATGTGCCTGAAAATTGTTACGCCCTCGTCCGCGACCGCGACCACGACCACGACCACGACCACGACTGGGGCCTCGGCTTCGTTCGAATCTTGTAGGATTATGACGACTGGTCATGTTTACTTCCGGAAATGGAAAACTGCCGACAGGACGAGTATTGTGGTTTTTCAATAACAACTCGTTATTTTGTTCTGCAATAAGCAAACATGCGATCAGATCGGTAAATTTCTCAAATTTGCGTTCCCTGTATTGCTGCTGCAGAAGCATATTTGAGGGATGAAATGTAGAGAAGGTTTTCTCCAGCATGGAACTATCCGTCATTTTTTCACCACACATTCTGAGCTTGGATACAATTCTGAATATTGCAGAATTGTACCCGTTGATCGATTTGAAATCTTGGAGTCTGAGATTACTCCATTCACTCAATGCTCTAGGAAGAGCAATTGACTTCATATGTTCAAATCTTTCTTTCAGTTTAGTCTAGAGGTCAAGGGGGTCTTCAATATCCAGGTATTCTGCACGTAGGCCAGAATTGATATGATGACGAATAAAAATAGTAGCCTTCGACTTGTCCTGCAGGGACGATGTATTTTTAGAATTGATGACCTCCCCAAGATTTTGGGATCTAAGATGAAGAGTTGTTTCTAATGCCCATTCGAAATAGTTGCTTCCATCCAGGCATAGCGCTTCATAGTGACATTTTACCAGGTTCGACATCTGAAAAATTAACCGCAAGAACACAATTAAAATATGTCCAAAATATTTATTCAAACATAAAAATATGACATATTTTTGCGGTATTTAGAACTGCTGGTTCTAACTTTTAAAGCATCAAATTTCAGTCCCGATATCTTATAACATAGTTCGAGATTTATATTTTTATTTGGAACTTCGGGTTCCGTAAACTTTAAAAATAGCAAGCTTCTGAACGTCGGGTTCAACAACTTTATTTCCTGGCAGTTTTAGAACTTCAGGTTCGATATGCCTTTAGTTTTGTAAACTTCGGGTTTACATGTAAAATTATGTAATAAAATTTTCGGACAACCTTGAAACTTCGGGTTCAAGATGTCATAAAGTTAACAAACTTCGGGTTGCTAACATCATAAATATTCAACAAATATAATAAAACATATAATTTTCTGATGCGAAAGATCCAATTCAAGATTGGCGATCGCAGAGCATACTTATAATAACATAAATAAATTAATAAAGTAAACGTAAATTTAAGAATTAAATTAAATCAAATTCACTTTGCATTTTAAAAAAAAAATCGCCGCAATAAATAAGCTACTCGTGCTGATAACGTGTTATAAAACAATTATTATTATGACATTAAATAAGCATAAATAAGTAATAAACTAACAATTGCAGTGAATGATGCACAGAGTTGTAGAGTAGAAAGTGAGAATACTTTTTCTGTAATTTTTATAATACCTCAATGCAGCAAGCTACAAGTGGTATATATAGGATGTTTAAGGCGGTGAATTATGATGAGTCACATCCATTAGTTGGTGGCCACTCCAAAATAGTGACACGTGCTCTATTTACAACAACAATGAGTTTGTGCAACAATGTATAGTATACAGAGAGTCACTACAAAAATTATAATAATATACGGAGAATTTTTGTAATTATATAAATTTAGTGGTGGAGTATTTTCAGTATTACAAAAATGTTTTGAGATTATCTTCTGCGAAATGAATGGAGATTTTTTTTATAATAAACTTAGTGTTGGTCTACAAAATTAAAATAGTATACAAAAGAGTTTTTGTGATGTTTTCATTATTAAATTGGTCTAATATTCATGCCAAACGCCAAAATAAAGTAGTAAATAAATAAAAAAATCAACTCCTAAAAGATGAAAGTGGGTCATAGTATTGTGTCATCGCTTACAGATGGTTCATGTCTAAGCTTGACTTTATGAAACAAGAAAGTCAAATGAGGCTTGTTCAAACTTATGAACGATAATATTAAGTTGTGGAAATGCACCCCCAAATCCGACTTCACTTTTCCAACATTATTGGCAATTCTATGGTCCATTCAACTATAGTCTACTCAATTCCTCCTTCAGTGAAAGTTGGAAATTTTTAAAAATATTTTTCTATGAAATATTGTTAGATTATATTAAGTTGCTTATATTTAGAGTTATAATATTTATGTTTTCTTTCTCACATATATATTAGAGTTTATTCCTACTGCCTCTATAAATAGATGTCTCTTGTAATTCACATGACACACATAAATAATATATCTCTCATTATTTCTATCATGGTATCAGAGCCATTACCGATCCTTGGTTAATCTCTATGAATTTATTGTTTTGCCCACTCGTCGATAATTCGTGATTCTGACGGGTGGGCGAGAATACTCAATCTCTAACCTCTTGCTTCCGCAAATAACCAATCTCGCAATCTCGTAATCAATCTCATAATCTAATCCCTCTTGCTCCAATCAACCACCCACCAAAACCTTCTCTAGCTTCCGCCCAAATCAACACACAATCAACCAATCAACTCTTCTTAATCACCCAACATCCTTCTATCTCTCCACCATCAACAACCCAACGTCAATCATCATCACCATCAACCTCACGTTATCACCACCATCACAATTCAATCAACTACCAAATCAACAATTAATCTCTATGAATTTTTCGCTTTACCCACTCGTAAATGATTTGTGATTATGACGGGTGGGCGAGGCAAGTCAATCAATCTCGACATCAATCATCAATTTGCAGCAAATCGCCACTCCATCAAACTTCAGCAACGCGCATCGGCTGAATTCAGCCATCAGCCAGCAGGCATTAGACATCTGGCATCATTGGGCATTTGCTATCTCGCCATCAGCCATCAGGCATCTGGCATCATTGGGCAGCTGTTATCTCTTCAGGCATATGGCATCATTGAGAAGCTGTTATCTCGTCAGGCATATGGCATCATTGGGCATTTGCTATCTCGCCATCAGCCATCAGGCATCTGACATCTGGCATCATTGGGCAGTTGCTATCTCGCCATCAGCCATTAAACATCTGGCAATCATTGGGCATATGATATCTCACCATCAGCCATCAGGCATCTGGCAATCATTGGGCATTTGCTATCTCGCCATCAGCCATCAGGCATCTGACAATCATTGGGCATATGTTATCTCGCCATCAGTCATCAGGCATCTGACAATCATTGGGAATCTGCTATTTTGCCATCAGCCATCAAGCATCTGGCATCATCGGACAGCCGCTATCTCGCCATCTGCCATCAAGCATCATCATACATCATCGGGCATCATGCATCATTCAACACATACGGGCATCAGGCATCCGCCATCGGCTATGTGCAGCGCACATCCTCCATCCTCAATCCTCGCCACACCACTTCGACATCATTCTTGGCAGCCGCAACCCTCGCCACAACTCTCTACTATCAAGCTTCAAACTCAATTCTTGTTTCACTGCATTGAGTTTGAGGGGGGCTGTTAGATTATATTAGGTTTTCTATATTTAGTTTCATATATTTATGTTTCCTTTCTCACATATATTAGGGTTTCCTATTCTATTCCTATTGCCTCTATAAATAGAGGTCTCTTGTAATTCACACGACACAAATCAATAATATATCTCTCATTATTTCTATCAAATATGAATTATTATATTATTTTCATCGAATTGATGTATCTAAATAAATTTGTATGTTTTCTTTTAAAATTATTGTATACAAAATATCAAAACTATTTTTAAAAAATAAAATATATTTTGTCGTATTAGTACATGGATACATAGGAAAGTTACCTTGTAAACTTAGTATGTTATGCCATTTTAAATTGAATGTATTAAATTTAAAGTAAGTTTTCAGAGATGTTTATATATCATGTTAACTTGAAAATATCTGTCCTCCTATGCCATGTAAAAAACAGAATACAGGTTATTGCAATTGATATCTTTTTGTAAAAGAAATTTAAGGCTCTAGACACTTCCTGTAGTGCATTTTATAGTATAATAATATATGGACCTTAACAATTTTTATTAATATTTTATTATTCTCAATTGCTCGACGTAGACTAATCAAACATAAAATTAGTCCAAGCAAGGAACTAAGCAGTGTAGAAAATGGAAGTATTCCGTCAGGCAAGAGTGGCAGCGATCTTAAAAGAATTTCGAACAACATGTGCAACAATAAATCCCTTGGGAGGAGCTTCAGGAGCAGATCCACTTGTGTCATCATCGCCAAAAGTCTGAGTTCCTTCAAACCCATGAAAGTTAAAGATAAATGTAGATGAGGGAGTAGATGCAGAGGGGGAAACTGGAGTATATGACTAATATGTAGAGATTTAAATGGTCAAATTGTGGGATCGATTTGCAAACGTTTTACGGGTTATCTCCATTCCAAAGACGTGGAGGCCGCAGGAGTCAGGTAGGCTCTATCTTGAGAAAAAGGTAAGAACTTGAGGGAGATGGAGCTTGAGACAGATTTTCTTAGGGTGGTGGACCACGGCGGCAAGGAAAACACACTACGGGGTATTATTTATGACTGTAGGCGTTTTCTTTCAACTCTCGATTTTAATTTCTTGTTACCTTATGCTCGTAGATCTTGTAAAAATTAGCTCACGAATTGGCTAATTTTGCTTTAACTAACAATAGCTGAAATTAGAGTGAGGGGTCTGTCCCACCAACTATAGTTTCAACTGTTCAGCTTGATTCCGGGTTGGTTGCAATTCATTAAATAAAATCCGCTTGACCTTAAAAAACATAAAATTAGTCACACACGCAAAAACCAGGACTGATTTGTCAATGAATTAACTTGCCACCATAATACGTAATCAGGAGAATAAGTCAAATTTATTCCAACATTTTGACGAAACTGGCGGAAATTATATTACACTATGTACTAGTAGAGCAATATATATATATATATACAAATCGTACAAAATTGTCTTATTTACAAACCATACAAACTCATGGCAGACATGGAAATTTGCGTGCATGCTCTCCTAGCGTGTCCATGAAGGCTGACACACAGTGACTTTTGGGTCCAAAAGTTTCACATGAGTCCAAAAGTTCCACCTCCAACACAAACAGTTCCACCTAGCGCAAAAGGTCAGGTGGAACTTTTTGCGCTTATGGTGGAACTTTTTGCGACCCCAAAAGTCACTGCGTGGCAGCTTTCATGGACATGTGTCGCGCGCTGGGAAAGCGCGCACGCAAATTTCCATAATGCAACATTTCTAATTGGTTGGTGATTGGTTTGGACGGTTTGTAAATAAGCCAAAGTTTGTAGTGCAAGACTCGCTATATATATATATATATATACATGCTTTGAAGTTTTTACAAACCGTACAAACCAATAACCAACCAATCACAAATCTTTCCCACCGTGCGACATGTGTCCATGCGCGTGCATGAAAGCTGGCACCCAGTGACTTTTAAAGTTGCAAAAAGTTCCACCCTCAACACAAAAAGGTGGAATTGTATGGAACTGTTTGCGCTGGCGGTGGAACTTTTAGGTGCATGTGAAACTTTTTGTGACTCTAAAAGTCACTGCGTGCCAGGTTTTATGGATAAGCTAGAAAAGACTGTGCGCAGATTTTCATAAAGCAACGCTTGTGATTGGTTGGTAAAAAGCCACTAGTTTGTAGTGGAAGGCATCCCTCTATATATCTCGGTATAAACTAGCCCAAACGTCCTAACCATCTGAACCAATCTTAGGGGTTAGGTCGGTGTGAATCTACGAGCGTTGTCCCAGCGCACGATACGTGGCTATAAAGTTAACCCGCGGTGTTTTACCGGGCCCCAAACATTCCACCGGTTTGGACACTCCACCCGATTTCTCCTTTATATATAATATATAGGGATAATGACATTTTGTTAAACCTAACTATAGCGAAATGACACTTTCATACCATAACTATTTTTTCTCTTTTTTAATACCCTGAAATTTTTTTGTGACAACCTATGCTAAAATGACTAAAATACCCTTAGTTTAGAAAATCAAAATATAATTGGTCCAATTTGATTTATCAAACCAGATTTTGAAATGGTTCAAATTTAATTTTAGATTGGACAACATAATTGTAATTGCATCTTAAATATAAATCAAATTGAACTAGAGTTAAACAAAATTGAATCAATTCAATTTATGGTTTCTTAAACCAAGGTTAGTTTAGGCATTTCAGGCATTTTATAGTTAAGTTGTCGCAAAATAATTGTTAGGGTACTAAAAAAGGGAGAGAAATAATTAGGGTATGAACGTGTCATTTCACTATAGTTAGGTGTAATAAAGTGTCATTATCCCTAATATATATGAGGGGTAATTGCAGATCAGTACACTCGTCGAAACCTCATTTCAGAATCAGTCACCCAAGTTTGAAATTTTTTTTCTCAGTACCCTAAGTTTAAAACGTTAACACTTTAGTCAAAATTCTGTTAAATCTAACAACAACACTGTTAATATTTTTTTTCATACCCAGAATGCCCCCATATATTTTATAGGGTATAATTAATTTTTAAATATAAAATTACCATTTTACCCTCATTTGCATAACGAATTTAACTCAAGATTAAAGGGCAAAATTGTATTTTCCAATAAACATAATAAAAAATAAAAAATGACAATAATACCTCTTTCTTCAACTTAAGTTCACTCTCTCACCCTCTTTCTTCAACCTCTGTTTACCCTCTTCCTTTCATTTCCATTTTCCTCGATTAAACTCAAATCAACTAGATTTCAGATAATTCAAAAAAAATACAGATATAAAATTATAACCTTACAAATAAATTGCACAACTTAGAATAACAATAACACAATTATATAACCACAAGCTTTTTACAAGCCAGAACCAATTCCAATTACACAAAACAACACACACCAACAACATGACCTGCTACCTTCCCGTTGAGGTCTTCGACATGCCCAACCTCCGACACCTCCACCTCAGAGGTAACTTCTTCGACGGAGCCATCCCGCTCGAGTACGGCCGCTGGGAGTTCCTCGAGTACCAAGTTTTTCTTGGTCACGAGTCACAAGTTAAGCAATATCTCTCCTCACAAATTCGTGAACAAAACAAACAAAATCTCACAAACCTATTTGTTAGATTCGGAATCGGAACCATCAGAATCAGAGACGTTGGCGACGGGGATAGAGCACTCGTTCCGAAGCTTTGAGATCTTGGCGTCGACGACGGTGGTGCCGCGGCAAGCGTGCTTCTTGTCCACAGACTCGAAATTCGAAGAAAAATTCCACGAAGACTGGTGCTTCTGAGGCACTGCATCTTCCCCTCCATCTTCATTGTTCTCGTCTTCTTCTCCATCTGAGAGCGGTGGCGGCCAATTGCGGGCTCACCGAAGATTAAAGAGTTGCACAACCAGCAAGTTGCGGTGGCAGATTTTCTAAGACCTTGACGCCTGAGATCGGGATCCGGACAGGCTCCGCCACAACAGGTTGTTGGTTCCTAGTCTGGGTCGTGACTCAATGGTGGGTGGTTCGGGAGAGGGAAACTAGAGCCGAGCTTGGAAAATCCAGATGGAACGATGGTGCTCCAGATCTGGTGGCGTTCGGAGAAACCGACGAGCTTGGGGAATATCCGGTGAGCTTGTCTAGGAAGCTTTATGAATCTGACACGTCTCCAACGACGATTGGTGGCGCGATGTGGTGTGAAGAAGAAGGAGACGAGGTGTGGTCCTGGATATGAAGAAGACAAAGGGTTTATACCGCGAGGGCATTTTGGATATTTTACAAACACTTCCGTTAGATTTAACCGAATTTTGACTAAAGCGTTAACGTTTTAAACTTGGGATACCGAGAAAACAAATTTCAAACTTGGGTGACTGATCTTGGAATGAGGTTTCAACGGGTGTACTGATCTGTAATTACCCCTATATATGACATGTAATTCCGTAACATCAGGAGAATTGTGTAACGAGAGGTTCCCTACTGTAACGAGGGGCGGCGATTATTTTTCTATAGAAAATTACTGAACCTTGAAGGGTGAATGGTGTAACGAGGGGGACGAGTACTTTTCTATAGAAAATCAATGAACCCTGTCGGGGGAATGATGTAACGAGGGGTCGGGTGTAATGAGGGGAACGGATATTTTTCAATAGGAAATCAATGAATCCTTTCGGGGAAATGACATAACGAGGGGTACCTAGGTATAACAAGAGGTCTCTGGGTGTAACAAGGGGTTATGGAAATACCATAATACTAGAAACATTGGCTGCCTATTTTATGGAAATACATAACTTAATAATGTAAATACGTGTGCATGTGTCACCACCCAACTGATTCACACGGTTTGCACAGTGTGGTCTGGTGAGTACCAGACCGTGACCCTATATATTGGTCAAATAAAATACAAACCAACTAAAATGTCCAAACTACACATCTGACCATTCATCTGGCGAGAATACATTAGCGCGCGTCTCCACACAAATGAAAGATAGTTCCATATTTTTGCATGCTAAAAAATACATATCAATAGCACATTCAACAATTTCAATAGAATGTCCACCTCGCTTAATAGTATAGGAATTAGTAAGGTTAATATTCTACTAATATGCATATTTTAGCATGTAAAGATTCGAAACTGCAGCTCACTTATTGAATATGTGCGCTACGTGACGTGTCACGCACTGGTGTAATCTCACCAAATGAGTGTCTCACAGCCAGTTTGAACGGTTCAAACGTTCTACCAGTTTTTACTAGAGTGCGTCCTAATATATATGATAAATTAGATATGTATATCATTGAGTGTCTAAACCGTCCGAACCCACCATATCGTTGTCCAGTTTTCACCATTCTTCTATCGCGTAGAACGTGGATTAGCGTGTGTGAGGAGAGAAAACGTTCACTAATGAATTTGTGAGTGTATTATCGACAGTTTGATGGGCTGATGGTTGACCTAATCAAGGATATTTAATTTGGGATCACGATTCTGGGGCACCATTTTCATAAGTTAATCTTGCTTTCTTTGGTCCTTGTTCCGGGGCTCGATTATGTGGTAAAGTTATATATTGAAGTTGATTTTGCATTGCATTTAGGCCGAATTTGATGTCGTTTTCGTCAGAAACAATATAAATGTTTGAGTTTTTCCTTTTCAAGATCAATTGTTTGAGTTGTGCTTTTGGGTATTTCAAATTAAAATGGCCCGCGAGGAGGAGATTCGAGAAGTTGTGTCTGGGTAGTCGTCGGCGGAGAGTATTGCTGGCGGTAAGTAAAAAATGCACTCCAATAAAAGTTAGGCCTAATATTTAAGATATGTGTTTGAGTGTAGTATATGAAATTGGTGTTCTTTTTGGTTATTTGACTTTTTGTGCATACGTTGAAGTTATTCTAGTAAGCGTGGTTGACCACATACTGAAATATTGAAAGTTCCACCGAAAAAGCAATATGTTTCTTGCACCATTATGGCATAATATTCTACCATACCTCTCATGCATCAACCAACTAAAGGCACTAACATTCTACATATACTTAAACATTCTACCAAGGAAATATTATATTTTACGACATTCTATTATATTCTACGACATTCTATCATAAAGCGCATACGATATTCCACATGTTGCCAAAAACAATCTAACAAGAATGGCATAATATTTTACCATATTGACGTAACATTCCCAAAGGAATATCATATTCACAATCAGTTTTTTCCACTCTAACGGCGCACATAAAATATGTGCGCCGTTAGAAATGAAATTAGTAACAACGCACTTTATATGTGCGTCGTTACTGTCGAACATATTTAACGGCGCACATCGTAATGTGCGCTGTTACAAAAGGTGTTGACCGTTGACCATTTTGTAGCCGTTATGGAAAACGGTCGAAAATGAAGCCGTTGTTGTTCCCGTTACTTTGTAACGGCGTATCTTGGTGTGTGCGCCGTTACAAATATGTATTATAAGTCTTGGCAGAACCTCCTCCTCTTCTTCCTACAACATATCTCACAACTACTTTTCTCCCGACAAGGGTAATTTCGTAATTTCGATATTTTATAAATTTTTCCGAGCACCCTCAGACAAATCTCCCGAGAAGGTATATACAAATTTTTAAATAATGCACTACATATAACTGCAAATTTGTATATGATTTCATCCAAGTTTAGATTTTGTATGGTTTTGCTTGTATGAATAATTTGCATGTTAAATTTATTAAATTAGTTTTGGAATTGATGAAATAAATTACTCGATTCCATGAATTGCATGATAACATTAGGGTCAATTCTCCCGATTCCATTAATTGCATGATAACATTAGGGTAAAGTCTCCCGTAATTGTTATTTGCATGATAACATTACATTAGGTTATTTAATCATAAACCACCATAATAGGGTATGTTGGACATTTATGACCTAATTAGTGGTATTTTGGTCATTTATGACCTAATTAGGGGTAATAAGGTCATAAATGACCAAACAAGGGTAATTAGGTAATTTATGTGAATTAGAAGGTACGTACATATTTTTAAATAATGCAATATTATGTAAATCAATTGTTAACCGAATTTATATATATTACATATATAGAATGGATCGGAGATGGTTGGGATCCGTAAAAATGAGTGAGGAATTGATGAAAGGATTAAGCAGTTTTGTAAAATTTGCGAGGAAAAACGCTCCAAGAGATGGTGTGGGACGTTTCAAGTGTCCATGCACGAGGTGTTGTAATTCTGCTTGGCACGATATGGACACCATTTGCGATCATATATTGAGGAAAGATTTCCTTAGATCGTATAATGTGTGGTTCCATCATGGCGAAGCCGAAGGAGCTAGCTCGAGCCGGAATTGGGATATCAGTTTGAGGGAAACATCGGCGAATCAACCTTGTTCAACGCCGGACAACAATCCAGTATACGTTGATCCTGTGCATCAGCTCGTGGATGATGTAGACCCAACTAGAGATGTAAGGATTGACGAGGACGAGGATGAGGACGAGGACGAGGACGAACAACAAAACATTGGAATAATAACCGAAGTCGAGGAGGGAGTCGCTAAGGCAACCATGACAGTATACAACCGGTTGGTGACGGAGTCGTAAAAGCCGTTGTACGAAAATAGTGAGGATACTTCATTAGCAGTAATGTTAAGGATGTTGTCCATCAAGCAGAGCACCGTGATATCTGACGAAGCTTTTACCAAGGTTGCCAAAGATTATTGTTCTACGTTACCCCAACCTAATACGTATCCATCTAGCTATGCAGCGGCGAAGCAGAAAATGAAGGCAATCCAACTGCCACACGTGAAATATGATGCATGTCTGTACGGATGCACTTTGTACTACGGAACACAATCGCAACTCCAGGCATGTGGCGTTTGTGGAGAAGCACGATACGCTAAAGTGGGAAAAAAATTAGTTCCGAAAAAGACGTTGTGGTACTTCCCATTGACTCTTCGACTTCAACGTTTATATCTTGCCCCAAAGACGGCTGAGTGGATGCGATGGCACGGGGAGCGGGAGAATGAGGACGATGAAATATTAGAACATCCATCGGACGGTGCGGATTGGATTCATTTTGACGCTAAATACCCAGTATTTTCTGGAGAAATACGGAACGTGCGGCTGGCGCTGTCATCCGACGGGTTCTCTCCATACGGGCCTAATGCAGCGAGTTACAGCTTATGGCATGTAGTCGCTATCCCGTTGAATTTTCCGCCCTCGATGGCTATGAGAAAGGAGTATAACATCCTCACCATGTTGATATCTGGTCCAAAATCACCGGGGAAATGCTTAAATAACTTCATGTGTCCGCTGATTGATGAGTTGAACCATTTGTGGGAGCACGAAGTTGTCATGTAGGATGGTTCTAAGAAAGAGGCTTTCATCATGCGGGCTGCTGTGATGTGGACAATAAGTGACTTCCTAGGTTTGGGAATGTTGGGGGGCATCCAGACTAAAGGCTATAAGGCATGTCCTTTATGCTTGGACGAGATCGATTCTGAACACAGTAACTCAAGAATCTCTTACCAAGGTGCTCGTAGGTTCTTACCACCGAAACATCCGCTGCGATTTCAGCCGCATGCCTTTAACGGGAAGACAGAGACACGGAGAAGGCCTACCCGGCATTCAGGGGCTGCTGTACTCAGTGCGATTCTACGTCATCAATACCCACCGCCTAGTCTGCATCCGAAGTTCAGTAAACGAAAAGGGGGTGGTGTTACTATATGTTGGTCTCATAAAAGCATTTTCTGGGAGCTGCCTTATTGGAAAAATCATAAAGTCAGACATGCATTGGATTTGATGCATATAGAGAAGAACGTATGCGACAACGTCATAGGTACAATTCTTGGAATTGCATGGAAGACTAAGGATGACGTGAAAGCTAGGAGAACTTACGAGGAACAGGGTGTCCGGCAAGACCAATGGGTGCAAGACGGGGAGCTCCCAGATGCACCTTATGGTGTGGCGGGTCGTGATCGGAAGGAAGTACTGGAGCATATAAAAGCTGTTAAGTTTCCCTCTGAATATGCGGGAAGTCTAAAGAGCAAGGTGAATCCCGATGAGAAAAAGTTTCTCGGATTGAAGACCCACGATTGTCACATGTTGATGCAACGTATCTTCCCCCTTGTCATTCGAAAGTACGTTCCGCCTTATGTGGCAGAAGCATTAACAGAGCTGGGCAAGGCCTTTCAATTGTTGTGCACGAGGGAACCGAGGAAAAAAGCCCTGAAAAGGTTGGGGGAAGATATAGTGGTTCTAGTCTGTAAGTTGGAAACTATTTTCCCTCCTTCATTCTGTACAATTATGGTTCACCTTCTACTGCACCTCCCGGATCAAGTTTTGCGAACCGGCCCAGTTCATTTCACATGGATGTTTCCAATTGAACGGTATGATCCTTGAATTCGAAATATCATTTCCAATTACCATTGAACTGTATAATCGAATATGACATTAACCTTCATAATTCGATTGTAGGCAACTTGGCGTGTACAAGAAAAGTGTGCGAAAACCGCGATATTAAGAAGGTTGTATAGCCCAACAGTACTTGATGCACGAGTCTGTCACCTTCACTCAGATGTACCTTAACCGCGCCACTTCAGCCAGCGAAAGTTTTGTTAGTCCAGCTCTAGGTTTCAATTTCCAAAAAATTGCTCCTTAGGGGTATTTTTGGAACTATTAAAAAAAGTGCCCCTTAGGGGTATATTTGGAATTACAAAAAATTTGCCCCGTAGGGGTATTTTTGGAATTATTAAAAAAATTGCCCGTTAGGGGTATTTTTGGAATATTAAAAAAATTGCCCCGTAGGGGTAATTTTGGAATATTAAAAAATTTGGCCCGCAGGGGTATTTTTGGAATTATTAATAAATTTGCCCCGTAGGGGTATTTTTGGAATATTAAAAAATTACCCCGTAGGGGTATTATTGGAATTTCCAAAAAATTGCCCCTTAGGGGTATTTTTGGAATTATTAAAAAATTGCCCCTTATGGGTATTTTTGGAACTATTAAAAAAATTGCCCCTTAGGGGTAATTTTGGAATATTTAAAAATTTGGCCCGTAGGGGTATTTTTGAAATTTCCAAAAAATTGCCCCTTAGGGATATTTCTGGAGTTATTAAAAAAATTGTCTTACAAGTGTTATTTCGGTCAAATTGACCTTAAATTAGCGTTATTTCAGTCAAATTGACCTTAAAAGGGTAATTCGGTAATTTCCGGCCGAATTAGGGTTATTTCGGTCAAATTGACCTTAAAAGTGTCATTCGGTCAACTCCGGCCGAATTAGGGGTAATTCGGTCATTTTGACCTTCAAAGGGGTAATTCGATCAATTTGACCTTAAAAAGGATAATTCAGGCATTTTCGGCCGAATTAGGGTTATTTCGGTCAAATTGACCTTAAAAGTGTTATTCGGTTAATTACAGATAATGGAGCCTAGACGTAAGGCACCTAAGGCCAGGGCACCTAGGCGAGCCACCATGGACATTCCATTTTTCGAGGCTTCACAAGCGCCGGAGTTACATGATGAGATGTACACTCCGTCACCACCGCAGCCGACTCAGCCGACTCAGCCAACTTATCCGGGAGATACGGAGGTTGGCTGGCAGTTCCAGGTCCCGGATCCTCGGAGTTTCCAGGAGATGCTCGGAGACGTCGCAGGACCCTCCGAAGAGGACTTTGTGCCGGATGAGTCAGAAATCCCGTTGAACGAGTGGAGGCTCCTTCCCCTCGAGTACAGAGAGATTTCTAGGTACGAGCTGTACTTCGATTACAAAGTGGAAGTCGACTGCCTGAACACGAAGAGCTGGGAAGTCAGGGCAAAAAAGGACCAAAAGATCGACATCAACATCGAGCACGAAGAGAGAGCAGTTCAGACGAACGGAGGTCCGTTGCTCTTGACGTGGGAAAACGGCCGACCACATGTCGCAGGAGGAATCCTTTCAATGGAAAGGGTGAAGACGATTATAGGAAAATTCGCTCGGGAACGCGACGCTTCCTACCGCACGTTTGGGGATTTGCCGGCGTCTGAGTTCCAGGCGTTTTGGAGGAGTTTTAAGGTAATTTCAACATTTACTCACATTTTTTTTCAAATGCTCGTATTATAAATATTGATGTGATGTTTGTGAATTTCAGCGTTTGTTTGCAGTGACCGATTCGGTTGAGCTTAGGGGTTGGATTCGTGAGGCGGCCATAGGCGCTTACATGGAGCAAAAATTGAACATGAAGCGGTTATACAAGCTCTACGTCGACCCTACTAGACTGGACTGTAATGAGATTCCCAAGTGTCTGAAAGGGAAGAAGTCCCAGTGGCGGTGGCTCGTTCAACATTTCGATGCCAACGAGGTATATTACTAATTTTTACTTTAATTTTTTTTTTTAATTTTACTTTAATTTACTAATTTTGATGTGAATTTACTTTTATTTTTTTTTCAGGAACAAGTTGGTACTCAAATGAGTGCCATTCGGAGGAGCGAGAACAAATTAAACCACCACACTGGTAAAGTCCCATTTCGACAGCTTTGGGAGAGGATGTCGGAGGCCGGGGAAGTGGAGGTCTCCAAAAAGTTGGAGGCCTTACTGAAGGCTCACAAGGCCTTACCTAGGCCTGGTGATGATGCACAGGAGGGGGAGGAGGAACTCAACCCGAAGCTTGTAAGTTTCATTATTATTTTTTAAAATTTTAATATTTAAATTTATTATATTAATCAAATTTTTTTTGCAGCTTTACATTAAGAATGCACTTAGGGATTGGAAGAATGACGAGGCGAACTACAACGAGGATGGAACGCTGAACAAGATGACCGACGTTGAAGAGGATGAGGTCATGCGACTAGCTGCCGAGCATGTTCGCGAGATCGAGCTTGCCAGAGGAGTTACCATAGAACCCTCCAGATGACGACGCATCCGGGGTTGCGGGAGTTCTTACGAGGCACCGCCGAGACAGAGAAGACGTTCGACCTCCTCCGATGGTAGTCAAGCGGAGAGTGCGGAGCTCCGGACTGAACTCACGGAACTTCGCGCTGAACGTCAGTAGCACGCCGCCCAAAGCCAGCATGCCGAGCACATGTTCCAGTACTTCCAAGAACAGCTGAAGTTACTCAACCCTAATCTCGCCCCTCCACCTCCATTTAACCCGAATAGTTCTACAGATCCTGGAGGCCCGTCGTCATAGATCTTATGTAAATTAAATATTTTATTCAACAATTTCAATATTAATATAATTTTATTTTCAACAAATTCAATATTCATTTTTAAATAAAAAAATAATAAATATATTTTATATTTTATATTTATTATTTTTAAATTTTTTTTTTTTTATTATTCTGGATTATTTGTAACGACGCACAAAGTTAGTGCGCCGTTACAAATGTAACGGCGCACAAACGGCGTGCGCCGTTACAAATGTAACGGCGCACAAATGGCGTGCGCCGTCACTAATTGTAACGGCGCCCACCGTCAGTGCGTCGTTACAAACAGTGACGGCACCGTCGCCTTCCGCAACGGTGACGGTAGCCTTTGTAACGGCGCACTAACGTCGTGCGCCGTCACAGTTAGTAACGGCGCACATCCGTCTGTGCGCCGTTACAACCAGTAACGGCGCACAGACTGCGTTTTGTGCGCCGTTACAGATTGTAACGGCGACACTGTAACGGCGCACTTTAACTGCGCCGTTACAGACGTTTTTGTGCGCCGTTACAACATAAAAACCTGATAGTGATTCTACCACGTACCAAATTCGTCCACATGCATATCAAAATGGGCATTCGTATAATTCATATGCAAAATATATTTACGAGAAAATATCCACACAACAACATAATAAACAAATCATATTAGACATGCTGATGAAAAGACAAGCTCGGAATTAACATTAATGATATGACCAACTTCACCCAATAGACCACACGAGACCCTAGAAATTGAATAACTATCAATAAGGTGAGAAGAAAGTATTTCCCTTAGTTCGATCTCACTGTTGTGAAATAAACATTTTCCCGACAGTGGTCTAAAAATGGATGGGGATTCCCCGTTTCTAATGGAGACGAGGATTCCCCATGGGGTTCGGGGATTCCCCGTTTTCTGTTTCCAACCCAATACTTTTAAAACATATTTATTTTTTTTAATAATTTTTGTATTAAAAATTATTATTTTGATGAAAATATATACTTCAAATATTATTATTTTTCATTAAACATGTATTATAAAATTTTCTTTTAATAAAAAAGATATTATTTTTCAATAAATATGCATTTGAAAATATAATTTTTAATTCTTTTTAATATATCGGGGCACTACACCAATTATGTGTTTGGGTGACACAATAAATTCGATTTGTCACCCTTAATCAAAAATAAGGTAACACAATAAATTCGATTTGTCACTCTTAATCAAAAATAAGGTAACACACTATACTTTAGATGACCCTTTAAATATCATCCAATATTTTGGGTGACAATGAATATGTGACACCATTGGGGTGACACACATGTTGTCACCTAACACTTTAGGTGACATATCTCATACTAGGGTAACATAAAATTGTGTCACATTAACACATAATTGGTGTAGTGGCGGGGCGGGGATACCTCATCCCGTCCCCGCCCCGTTTCTTTTCGTACTCGAAAATCCCCGTTGGGGACGGAGAATATTGACATCCCTAAACTTAACTAAAAGATTAAGCTTTTAGTTGAGTTGGTCCTCTAATATGGTATCAGAGGTTGTACCTCGCAGACACGGGTTCGAATCGTAGGCGTACAAATAATATTTCATTTGATTCAATCTCATTTTTCATCGTCAAACATATTTTCAAAAATCCTTCTAACTTCTAATGGGATTTTATATCTACTCTTTATACTTCTAATCAAAAGTAAACGTCCAAATTTAAAAAAACGGGCTCATTCATGAGTATAAAACTATAATTGATCCTTCAATTTTTAGCTTAAACTTTTAATTGAGTTGGTACAAAATAAAAAATAACATGTGTAAGCAAATTTTGCATAAATTCAATAGAAATGAGATACTGAAATTCGAAGTAATTTTATTCTCATTATAATGCCAATTGTCTCACATCGAGTACAATATTAAAAATAGTTAAAACAAATCCATACTAAATCACATGAATCAACCTCACTCCTCTTCCAAAAACAAAAAAATAAAATGGCCAACAATCACATATATAGTCCTATAAGTGGAAAAATGGCATTGTTTATTGTTAATTAATAACTTAGTAAATTGATTGCCTTCTAGCAAATCTGGCTCTTTGCAGTTTTCCTGGCGATGACAAACTTCTTCCAAGCATTCGTGATTTCAGTGGTTGTCTCCATCTCCGTCTTCTTGACGATGCCGTTGCCTCTGGTGACTGTCACCGCCTTGGTGTCGATCTTGGCGGGCATGGAGTCGAGCTCTTGCAGCACCTTCGTGATGTCTATGACCAGCCTCTCCGCCAGTGTGCACGAGAAGTCCTCCCTTATCACCACCCGCAGCACCGTTATGTGCTGCGCGTCCGCTGGCATAGTGTACGCCGGCACGATCCACCCGAACCGCCTTAGCATGTGTGACACCTCGAACTCGTTGTGCCTGCTGTTGTCTTTGAGCGAGAACGCCACCAACGGCACCCCCATTTCCTTTGACACTATGTTGAATCGCCCTGTCTTCTCCAATCCTTCTCTTAGCACCTTTGCATTCTCTTGGCAGTTCTCCATCACGTTTCGGTACCCCTGCAACCGATTTATTCATTGTTAGGGGATTGGAACCAGGGATGACAAAAAAATTTAAACCTAGAAGCTAAATCGTATGACCTAGATGATTAAATTCGTCCAGAACGCATTATATTATTATCTATATAGACGACGTACAAAAATAATGGAACTCAACATATGATATGTGATAGAGATCCCTAAACATACCCTAAATCCATGTGTTACCATATCTTTGAATTAGAGACTTCATACTTATACTATAGACTTAACGGTCACTAATTGTTATGAATTTATAAAAATAATAACAAAAATTGGCTTTTTATTAAGTTTTGTACCTCATAACCCAAACGAATGAGTTGGTAATACTGAGCAATGATTTGACTTGAACCTGCATATTTGAAAAGGAAAACAAATATTAAAGTCTGATTCACTTAAAAAATGTTAGCAAAAAATCACAATGATATCAATAAACAATGTGATGAGATGGGTAAATTGATCGATTTACCTTTGGAGAAGTTGAGGGTGAAGGTGGGTTGGTCAGAGCCAAGATAATTGATGTGGAAGATGAGCTCGTCTGGGAGGTCCTCCTTGTTCCTCCAGATCACCCACCCAATTCCGGCGTACACAAGCCCATACTTGTGCCCACTCACGTTTATGCTCTTCACCAACGGCAGCCTAAAGTCCCACTCCAGCTCCGGGTAGATGAACGGTGCGATGAACCCCCCGCTCGCCGCATCCACATGGATTGGAGTGTCCCATCTGAACAATCACACAAAACAACAAATGTTCTTTGAACTCACATCCTTTGAATGCTAGTAACCATGAACTATGTATTTGTAACAAAACTTACCCAGTTTCCTTGTTCTTTTCTACCAAGAGGTCGTTCAAGAGCTTGACGTCCTCGAACTCACCGTTGAGCGTGGATCCCAAGATGGCGGCGACGCAGATGGTGTTTTCGTCCACCATCTCAACGGCCTTCTCTGGGTCCATCACGTAGTACCCTTCGCTCAGCTTCACTTCCTTGAGCTCCACCTCAAAGTAGCGAGCGAATTTCTCCCAGCAAACCTATGTAATGTAAGGAAAATAATTCATAAATGCCTGATAGATAATGGGCTCAAAGCCCAGCGGGCCTATAAGGATGAACATATCATAATACCTGGACATTGGCTCCGGTGACGATGTTGGGCTTGTCGAAGGGCTTCCCCTGGGCCTTTCTCTTGTTCTGCCACTTCCTCTTGAAAGCAAGCCCAGCGAGCATGATGGCCTCGGACGAGCCCACCGTGCCCACACCCACGGCCGTCTCCGAGTCTCCGAGTGGAGCGTTGAATAAATGTGCTATCATGTTCACGCACCGGTTCTGCATCATACATAATTAATCAAAAAAATAAAACTATTAGATATTTTTACTCTCCACCATTAAGTAGTAATAAATAATGAGATATGGAATGAATCGTGCCTGGAGCTCGGTGGTGACAGGGTACTCGTCCATGTCGACGTAGTTCTTGTTGATGGAGTCCATGATGAGCTTGTCGCACTCAGGCTCCATCCACGTCGTCACGAACGACGCCAGGTTCAGCCTCGGGTTCCCGTCAAGCATCAGCTCGTCGTTTATGATCTGGAACGCTGCCTCCTTCGGGATCGAGCTTTCGGGCATCTTGAACCTGAGCAGCAAATAACAACATTAATAATTCGGCAATGGACGCATATAGACATAGAGACCGTATATGTGTTACCTAGGAAGCGATGCGCGAACATAGCGAGAGGCGAAGGTGGAGTGAATTGAAACATCGGAATCGGAAGAGGTTTTGGACAGCACCATTCTTGATCGTCAAGAAGAAGAGCTGAAACAAGATTATTGTTTTGTTGATTTGATTGTCCAAGAAGAGGAGGAGCTTATTATATATAGTGGGGGAGGAGCAATATATTTTTTCCTTTTTTGAATCACGTGGGGGAGGGGCAATATTAATTCACTGTTTTCTTAAAGAAAATATCGAAAAGTAAACGCGGAAAGAAATTAAATTAATTTTGTATTATAAGACTTGAAGATGGTAATATTGAATGGAACAAGAAAGTGGAAAATATAAAATTGGACTGGTCTTGGTATTTGGTGTTCAGTTTCCGCCAAATTTTATTATATGGATCCGATTTCCTCGAACCAACGGAGAATAATTAGAGTTGGGTAGATAGTATTGGAGCCAATGATTTTTTTGTACCTTCCTATTTCAATTTTGGTATGTAACTTTCAACTTTATCAGGCAATGATTTAATTTTGAAGCTACACATCGACAAATATGTGTAAAAGGTAATTTTGTTTGTAAAAGGTAAATTACAACATTAACAATTTAATTTTTAGTTTTGAGACAAAATTTCATCCCATAAACTTAAATCGTTAGTTATATTCAAATTTAACAAAATATAGTTGTTCAATTGATAAAAAGAAAATCACAACTCTGGTACACTATTTTATTTTGACGGAACGTCTTTGTATACCTACTTTGCAGATTTAGATATTTTCTCAAGGTTAGAGCAAAATTTACAAAAAACAATTCAAGTTTAGCCAGTTTACTTTTTAGTTAAATAAGAAACAAGTTGGTTGAGCCTTACAACTCTAACTAATTGGATTGTCAATTTCAAAGTTTGAACCCAAAATCTCATGTATAAATTCTACCCAATGTCCTCCAAGCTAAATAGGTTTCATTAATATGCTACACATTTTTTTTATATATATCCAAGTAAGTTTAAGCAATTTAAAAGATAAAAATGAAAGATACTTCAAACTAAATTAATTTATACTATAAGTACTTTTATTGATATATTTAAATTTATAATTTTGTATATAATAATCGTAAGTAATATTAATTTTTTTATATTTTGTATCTTAAATATTTATTTTTATTACTTTTATATAATATAACTCATATTTAATCTATTTCATTAAATTAAATAAATAAAATTCAATTAATTCTCGACTGTTCTAACCAACTGACTAGCACCTAATGCTTTTTACAACACTATTTTTTGTAAAACATTTGTGTAAAAATTCACTTTTCTCTGTACGTTTTTGCACCCGTTTGTATCAATTCACTGAAAAAATAGTGTAGCAAAGACACGTGATAAGTTATTACTGCAAGACTTTATATTAAAAGGTTTGAGCATCACACTATTAGTGGAGATATATGAATTTTAAACTCGTTGTGAATAAGGTGGGATAGAGTTAAAGGGTAGATTTAAAATATTTGTAATTAAAAAGAAAGTCATTCTAAAACAAATATGACTATAAGGTGAAACCATATGTGGTTTAATTCTATATTAGACGGTACTATATTTTGTATGTGATAAATATGTCTTTGCAACAATATTATTTTTCAATAAATTGATACAAATCAATGCAAAAAATAATAAATTGAACAACGAGTGTTTACAAAAAAAAGATACAAAGGAGACAATTGTTATAAAACAATTATTATTATGACATTAAATAAGCATAAATAAGTAATAAACTAACAATTGCAGTGAATGATGCACAGAGTTGTAGAGTAGAAAGTGAGAATACTTTTTCTGTAATTTTTATAATACCTCAATGCAGCAAGCTACAAGTGGTATATATAGGATGTTTAAGGCGGTGAATTATGATGAGTCACATCCATTAGTTGGTGGCCACTCCAAAATAGTGACACGTGCTCTATTTACAACACTCCCCCTTGGACACCACCTATGAATAATTACATTTAACTTTACAAGGAAAAACCCGATGGGATAAAAACCGAGTAAATAAGTAATTTAGGTGATGTTGGACGTGCACATTGCTGCCTCGTTAAAAACCTTTTCAGAAAAACCCAGTGGGATAAAACCTGAATAAGGGAAAAAGAGTGCAGCGCACATTTGTCCAAAGTGTGATCGTCTTCATATCCTTGCTCCCTCTGATTGATGCTCCCCCTGATGACCGACAGAGTTACTTTGGCTGTTTGCTGAGTCGACGCATGCCAATTCGCCATACTAACTTCTCGAATGTGGACGTCGGCAAGCTTTTAGTGAACAAATCTGCAAGATTTTCACTGGAGCGAATCTGCTTGACATCTATCTCGTTATTCTTCTGGAGTTCATGAGTGTAGAAAAATTTTGGCGATATGTGCTTGATTCGATCTCCCTTGATGTACCCTCCTCTGATTTGAGCAATACATGCTGCATTGTCTTCATATATTATAGATGGAGAGCCAGTTATAGGGGAGATATCACATGATTCTTGTATATGATGAATGATTGATCGTAAGAATACACACTCTCGACTTGCTTCATGCAGAGCCAAAATTTCTGAATGATTTGAGGATGTTGCAACCAAAGTCTGCTTTGTAGATCGCCAAGACACCGCTGTCTCATTACACATAAAGACATATCCTGTCTGGGATCGTGCATTATGGGGGTCTGAAAGATATCCTGCATCTGCATATCCTATGAGGCCAACATTTATGGTGGATTTGGAATATAATAATCCTAAGTCTCTTGTTCCACTCAGATAACGAAATATATGTTTGATCCCATTCCAATGCCGTCTAGTTGGCTCAGTACTGAATCTAGCCAGCATATTTACGGCAAACGCTATATCTGGTCGTGTACATTGAGCCAGATATAATAAAGCTCCAATTGCATTTAGATATGGTACCTCAGGACCAAGTATATTTTCATCTATTTCTTTTGGACGGAATGGATCTTTCTTAGGATCAATAGATCGAACCATCATTGGAGTGCTGAGTGGATGAGCATTATTCATATTAAAACGCTTCAAGAGTTTCTCAATATATGTGGATTGATGGATTAAAATTCCATTGGCCACATGCTCGATCTGTAGGCCGAGACAATATTTAGTTTTTCCAAGATCTTTCATTTCAAATTCTTTTTTCAAGTATGCTGCAGTTTTTAAGATCTCTTCAGGAGTCCCTATCAAGTTCATATCATCAACATACACGACCACAATAACAAATCCCATATATGTTCTCTTGATGAATACACATGGGCATATAACATTATTCTTATACCCTTCTCTGGTAAGGTATTCGCTAAGACGATTATACCACATCCTACCAGATTGTTTTAGTCCGTATAATGCCCTTTGTAATTTTATTGAGTATAGGTTCCTTGGACTATTTTTAATTGCTTCTGGCAATTTAACTCCTTCAGGGAGCTTCATATAAATATCGGTGTCCAATGTACCATATAAATAAGCAGTGACAACATCCATCAAACACATATCCAAACCTTCAGAGACTGTTAAACTAATCAAGTATCTAAAAGTAATCATATCCATTACAGGTGAATATGTTTCATCAAAATCGACCCCGGGTCGTTGAGAAAAACCTTGTGCAACAAGCCTAGCTTTATATCTAACAATTTCGTTTTTCTCATTTCTTTTCTTTGTGAATACCCATTTATATCCAATTGGTTGAACATCTTCTGGTGTTCGAGTTATAGGTCCAAAGACTTGGCGATTTGCCAATGAAGTCAATTCTACTTGAATTGCTTCTTCCCATTTTGACCAGTCATGTCTTTCACGACATTCATTAATGCTACGTGGCTCAAAATCAAAATCATTTATCACTTCATTTGCTACTGCAAAAGCAAAAACTTCATCAATTATAATTGATTTTCGATCCCAAGATTCTTTTACATAAGAACAATTTATGTTAATTTCCTTATTCTCCTGTTCTTGAAAATTTTTAGGATTTTCTGAATTTGCATTTGAAATCGATGCATCTACGGGGGTCAATAATCCTTGAGAAATAGATGTTTCTTCAGGAATCATTAGTTCTTCTGGAACAGTTTCGATACTTGATTGATTTTTTCGTTTTCGTGGAACGATATCTTTTGCTCCTATTGGTCTTCCACGTTTCCGATGTGTATTAGAGGATTTTACTGCTTCCTTAGAGTTATCATCTTTTATTTTAATTCTTGCAGGCGTATTAACGGCATCAATATATGACCTTGTCATTTTCGCCGTGTCTGTAAATGCGTCGGGCATTTGATTTGCAGTATTTTGCAAATGTATTATTCTTTGTACTTCATTTTCACATTGTGGCGTTCGTGGATCCAAATGATGCATGGAAGGTACTTTCCACGAAAGATCATGTTTTTCTTCATGAGGGGTTTTATGATCACCTAGAGACGGGAATGTTGTCTCATCAAAATGACAATCAGCAAATCTTGCTTTAAATAGATCGCCCGACAGGGGTTCAAGATACCTAATGATAGATGGTGAATCAAAACCAACATAAATTCCCAATTGCCTTTGAGGTCCCATTTTTGTGCGTTTGGGAGGTGCAACAGGCACTTGTACAGCACAACCGAATGTTCGTAAATGGGATATATCAGGCTGATGTCCACATATAAGTTGTATAGGAGAGTAGTGATGATACGCACTGGGTCGTAGACGAATTAAAGATGCAGCATGTAATACAGCATGTCCCCAAGCAGAAACATATAATTTTGACTGCAATAATAATGTGCGTGCAATTGTCTGTATACGTTTAATAGAAGATTCTGCTAGCCCGTTTTGGGTGTGAACATGTGGGACAGGATATTCAACATTGATACCCAATGCCATGCAATAATCATCAAACGTCTTAGACGTGAATTCACCCGCGTTATCAAGGCGGATTGATTTTATTGGATGATCAGGAAAATGTGCTCTCAACTTAATAATTTGTGCCAACAATTTAGCAAATGCAATATTTCGAGTTGATAACAAACAAACATGTGACCATCTACTGGATGCGTCAATCAAAACCATGAAATATCTAAACGGTCCACTAGTGGGATGGATAGGTCCACATATATCTCCATGAATCCTCTGCAGAAGTGATGGACATTCAGTACTGACTTTTGTTAAGGATGGCCGGACAACTAGTTTTCCTTGTGAGCAAGCAGTGCAGGCTATATCATTTGATAGTAAAATCTTATGGCTTTTTAATGCGTGACCACGAGAATTTTGAATAATTCTACGTATCACGGTTGATCCTGGATGGCCAAGGCGATTATGCCAGAGCATAAAAGTATTTTGATTAGAGAACTTCGGGTTCAATATCGCGTAGGACTCAACCGTTCTTATAATTGTGTAATATAACCCTGATGATATGACAGGTAACTTTTCGAGTATATGCTTTTTACCATAATCATATGACGTGATATAGAGATATTCATTTTCATTCTCATTTGAGGTCTCAATATGATATCCATTACTTCGTATGTCTTTAAAGCTCAGTAGATTTCTTCTGGATCTACTTGCATATAAAGCATTGTGGATGCTTAATTTTGTTTCATTTTTGAGTAGTAGAGTAGCTCTTCCAGAGCCCTCAATTATATTTGCAGAGCCTGTAATTGTATTAACATCCGCTTCACCCAAAGTTAGATACGAAAAATATTTCTCATCCTTGAGAATTGTATGTGTAGTGGCACAATCAACAATGCACATCTCTTGGTCATTTCCGCAGATAGATGATTCTTTTTCAAAATCCATCTTTTCATAAAACAAAAACAAAAAAACATTACATTAGCTATCAAAAATGATAGAAAGGATTCTCAAAAGAACGTACCAAAAAAAAACATTTACAACACAAAATATAGTCTATCACCATATAACTATTCATTAAGATTTTCAACCATATCCTTGTTTATTTGACCTATTTCTCCATCATCATCTGCCAGGAAATCAAAAACATTAAGATTGGTCAGATCTTCATTATCTGTGTTGTCGATGTAGTTTGTCTCTACCATTTTTTCTTTGCCTTTATCTTTCACAGATGCTTGATACAGGTCAACCGATGTTTTGGCGTACGACATGTACGCGCCCAATGTCCTATTCCGCCACATCTATAACAAATGTTTTCATTGTTTTTGGGAGTTTGAATTCGTGGGCCGTTTTCTCTTCTTCTTTCGTGTATATCTTGTCTATCCCGCTGCTGGTGAAATATTCTATCATTTCTTCCATGTGCCTGAAAATTGTTACGCCCTCGTCCGCGACCGCGACCACGACCACGACCACGACCACGACTGGGGCCTCGGCTTCGTTCGAATCTTGTAGGATTATGACGACTGGTCATGTTTACTTCCGGAAATGGAAAACTGCCGACAGGACGAGTATTGTGGTTTTTCAATAACAACTCGTTATTTTGTTCTGCAATAAGCAAACATGCGATCAGATCGGTAAATTTCTCAAATTTGCGTTCCCTGTATTGCTGCTGCAGAAGCATATTTGAGGGATGAAATGTAGAGAAGGTTTTCTCCAGCATGGAACTATCCGTCATTTTTTCACCACACATTCTGAGCTTGGATACAATTCTGAATATTGCAGAATTGTACCCGTTGATCGATTTGAAATCTTGGAGTCTGAGATTACTCCATTCACTCAATGCTCTAGGAAGAGCAATTGACTTCATATGTTCAAATCTTTCTTTCAGTTTAGTCTAGAGGTCAAGGGGGTCTTCAATATCCAGGTATTCTGCACGTAGGCCAGAATTGATATGATGATGAATAAAAATAGTAGCCTTCGACTTGTCCTGCAGGGACGATGTATTTTTAGAATTGATGACCTCCCCAAGATTTTGGGATCTAAGATGAAGAGTTGTTTCTAATGCCCATTCGAAATAGTTGCTTCCATCCAGGCATAGCGCTTCATAGTGACATTTTACCAGGTTCGACATCTGAAAAATTAACCGCAAGAACACAATTAAAATATGTCCAAAATATTTATTCAAACATAAAAATATGACATATTTTTGCGGTATTTAGAACTGCTGGTTCTAACTTTTAAAGCATCAAATTTCAGTCCCGATATCTTATAACATAGTTCGAGATTTATATTTTTATTTGGAACTTCGGGTTCCGTAAACTTTAAAAATAGCAAGCTTCTGAACGTCGGGTTCAACAACTTTATTTCCTGGCAGTTTTAGAACTTCAGGTTCGATATGCCTTTAGTTTTGTAAACTTCGGGTTTACATGTAAAATTATGTAATAAAATTTTCGGACAACCTTGAAACTTCGGGTTCAAGATGTCATAAAGTTAACAAACTTCGGGTTGCTAACATCATAAATATTCAACAAATATAATAAAACATATAATTTTCTGATGCGAAAGATCCAATTCAAGATTGGCGATCGCAGAGCATACTTATAATAACATAAATAAATTAATAAAGTAAACGTAAATTTAAGAATTAAATTAAATCAAATTCACTTTGCATTTTAAAAAAAAAATCGCCGCAATAAATAAGCTACTCGTGCTGATAACGTGTTATAAAACAATTATTATTATGACATTAAATAAGCATAAATAAGTAATAAACTAACAATTGCAGTGAATGATGCACAGAGTTGTAGAGTAGAAAGTGAGAATACTTTTTCTGTAATTTTTATAATACCTCAATGCAGCAAGCTACAAGTGGTATATATAGGATGTTTAAGGCGGTGAATTATGATGAGTCACATCCATTAGTTGGTGGCCACTCCAAAATAGTGACACGTGCTCTATTTACAACAACAATGAGTTTGTGCAACAATGTATAGTATACAGAGAGTCACTACAAAAATTATAATAATATACGGAGAATTTTTGTAATTATATAAATTTAGTGGTGGAGTATTTTCAGTATTACAAAAATGTTTTGAGATTATCTTCTGCGAAATGAATGGAGATTTTTTTTATAATAAACTTAGTGTTGGTCTACAAAATTAAAATAGTATACAAAAGAGTTTTTGTGATGTTTTCATTATTAAATTGGTCTAATATTCATGCCAAACGCCAAAATAAAGTAGTAAATAAATAAAAAAATCAACTCCTAAAAGATGAAAGTGGGTCATAGTATTGTGTCATCGCTTACAGATGGTTCATGTCTAAGCTTGACTTTATGAAACAAGAAAGTCAAATGAGGCTTGTTCAAACTTATGAACGATAATATTAAGTTGTGGAAATGCACCCCCAAATCCGACTTCACTTTTCCAACATTATTGGCAATTCTATGGTCCATTCAACTATAGTCTACTCAATTCCTCCTTCAGTGAAAGTTGGAAATTTTTAAAAATATTTTTTTATGAAATATTGTTAGATTATATTAAGTTGCTTATATTTAGAGTTATAATATTTATGTTTTCTTTCTCACATATATATTAGAGTTTATTCCTACTGCCTCTATAAATAGATGTCTCTTGTAATTCACATGACACACATAAATAATATATCTCTCATTATTTCTATCATGGTATCAGAGCCATTACCGATCCTTGGTTAATCTCTATGAATTTATTGTTTTGCCCACTCGTCGATAATTCGTGATTCTGACGGGTGGGCGAGAATACTCAATCTCTAACCTCTTGCTTCCGCAAATAACCAATCTCGCAATCTCGTAATCAATCTCATAATCTAATCCCTCTTGCTCCAATCAACCACCCACCAAAACCTTCTCTAGCTTCCGCCCAAATCAACACACAATCAACCAATCAACTCTTCTTAATCACCCAACATCCTTCTATCTCTCCACCATCAACAACCCAACGTCAATCATCATCACCATCAACCTCACGTTATCACCACCATCACAATTCAATCAACTACCAAATCAACAATTAATCTCTATGAATTTTTCGCTTTACCCACTCGTAAATGATTTGTGATTATGACGGGTGGGCGAGGCAAGTCAATCAATCTCGACATCAATCATCAATTTGCAGCAAATCGCCACTCCATCAAACTTCAGCAACGCGCATCGGCTGAATTCAGCCATCAGCCAGCAGGCATTAGACATCTGGCATCATTGGGCATTTGCTATCTCGCCATCAGCCATCAGGCATCTGGCATCATTGGGCAGCTGTTATCTCTTCAGGCATATGGCATCATTGAGAAGCTGTTATCTCGTCAGGCATATGGCATCATTGGGCATTTGCTATCTCGCCATCAGCCATCAGGCATCTGACATCTGGCATCATTGGGCAGTTGCTATCTCGCCATCAGCCATTAAACATCTGGCAATCATTGGGCATATGATATCTCACCATCAGCCATCAGGCATCTGGCAATCATTGGGCATTTGCTATCTCGCCATCAGCCATCAGGCATCTGACAATCATTGGGCATATGTTATCTCGCCATCAGTCATCAGGCATCTGACAATCATTGGGAATCTGCTATTTTGCCATCAGCCATCAAGCATCTGGCATCATCGGACAGCCGCTATCTCGCCATCTGCCATCAAGCATCATCATACATCATCGGGCATCATGCATCATTCAACACATACGGGCATCAGGCATCCGCCATCGGCTATGTGCAGCGCACATCCTCCATCCTCAATCCTCGCCACACCACTTCGACATCATTCTTGGCAGCCGCAACCCTCGCCACAACTCTCTACTATCAAGCTTCAAACTCAATTCTTGTTTCACTGCATTGAGTTTGAGGGGGGCTGTTAGATTATATTAGGTTTTCTATATTTAGTTTCATATATTTATGTTTCCTTTCTCACATATATTAGGGTTTCCTATTCTATTCCTATTGCCTCTATAAATAGAGGTCTCTTGTAATTCACACGACACAAATCAATAATATATCTCTCATTATTTCTATCAAATATGAATTATTATATTATTTTCATCGAATTGATGTATCTAAATAAATTTGTATGTTTTCTTTTAAAATTATTGTATACAAAATATCAAAACTATTTTTAAAAAATAAAATATATTTTGTCGTATTAGTACATGGATACATAGGAAAGTTACCTTGTAAACTTAGTATGTTATGCCATTTTAAATTGAATGTATTAAATTTAAAGTAAGTTTTCAGAGATGTTTATATATCATGTTAACTTGAAAATATCTGTCCTCCTATGCCATGTAAAAAACAGAATACAGGTTATTGCAATTGATATCTTTTTGTAAAAGAAATTTAAGGCTCTAGACACTTCCTGTAGTGCATTTTATAGTATAATAATATATGGACCTTAACAATTTTTATTAATATTTTATTATTCTCAATTGCTCGACGTAGACTAATCAAACATAAAATTAGTCCAAGCAAGGAACCAAGCAGTGTAGAAAATGGAAGTATTCCGTCAGGCAAGAGTGGCAGCGATCTTAAAAGAATTTCGAACAACATGTGCAACAATAAATCCCTTGGGAGGAGCTTCAGGAGCAGATCCACTTGTGTCATCATCGCCAAAAGTCTGAGTTCCTTCAAACCCATGAAAGTTAAAGATAAATGTAGATGAGGGAGTAGATGCAGAGGGGGAAACTGGAGTATATGACTAATATGTAGAGATTTAAATGGTCAAATTGTGGGATCGATTTGCAAACGTTTTACGGGTTATCTCCATTCCAAAGACGTGGAGGCCGCAGGAGTCAGGTAGGCTCTATCTTGAGAAAAAGGTAAGAACTTGAGGGAGATGGAGCTTGAGACAGATTTTCTTAGGGTGGTGGACCACGGCGGCAAGGAAAACACACTACGGGGTATTATTTATGACTGTAGGCGTTTTCTTTCAACTCTCGATTTTAATTTCTTGTTACCTTATGCTCGTAGATCTTGTAAAAATTAGCTCACGAATTGGCTAATTTTGCTTTAACTAACAATAGCTGAAATTAGAGTGAGGGGTCTGTCCCACCAACTATAGTTTCAACTGTTCAGCTTGATTCCGGGTTGGTTGCAATTCATTAAATAAAATCCGCTTGACCTTAAAAAACATAAAATTAGTCACACACGCAAAAACCAGGACTGATTTGTCAATGAATTAACTTGCCACCATAATACGTAATCAGGAGAATAAGTCAAATTTATTCCAACATTTTGACGAAACTGGCGGAAATTATATTACACTATGTACTAGTAGAGCAATATATATATATATATACAAATCGTACAAAATTGTCTTATTTACAAACCATACAAACTCATGGCAGACATGGAAATTTGCGTGCATGCTCTCCTAGCGTGTCCATGAAGGCTGACACACAGTGACTTTTGGGTCCAAAAGTTTCACATGAGTCCAAAAGTTCCACCTCCAACACAAACAGTTCCACCTAGCGCAAAAGGTCAGGTGGAACTTTTTGCGCTTATGGTGGAACTTTTTGCGACCCCAAAAGTCACTGCGTGGCAGCTTTCATGGACATGTGTCGCGCGCTGGGAAAGCGCGCACGCAAATTTCCATAATGCAACATTTCTAATTGGTTGGTGATTGGTTTGGACGGTTTGTAAATAAGCCAAAGTTTGTAGTGCAAGACTCGCTATATATATATATATATATACATGCTTTGAAGTTTTTACAAACCGTACAAACCAATAACCAACCAATCACAAATCTTTCCCACCGTGCGACATGTGTCCATGCGCGTGCATGAAAGCTGGCACCCAGTGACTTTTAAAGTTGCAAAAAGTTCCACCCTCAACACAAAAAGGTGGAATTGTATGGAACTGTTTGCGCTGGCGGTGGAACTTTTAGGTGCATGTGAAACTTTTTGTGACTCTAAAAGTCACTGCGTGCCAGGTTTTATGGATAAGCTAGAAAAGACTGTGCGCAGATTTTCATAAAGCAACGCTTGTGATTGGTTGGTAAAAAGCCACTAGTTTGTAGTGGAAGGCATCCCTCTATATATCTCGGTATAAACTAGCCCAAACGTCCTAACCATCTGAACCAATCTTAGGGGTTAGGTCGGTGTGAATCTACGAGCGTTGTCCCAGCGCACGATACGTGGCTATAAAGTTAACCCGCGGTGTTTTACCGGGCCCCAAACATTCCACCGGTTTGGACACTCCACCCGATTTCTCCTTTATATATAATATATAGGGATAATGACATTTTGTTAAACCTAACTATAGCGAAATGACACTTTCATACCATAACTATTTTTTCTCTTTTTTAATACCCTGAAATTTTTTTGTGACAACCTATGCTAAAATGACTAAAATACCCTTAGTTTAGAAAATCAAAATATAATTGGTCCAATTTGATTTATCAAACCAGATTTTGAAATGGTTCAAATTTAATTTTAGATTGGACAACATAATTGTAATTGCATCTTAAATATAAATCAAATTGAACTAGAGTTAAACAAAATTGAATCAATTCAATTTATGGTTTCTTAAACCAAGGTTAGTTTAGGCATTTCAGGCATTTTATAGTTAAGTTGTCGCAAAATAATTGTTAGGGTACTAAAAAAGGGAGAGAAATAATTAGGGTATGAACGTGTCATTTCACTATAGTTAGGTGTAATAAAGTGTCATTATCCCTAATATATATGAGGGGTAATTGCAGATCAGTACACTCGTCGAAACCTCATTTCAGAATCAGTCACCCAAGTTTGAAATTTTTTTTCTCAGTACCCTAAGTTTAAAACGTTAACACTTTAGTCAAAATTCTGTTAAATCTAACAACAACACTGTTAATATTTTTTTTCATACCCAGAATGCCCCCATATATTTTATAGGGTATAATTAATTTTTAAATATAAAATTACCATTTTACCCTCATTTGCATAACGAATTTAACTCAAGATTAAAGGGCAAAATTGTATTTTCCAATAAACATAATAAAAAATAAAAAATGACAATAATACCTCTTTCTTCAACTTAAGTTCACTCTCTCACCCTCTTTCTTCAACCTCTGTTTACCCTCTTCCTTTCATTTCCATTTTCCTCGATTAAACTCAAATCAACTAGATTTCAGATAATTCAAAAAAAATACAGATATAAAATTATAACCTTACAAATAAATTGCACAACTTAGAATAACAATAACACAATTATATAACCACAAGCTTTTTACAAGCCAGAACCAATTCCAATTACACAAAACAACACACACCAACAACATGACCTGCTACCTTCCCGTTGAGGTCTTCGACATGCCCAACCTCCGACACCTCCACCTCAGAGGTAACTTCTTCGACGGAGCCATCCCGCTCGAGTACGGCCGCTGGGAGTTCCTCGAGTACCAAGTTTTTCTTGGTCACGAGTCACAAGTTAAGCAATATCTCTCCTCACAAATTCGTGAACAAAACAAACAAAATCTCACAAACCTATTTGTTAGATTCGGAATCGGAACCATCAGAATCAGAGACGTTGGCGACGGGGATAGAGCACTCGTTCCGAAGCTTTGAGATCTTGGCGTCGACGACGGTGGTGCCGCGGCAAGCGTGCTTCTTGTCCACAGACTCGAAATTCGAAGAAAAATTCCACGAAGACTGGTGCTTCTGAGGCACTGCATCTTCCCCTCCATCTTCATTGTTCTCGTCTTCTTCTCCATCTGAGAGCGGTGGCGGCCAATTGCGGGCTCACCGAAGATTAAAGAGTTGCACAACCAGCAAGTTGCGGTGGCAGATTTTCTAAGACCTTGACGCCTGAGATCGGGATCCGGACAGGCTCCGCCACAACAGGTTGTTGGTTCCTAGTCTGGGTCGTGACTCAATGGTGGGTGGTTCGGGAGAGGGAAACTAGAGCCGAGCTTGGAAAATCCAGATGGAACGATGGTGCTCCAGATCTGGTGGCGTTCGGAGAAACCGACGAGCTTGGGGAATATCCGGTGAGCTTGTCTAGGAAGCTTTATGAATCTGACACGTCTCCAACGACGATTGGTGGCGCGATGTGGTGTGAAGAAGAAGGAGACGAGGTGTGGTCCTGGATATGAAGAAGACAAAGGGTTTATACCGCGAGGGCATTTTGGATATTTTACAAACACTTCCGTTAGATTTAACCGAATTTTGACTAAAGCGTTAACGTTTTAAACTTGGGATACCGAGAAAACAAATTTCAAACTTGGGTGACTGATCTTGGAATGAGGTTTCAACGGGTGTACTGATCTGTAATTACCCCTATATATGACATGTAATTCCGTAACATCAGGAGAATTGTGTAACGAGAGGTTCCCTACTGTAACGAGGGGCGGCGATTATTTTTCTATAGAAAATTACTGAACCTTGAAGGGTGAATGGTGTAACGAGGGGGACGAGTACTTTTCTATAGAAAATCAATGAACCCTGTCGGGGGAATGATGTAACGAGGGGTCGGGTGTAATGAGGGGAACGGATATTTTTCAATAGGAAATCAATGAATCCTTTCGGGGAAATGACATAACGAGGGGTACCTAGGTATAACAAGAGGTCTCTGGGTGTAACAAGGGGTTATGGAAATACCATAATACTAGAAACATTGGCTGCCTATTTTATGGAAATACATAACTTAATAATGTAAATACGTGTGCATGTGTCACCACCCAACTGATTCACACGGTTTGCACAGTGTGGTCTGGTGAGTACCAGACCGTGACCCTATATATTGGTCAAATAAAATACAAACCAACTAAAATGTCCAAACTACACATCTGACCATTCATCTGGCGAGAATACATTAGCGCGCGTCTCCACACAAATGAAAGATAGTTCCATATTTTTGCATGCTAAAAAATACATATCAATAGCACATTCAACAATTTCAATAGAATGTCCACCTCGCTTAATAGTATAGGAATTAGTAAGGTTAATATTCTACTAATATGCATATTTTAGCATGTAAAGATTCGAAACTGCAGCTCACTTATTGAATATGTGCGCTACGTGACGTGTCACGCACTGGTGTAATCTCACCAAATGAGTGTCTCACAGCCAGTTTGAACGGTTCAAACGTTCTACCAGTTTTTACTAGAGTGCGTCCTAATATATATGATAAATTAGATATGTATATCATTGAGTGTCTAAACCGTCCGAACCCACCATATCGTTGTCCAGTTTTCACCATTCTTCTATCGCGTAGAACGTGGATTAGCGTGTGTGAGGAGAGAAAACGTTCACTAATGAATTTGTGAGTGTATTATCGACAGTTTGATGGGTTGATGGTTGACCTAATCAAGGATATTTAATTTGGGATCACGATTCTGGGGCACCATTTTCATAAGTTAATCTTGCTTTCTTTGGTCCTTGTTCCGGGGCTCGATTATGTGGTAAAGTTATATATTGAAGTTGATTTTGCATTGCATTTAGGCCGAATTTGATGTCGTTTTCGTCAGAAACAATATAAATGTTTGAGTTTTTCCTTTTCAAGATCAATTGTTTGAGTTGTGCTTTTGGGTATTTCAAATTAAAATGGCCCGCGAGGAGGAGATTCGAGAAGTTGTGTCTGGGTAGTCGTCGGCGGAGAGTATTGCTGGCGGTAAGTAAAAAATGCACTCCAATAAAAGTTAGGCCTAATATTTAAGATATGTGTTTGAGTGTAGTATATGAAATTGGTGTTCTTTTTGGTTATTTGACTTTTTGTGCATACGTTGAAGTTATTCTAGTAAGCGTGGTTGACCACATACTGAAATATTGAAAGTTCCACCGAAAAAGCAATATGTTTCTTGCACCATTATGGCATAATATTCTACCATACCTCTCATGCATCAACCAACTAAAGGCACTAACATTCTACATATACTTAAACATTCTACCAAGGAAATATTATATTTTACGACATTCTATTATATTCTACGACATTCTATCATAAAGCGCATACGATATTCCACATGTTGCCAAAAACAATCTAACAAGAATGGCATAATATTTTACCATATTGACGTAACATTCCCAAAGGAATATCATATTCACAATCAGTTTTTTCCACTCTAACGGCGCACATAAAATATGTGCGCCGTTAGAAATGAAATTAGTAACAACGCACTTTATATGTGCGTCGTTACTGTCGAACATATTTAACGGCGCACATCGTAATGTGCGCTGTTACAAAAGGTGTTGACCGTTGACCATTTTGTAGCCGTTATGGAAAACGGTCGAAAATGAAGCCGTTGTTGTTCCCGTTACTTTGTAACGGCGTATCTTGGTGTGTGCGCCGTTACAAATATGTATTATAAGTCTTGGCAGAACCTCCTCCTCTTCTTCCTACAACATATCTCACAACTACTTTTCTCCCGACAAGGGTAATTTCGTAATTTCGATATTTTATAAATTTTTCCGAGCACCCTCAGACAAATCTCCCGAGAAGGTATATACAAATTTTTAAATAATGCACTACATATAACTGCAAATTTGTATATGATTTCATCCAAGTTTAGATTTTGTATGGTTTTGCTTGTATGAATAATTTGCATGTTAAATTTATTAAATTAGTTTTGGAATTGATGAAATAAATTACTCGATTCCATGAATTGCATGATAACATTAGGGTCAATTCTCCCGATTCCATTAATTGCATGATAACATTAGGGTAAAGTCTCCCGTAATTGTTATTTGCATGATAACATTACATTAGGTTATTTAATCATAAACCACCATAATAGGGTATGTTGGACATTTATGACCTAATTAGTGGTATTTTGGTCATTTATGACCTAATTAGGGGTAATAAGGTCATAAATGACCAAACAAGGGTAATTAGGTAATTTATGTGAATTAGAAGGTACGTACATATTTTTAAATAATGCAATATTATGTAAATCAATTGTTAACCGAATTTATATATATTACATATATAGAATGGATCGGAGATGGTTGGGATCCGTAAAAATGAGTGAGGAATTGATGAAAGGATTAAGCAGTTTTGTAAAATTTGCGAGGAAAAACGCTCCAAGAGATGGTGTGGGACGTTTCAAGTGTCCATGCACGAGGTGTTGTAATTCTGCTTGGCACGATATGGACACCATTTGCGATCATATATTGAGGAAAGATTTCCTTAGATCGTATAATGTGTGGTTCCATCATGGCGAAGCCGAAGGAGCTAGCTCGAGCCGGAATTGGGATATCAGTTTGAGGGAAACATCGGCGAATCAACCTTGTTCAACGCCGGACAACAATCCAGTATACGTTGATCCTGTGCATCAGCTCGTGGATGATGTAGACCCAACTAGAGATGTAAGGATTGACGAGGACGAGGATGAGGACGAGGACGAGGACGAACAACAAAACATTGGAATAATAACCGAAGTCGAGGAGGGAGTCGCTAAGGCAACCATGACAGTATACAACCGGTTGGTGACGGAGTCGTAAAAGCCGTTGTACGAAAATAGTGAGGATACTTCATTAGCAGTAATGTTAAGGATGTTGTCCATCAAGCAGAGCACCGTGATATCTGACGAAGCTTTTACCAAGGTTGCCAAAGATTATTGTTCTACGTTACCCCAACCTAATACGTATCCATCTAGCTATGCAGCGGCGAAGCAGAAAATGAAGGCAATCCAACTGCCACACGTGAAATATGATGCATGTCTGTACGGATGCACTTTGTACTACGGAACACAATCGCAACTCCAGGCATGTGGCGTTTGTGGAGAAGCACGATACGCTAAAGTGGGAAAAAAATTAGTTCCGAAAAAGACGTTGTGGTACTTCCCATTGACTCTTCGACTTCAACGTTTATATCTTGCCCCAAAGACGGCTGAGTGGATGCGATGGCACGGGGAGCGGGAGAATGAGGACGATGAAATATTAGAACATCCATCGGACGGTGCGGATTGGATTCATTTTGACGCTAAATACCCAGTATTTTCTGGAGAAATACGGAACGTGCGGCTGGCGCTGTCATCCGACGGGTTCTCTCCATACGGGCCTAATGCAGCGAGTTACAGCTTATGGCATGTAGTCGCTATCCCGTTGAATTTTCCGCCCTCGATGGCTATGAGAAAGGAGTATAACATCCTCACCATGTTGATATCTGGTCCAAAATCACCGGGGAAATGCTTAAATAACTTCATGTGTCCGCTGATTGATGAGTTGAACCATTTGTGGGAGCACGAAGTTGTCATGTAGGATGGTTCTAAGAAAGAGGCTTTCATCATGCGGGCTGCTGTGATGTGGACAATAAGTGACTTCCTAGGTTTGGGAATGTTGGGGGGCATCCAGACTAAAGGCTATAAGGCATGTCCTTTATGCTTGGACGAGATCGATTCTGAACACAGTAACTCAAGAATCTCTTACCAAGGTGCTCGTAGGTTCTTACCACCGAAACATCCGCTGCGATTTCAGCCGCATGCCTTTAACGGGAAGACAGAGACACGGAGAAGGCCTACCCGGCATTCAGGGGCTGCTGTACTCAGTGCGATTCTACGTCATCAATACCCACCGCCTAGTCTGCATCCGAAGTTCAGTAAACGAAAAGGGGGTGGTGTTACTATATGTTGGTCTCATAAAAGCATTTTCTGGGAGCTGCCTTATTGGAAAAATCATAAAGTCAGACATGCATTGGATTTGATGCATATAGAGAAGAACGTATGCGACAACGTCATAGGTACAATTCTTGGAATTGCATGGAAGACTAAGGATGACGTGAAAGCTAGGAGAACTTACGAGGAACAGGGTGTCCGGCAAGACCAATGGGTGCAAGACGGGGAGCTCCCAGATGCACCTTATGGTGTGGCGGGTCGTGATCGGAAGGAAGTACTGGAGCATATAAAAGCTGTTAAGTTTCCCTCTGAATATGCGGGAAGTCTAAAGAGCAAGGTGAATCCCGATGAGAAAAAGTTTCTCGGATTGAAGACCCACGATTGTCACATGTTGATGCAACGTATCTTCCCCCTTGTCATTCGAAAGTACGTTCCGCCTTATGTGGCAGAAGCATTAACAGAGCTGGGCAAGGCCTTTCAATTGTTGTGCACGAGGGAACCGAGGAAAAAAGCCCTGAAAAGGTTGGGGGAAGATATAGTGGTTCTAGTCTGTAAGTTGGAAACTATTTTCCCTCCTTCATTCTGTACAATTATGGTTCACCTTCTACTGCACCTCCCGGATCAAGTTTTGCGAACCGGCCCAGTTCATTTCACATGGATGTTTCCAATTGAACGGTATGATCCTTGAATTCGAAATATCATTTCCAATTACCATTGAACTGTATAATCGAATATGACATTAACCTTCATAATTCGATTGTAGGCAACTTGGCGTGTACAAGAAAAGTGTGCGAAAACCGCGATATTAAGAAGGTTGTATAGCCCAACAGTACTTGATGCACGAGTCTGTCACCTTCACTCAGATGTACCTTAACCGCGCCACTTCAGCCAGCGAAAGTTTTGTTAGTCCAGCTCTAGGTTTCAATTTCCAAAAAATTGCTCCTTAGGGGTATTTTTGGAACTATTAAAAAAAGTGCCCCTTAGGGGTATATTTGGAATTACAAAAAATTTGCCCCGTAGGGGTATTTTTGGAATTATTAAAAAAATTGCCCGTTAGGGGTATTTTTGGAATATTAAAAAAATTGCCCCGTAGGGGTAATTTTGGAATATTAAAAAATTTGGCCCGCAGGGGTATTTTTGGAATTATTAATAAATTTGCCCCGTAGGGGTATTTTTGGAATATTAAAAAATTACCCCGTAGGGGTATTATTGGAATTTCCAAAAAATTGCCCCTTAGGGGTATTTTTGGAATTATTAAAAAATTGCCCCTTATGGGTATTTTTGGAACTATTAAAAAAATTGCCCCTTAGGGGTAATTTTGGAATATTTAAAAATTTGGCCCGTAGGGGTATTTTTGAAATTTCCAAAAAATTGCCCCTTAGGGATATTTCTGGAGTTATTAAAAAAATTGTCTTACAAGTGTTATTTCGGTCAAATTGACCTTAAATTAGCGTTATTTCAGTCAAATTGACCTTAAAAGGGTAATTCGGTAATTTCCGGCCGAATTAGGGTTATTTCGGTCAAATTGACCTTAAAAGTGTCATTCGGTCAACTCCGGCCGAATTAGGGGTAATTCGGTCATTTTGACCTTCAAAGGGGTAATTCGATCAATTTGACCTTAAAAAGGATAATTCAGGCATTTTCGGCCGAATTAGGGTCATTTCGGTCAAATTGACCTTAAAAGTGTTATTCGGTTAATTACAGATAATGGAGCCTAGACGTAAGGCACCTAAGGCCAGGGCACCTAGGCGAGCCACCATGGACATTCCATTTTTCGAGGCTTCACAAGCGCCGGAGTTACATGATGAGATGTACACTCCGTCACCACCGCAGCCGACTCAGCCGACTCAGCCAACTTATCCGGGAGATACGGAGGTTGGCTGGCAGTTCCAGGTCCCGGATCCTCGGAGTTTCCAGGAGATGCTCGGAGACGTCGCAGGACCCTCCGAAGAGGACTTTGTGCCGGATGAGTCAGAACTCCCGTTGAACGAGTGGAGGCTCCTTCCCCTCGAGTACAGAGAGATTTCTAGGTACGAGCTGTACTTCGATTACAAAGTGGAAGTCGACTGCCTGAACACGAAGAGCTGGGAAGTCAGGGCAAAAAAGGACCAAAAGATCGACATCAACATCGAGCACGAAGAGAGAGCAGTTCAGACGAACGGAGGTCCGTTGCTCTTGACGTGGGAAAACGGCCGACCACATGTCGCAGGAGGAATCCTTTCAATGGAAAGGGTGAAGACGATTATAGGAAAATTCGCTCGGGAACGCGACGCTTCCTACCGCACGTTTGGGGATTTGCCGGCGTCTGAGTTCCAGGCGTTTTGGAGGAGTTTTAAGGTAATTTCAACATTTACTCACATTTTTTTTCAAATGCTCGTATTATAAATATTGATGTGATGTTTGTGAATTTCAGCGTTTGTTTGCAGTGACCGATTCGGTTGAGCTTAGGGGTTGGATTCGTGAGGCGGCCATAGGCGCTTACATGGAGCAAAAATTGAACATGAAGCGGTTATACAAGCTCTACGTCGACCCTACTAGACTGGACTGTAATGAGATTCCCAAGTGTCTGAAAGGGAAGAAGTCCCAGTGGCGGTGGCTCGTTCAACATTTCGATGCCAACGAGGTATATTACTAATTTTTACTTTAATTTTTTTTTTTAATTTTACTTTAATTTACTAATTTTGATGTGAATTTACTTTTATTTTTTTTTCAGGAACAAGTTGGTACTCAAATGAGTGCCATTCGGAGGAGCGAGAACAAATTAAACCACCACACTGGTAAAGTCCCATTTCGACAGCTTTGGGAGAGGATGTCGGAGGCCGGGGAAGTGGAGGTCTCCAAAAAGTTGGAGGCCTTACTGAAGGCTCACAAGGCCTTACCTAGGCCTGGTGATGATGCACAGGAGGGGGAGGAGGAACTCAACCCGAAGCTTGTAAGTTTCATTATTATTTTTTAAAATTTTAATATTTAAATTTATTATATTAATCAAATTTTTTTTGCAGCTTTACATTAAGAATGCACTTAGGGATTGGAAGAATGACGAGGCGAACTACAACGAGGATGGAACGCTGAACAAGATGACCGACGTTGAAGAGGATGAGGTCATGCGACTAGCTGCCGAGCATGTTCGCGAGATCGAGCTTGCCAGAGGAGTTACCATAGAACCCTCCAGATGACGACGCATCCGGGGTTGCGGGAGTTCTTACGAGGCACCGCCGAGACAGAGAAGACGTTCGACCTCCTCCGATGGTAGTCAAGCGGAGAGTGCGGAGCTCCGGACTGAACTCACGGAACTTCGCGCTGAACGTCAGTAGCACGCCGCCCAAAGCCAGCATGCCGAGCACATGTTCCAGTACTTCCAAGAACAGCTGAAGTTACTCAACCCTAATCTCGCCCCTCCACCTCCATTTAACCCGAATAGTTCTACAGATCCTGGAGGCCCGTCGTCATAGATCTTATGTAAATTAAATATTTTATTCAACAATTTCAATATTAATATAATTTTATTTTCAACAAATTCAATATTCATTTTTAAATAAAAAAATAATAAATATATTTTATATTTTATATTTATTATTTTTAAATTTTTTTTTTTTTTTATTATTCTGGATTATTTGTAACGACGCACAAAGTTAGTGCGCCGTTACAAATGTAACGGCGCACAAACGGCGTGCGCCGTTACAAATGTAACGGCGCACAAATGGCGTGCGCCGTCACTAATTGTAACGGCGCCCACCGTCAGTGCGTCGTTACAAACAGTGACGGCACCGTCGCCTTCCGCAACGGTGACGGTAGCCTTTGTAACGGCGCACTAACGTCGTGCGCCGTCACAGTTAGTAACGGCGCACATCCGTCTGTGCGCCGTTACAACCAGTAACGGCGCACAGACTGCGTTTTGTGCGCCGTTACAGATTGTAACGGCGACACTGTAACGGCGCACTTTAACTGCGCCGTTACAGACGTTTTTGTGCGCCGTTACAACATAAAAACCTGATAGTGATTCTACCACGTACCAAATTCGTCCACATGCATATCAAAATGGGCATTCGTATAATTCATATGCAAAATATATTTACGAGAAAATATCCACACAACAACATAATAAACAAATCATATTAGACATGCTGATGAAAAGACAAGCTCGGAATTAACATTAATGATATGACCAACTTCACCCAATAGACCACACGAGACCCTAGAAATTGAATAACTATCAATAAGGTGAGAAGAAAGTATTTCCCTTAGTTCGATCTCACTGTTGTGAAATAAACATTTTCCCGACAGTGGTCTAAAAATGGATGGGGATTCCCCGTTTCTAATGGAGACGAGGATTCCCCATGGGGTTCGGGGATTCCCCGTTTTCTGTTTCCAACCCAATACTTTTAAAACATATTTATTTTTTTTAATAATTTTTGTATTAAAAATTATTATTTTGATGAAAATATATACTTCAAATATTATTATTTTTCATTAAACATGTATTATAAAATTTTCTTTTAATAAAAAAGATATTATTTTTCAATAAATATGCATTTGAAAATATAATTTTTAATTCTTTTTAATATATCGGGGCACTACACCAATTATGTGTTTGGGTGACACAATAAATTCGATTTGTCACCCTTAATCAAAAATAAGGTAACACAATAAATTCGATTTGTCACTCTTAATCAAAAATAAGGTAACACACTATACTTTAGATGACCCTTTAAATATCATCCAATATTTTGGGTGACAATGAATATGTGACACCATTGGGGTGACACACATGTTGTCACCTAACACTTTAGGTGACATATCTCATACTAGGGTAACATAAAATTGTGTCACATTAACACATAATTGGTGTAGTGGCGGGGCGGGGATACCTCATCCCGTCCCCGCCCCGTTTCTTTTCGTACTCGAAAATCCCCGTTGGGGACGGAGAATATTGACATCCCTAAACTTAACTAAAAGATTAAGCTTTTAGTTGAGTTGGTCCTCTAATATGGTATCAGAGGTTGTACCTCGCAGACACGGGTTCGAATCGTAGGCGTACAAATAATATTTCATTTGATTCAATCTCATTTTTCATCGTCAAACATATTTTCAAAAATCCTTCTAACTTCTAATGGGATTTTATATCTACTCTTTATACTTCTAATCAAAAGTAAACGTCCAAATTTAAAAAAACGGGCTCATTCATGAGTATAAAACTATAATTGATCCTTCAATTTTTAGCTTAAACTTTTAATTGAGTTGGTACAAAATAAAAAATAACATGTGTAAGCAAATTTTGCATAAATTCAATAGAAATGAGATACTGAAATTCGAAGTAATTTTATTCTCATTATAATGCCAATTGTCTCACATCGAGTACAATATTAAAAATAGTTAAAACAAATCCATACTAAATCACATGAATCAACCTCACTCCTCTTCCAAAAACAAAAAAATAAAATGGCCAACAATCACATATATAGTCCTATAAGTGGAAAAATGGCATTGTTTATTGTTAATTAATAACTTAGTAAATTGATTGCCTTCTAGCAAATCTGGCTCTTTGCAGTTTTCCTGGCGATGACAAACTTCTTCCAAGCATTCGTGATTTCAGTGGTTGTCTCCATCTCCGTCTTCTTGACGATGCCGTTGCCTCTGGTGACTGTCACCGCCTTGGTGTCGATCTTGGCGGGCATGGAGTCGAGCTCTTGCAGCACCTTCGTGATGTCTATGACCAGCCTCTCCGCCAGTGTGCACGAGAAGTCCTCCCTTATCACCACCCGCAGCACCGTTATGTGCTGCGCGTCCGCTGGCATAGTGTACGCCGGCACGATCCACCCGAACCGCCTTAGCATGTGTGACACCTCGAACTCGTTGTGCCTGCTGTTGTCTTTGAGCGAGAACGCCACCAACGGCACCCCCATTTCCTTTGACACTATGTTGAATCGCCCTGTCTTCTCCAATCCTTCTCTTAGCACCTTTGCATTCTCTTGGCAGTTCTCCATCACGTTTCGGTACCCCTGCAACCGATTTATTCATTGTTAGGGGATTGGAACCAGGGATGACAAAAAAATTTAAACCTAGAAGCTAAATCGTATGACCTAGATGATTAAATTCGTCCAGAACGCATTATATTATTATCTATATAGACGACGTACAAAAATAATGGAACTCAACATATGATATGTGATAGAGATCCCTAAACATACCCTAAATCCATGTGTTACCATATCTTTGAATTAGAGACTTCATACTTATACTATAGACTTAACGGTCACTAATTGTTATGAATTTATAAAAATGATAACAAAAATTGGCTTTTTATTAAGTTTTGTACCTCATAACCCAAACGAATGAGTTGGTAATACTGAGCAATGATTTGACTTGAACCTGCATATTTGAAAAGGAAAACAAATATTAAAGTCTGATTCACTTAAAAAATGTTAGCAAAAAATCACAATGATATCAATAAACAATGTGATGAGATGGGTAAATTGATCGATTTACCTTTGGAGAAGTTGAGGGTGAAGGTGGGTTGGTCAGAGCCAAGATAATTGATGTGGAAGATGAGCTCGTCTGGGAGGTCCTCCTTGTTCCTCCAGATCACCCACCCAATTCCGGCGTACACAAGCCCATACTTGTGCCCACTCACGTTTATGCTCTTCACCAACGGCAGCCTAAAGTCCCACTCCAGCTCCGGGTAGATGAACGGTGCGATGAACCCCCCGCTCGCCGCATCCACATGGATTGGAGTGTCCCATCTGAACAATCACACAAAACAACAAATGTTCTTTGAACTCACATCCTTTGAATGCTAGTAACCATGAACTATGTATTTGTAACAAAACTTACCCAGTTTCCTTGTTCTTTTCTACCAAGAGGTCGTTCAAGAGCTTGACGTCCTCGAACTCACCGTTGAGCGTGGATCCCAAGATGGCGGCGACGCAGATGGTGTTTTCGTCCACCATCTCAACGGCCTTCTCTGGGTCCATCACGTAGTACCCTTCGCTCAGCTTCACTTCCTTGAGCTCCACCTCAAAGTAGCGAGCGAATTTCTCCCAGCAAACCTATGTAATGTAAGGAAAATAATTCATAAATGCCTGATAGATAATGGGCTCAAAGCCCAGCGGGCCTATAAGGATGAACATATCATAATACCTGGACATTGGCTCCGGTGACGATGTTGGGCTTGTCGAAGGGCTTCCCCTGGGCCTTTCTCTTGTTCTGCCACTTCCTCTTGAAAGCAAGCCCAGCGAGCATGATGGCCTCGGACGAGCCCACCGTGCCCACACCCACGGCCGTCTCCGAGTCTCCGAGTGGAGCGTTGAATAAATGTGCTATCATGTTCACGCACCGGTTCTGCATCATACATAATTAATCAAAAAAATAAAACTATTAGATATTTTTACTCTCCACCATTAAGTAGTAATAAATAATGAGATATGGAATGAATCGTGCCTGGAGCTCGGTGGTGACAGGGTACTCGTCCATGTCGACGTAGTTCTTGTTGATGGAGTCCATGATGAGCTTGTCGCACTCAGGCTCCATCCACGTCGTCACGAACGACGCCAGGTTCAGCCTCGGGTTCCCGTCAAGCATCAGCTCGTCGTTTATGATCTGGAACGCTGCCTCCTTCGGGATCGAGCTTTCGGGCATCTTGAACCTGAGCAGCAAATAACAACATTAATAATTCGGCAATGGACGCATATAGACATAGAGACCGTATATGTGTTACCTAGGAAGCGATGCGCGAACATAGCGAGAGGCGAAGGTGGAGTGAATAACAACATTAATAATCATCACCCAAAATATCAAAAAAAATTGTTATAGAGATCAGGCCGTGGGTGTAAATAAAGTTACCTAGGGAGCGATGCACGAACATAGCGAGAGGCGAAAGTCGAGTGAATTGAGACATCGGTGTCTGAAGCGGTTTTGGACAGCACCATTTTTGATCGGAGAAATTGATACAGATAATAAAGATGGAAACAAGATTGATTGTTTTGTTGAGTTGATTGTGAGAGAAGAAGAGGAGCAGATACGGTATATATAGTGGGGGAGGGGCAATATTATTTGACTGTTTTTTCAAAGAAAATATCGAAAAGTAAACGCGGAAAGAAATTAAATTAATATTTTACAAGACTTGAAAATGCTAAAATTGAATAGAACGAGAAAGTTGAAAATATAAAATTGGACTGTTCCCACCAAGTTTTATAACATGAATCCGATTTCGTGGAACCAACGGAGAATAATTTGTGGGTCCGAGGCGGGTTCTTAGAGTTGGCTAGTATTGGAGCCGATGGTTTTTTTTGTCTGTTTCTATTTCATTTTGGGTATGTGAGTTTCAACTTTATTAGGCATATCAGCAAATGGAAACGACCCACCGAAAGTAGATGATGAAAGAGGAAATTAAGCCATTTAATTTCGAAGCTAGACATTGACAAATATGTGTAAGAGGTAATTTTGTTTCCAACTATCGCAAATTAGTGCATCATTTCCGCCACTTGATTCCTAAACAGAAATTCACAAAAATATTATGATTAGAATTTAGAACCTGGCTTCTAAACCATATTTTTGTTTACTTATTATTATTTTTAATTTAATCGAAGATTATACAAAGTCTCCAAACCAATCTAATACAAAATTAGGGAGGAGAAACCCCTCGCCAAAAATCTAGTCAGATGCAAAAAAGTAATCTTAAATAAAAAATGATAAAAACTAAGAGAGAAAATCTTACAATCATTTGCCCAAGGATTATTTGATGAATATTAACTTGAGCTTTTAATTAAATCAATTTTTTATTAAATATTTATGTAGAAATACCATTTAATTATTATTTTTGAGGAAAATTTTCATCCCATAAACTTTAACTTTCAGTTATATTCAAATTTATCAAAATACGTTAAATTAGAAGATTTTGAAATACTTTCATAATACCGAATATACCCTCGTCACTTAGTGTATAGAATATCACTTTTGCCGAGAATCTCGCTATATGCAAAGATTTTTTTTTTTGCAAAACCTCATGACCGTCATCCTTGTATTTTTCTAGTGTTGTCAAAATCGGCCAAGTCGGCATCCAAGCTTGAATTTTCACAACATCAACCCGATTTTATGTAATCGATCGTTTTAAATTAGCTAGGTGGATTAAGTCGAATTTAGGCGAATCAAGTTAGATCTAGGAGGCTTTAGGCTATTTATGAAATAAAAATGAAAAACACTTTAAGCAAATAATTTATACTAATTAGTATTTTTAATAATATATTTATATCTATAGTTTTAAGTATATAAATTCAAACAATTAAAATATTCATATTTTGTATCAAATATTTGTTTTAATATTTTATATAACATAACTCATATTTTGGTTGTGTATTGATTTATCTAATAAAAATAAATAAAATACAATTATTTTCCAACTAGTGTCTAGATGCTCTGATCAATTAACTAGCTCTTAACGCCTTTTAGATCACTATTTCTTAGGGATGAAAAAAAATCGAACTCGACGAGTGCCCATTTAACTCGTCCCGATCAGAACGGGTGAAACTTGTGATGAATCGGATTCAGGCACAGTTTTCTTTCTGGGTTTTCGACCTGGTGCGGGGTGGTTGCCTTATATCTGACCCGGGTCCAACCGGCATCCAGACCGTTAAAAATTATTTAAATATTATAATTGTTTAATCAAAAACCCTAAAACTAGACCTAATTACCTTGAAGTCTCAACCTCACAAACTCATTACCTCGCTTCAGCTTCAGTTCTATTTGAGACTTCGACGGTGAAAGTATAAACTTAGTGGTGAAAGTATTTTTAATATTATGAAAATATTTAATAATTTTAGTCTATTTTAAACAAAATTAAAGTAACATTCTGAAAATATAAAGTGGGCCGAGATTTTTATAATAATGTAATACAAAGACATTCTATTTTTCAAAATGAAAATAGTATATAGGTTTTTTTGTCATTTTTGATTGATAAATTGGTCAAATCAGTGCCAATGCCAAACATCAAAATAAATAAATAGAAAAATCAACTCCTAAAAGATGAAAGTGGACCATACAGATATAGTATTGTGTCATCGCTTACAGATGGTTCATTAATTGGTGACTAAGTTTGGCTTTATGAAACAAGAAAGTCAAATGAGGCTTGTTCAAACTTATGAACAATAATATTAAGTTGTGGGAATGCACACCATATTTGACCTCACTTTTCCAACATTGTTGGCAATTCTACGGTCCATTCAACTACAGTCTAATCAATTCCTCCTTCAATGGAAATTAGAATCCTAATAATACATTTTTATTGAATCTGAATTATTATGTGTGTATATATATATATATTGAAAGGCTGAATTATTATATTATTTTTATCGAATTAACGTGTCCAAATAAATGTGTACGTTTTCTTGTAAAACTATTGTGTATAAAATATCAAAAACATTTTACTTATAAATTATTATCGTTTTATTAGTACACAGATACATAGGAAAATTACCTTTTAAATTTAGTGTGGTTCCCTGTACGTTGTAAAATCAGGATGCAGATTATTGCAATTGATATCTTTTAGTAAAAGAAATTTAAAGGGGATTAGACACTTCTTGTAGCGCATTATAATTAGGGATGACAAAAATATCCAAACTCGACGGGTAATTTATAGACCCAACTGTATTGAGATCGAGGCGAAACAGAAATTTCGAGTAACAGGACAGGTATTGGGTAAATAAACAGGTATCTAGTCGGTTCATGGTCGGGGTCGGGCTGACCAGTACCCGCCCCGCCCCGCCCCAGTGTTTGTTAAAAAATAATGATATTATATGTGTAGTTAAAAGAATTTCGTTACCAACTAATTAATTTTAGGGTAAATTCCACATGACCCCCCTTAACTATAGGCGTGTCACACATGCCCACCCTTAACTACAAAATCAATCTGTGAGGTGCCTTAACTATCCAAAAATCCCACTTTACCTTTTTTTGTTGACTTTTTTCAAAAATTTGTTAAGTTTTTGTGAAATGACAAAAATACCCTTGTATCTGAAAAATTAAAATAAATAAATAAAAAAGATTTTGAACTTTTTTTCTAATTTTCTCGTTGTACAAAATAAAGAATAAAATTTTGTTAATAGTAAAAATATTTTTTAAAAAGTTTTTTTTATAAAAAAATTTACTTTTAAACATCGTTTTTTATTTTTATAAATAATTTTTTTAAAATAAAAAATTAATACTAAAATATTTTTTTTATTCTTTATTTTCTACAACGAGAAAATAGAAAAAAAAGTTCAAAATCATTTTTATTTATTTATTTTAATTTTTCAGATACAGGGGTATTTTCGTCATTTCACAAAAAACTTAACAGAATTTTGAAAAAAGTCAACAAAAAAAGGTAAAGTGGAATTTTTGAATAGTTAAGGCACCTCACAAATTGATTTTGTAGTTAAGGGGGGCATGTGAGACACGCGTATCGTTAAGGGGGGTCATGTGGAATTTACCCTTAATTTTAACTAGGTTTCCCAAAAACAAATTATATCATAGGTAAGAATTATGTTTCTTTGTTTTTATCAATATATATACTTCTCTGTTATATTTAATTTTTTGCGCACACATTAAATTAATCTCACTAGAGTTTAAAGACTTCAAACACGATGTTGCAATAGTATTTTCCTTTAAAATTAGAATGAACCCAAATTGATTTGCGATATTGCAGTAGTTATTTCTTTAAAATTAGAATGTGTCACGAATTGTTTTAGTGATTGCTTTATATTACATACACATTATCATGTTTATCATAAGATTCTACATACTTATTTTTATTGGCAAAAAGATGTTTCGCTACACTATTTTTATGCATAAATAACTTAATGTTTGTATGTAAAACTAATTGAGTGATGATCATATAATACATAATGGGTTATAAGTAAAAATTGGAATAACTTCTGATTTTGGGACGGGTCCGGAATTTGCAAATTACCCGTATCCGTTGAGACGGGTTTCGGGACGGGTCCGGAATTTGCAAATTACCCGTACCCGTTGAGACGTGTTTCGGGACGGGTTATATAGAAAAATATTTAGGAATGAGACATGTTCGAGGCAAGAAACCTAATTTCGGTATGGAGTCTAGAATTATAAGACCCGCCCCAAATCCGCCCTACCATCCCTATTTATAATATAATATATGGATCTTAACACTTTTAATTAGTATTTTATTGTTCTCAATTGCTCAATGTAGACTAATCAAACGTAAAATTAATTAGTCAAGCACACAAAAACTAGGACTCACTCGTCAATAAATTGAATTATCACCATAATACGTATTTACGAGAATAAGTCAAATTTATTTCAACATTTTGACGAAATTGATGGAAATTATATTACATTCACTGATGTAAATTTCAGTAGGTGTTAATAGAGCGATATGGGCTTCCAAGAATTACTCGAATTTATATATATATTTGTTTTTATCCAATAAACGTTTATAAGAAAATAAAAGTAAATATTTAATGTATAAAAGTAGAAGTATTTTAATATTTATTACATTTATTCTTAACAAATATAAATATTCTAATAAAATTACTAATTAGTGTAAATTATTTTAGTTTTTAGTATTTTTGATTGATTTTTCAAAACTTTTTGTTTGCTTAACCCTGTTTAGGTTTGCCGTGTTCCGCTTAAATTGGATCTAAATCTCATTGACCTGCCTAAATTCAATTTAATTCGTCCAATTGATTAAACAACTCGATTACATAAAATTGAGTTGATGTTGTGAAAATCTCTTCCTACTAATGTGCTGATTTTTACAATATTGATTACATTATTTGAGGGTTGGTTACAAGATAAATATGCAGCCGTTAATTTTAATTTTTAGATGTATGAACCTTTTAACACCATATATATAATTTAAATATAATAGTGGTTTTAGTTTGCTACATGACATCTATATGAACCTGCCTAGTTATACCGTTTCCCTTCTTTCTTTTTCTTCTATTTTTTAGTTCTGTGGAATCAGGTAAATGAATATTTAAATAGTATATATTTTTAGTTTAGCACATTAACGATATATAGAAATAAAATTGATGGCGTGGAACATGAAAATGATGATAAAATCTGTATATTTATATGGTAAATATGCGCACGAGTCGGTGCGGATGGGTTTAATAAATAGAAAAATGCGGTGAGAACAAGGAAAGAGAAGAAATGAAGTGTGACCGTTGATTTTTATATTGGGCTGGCAAACCAAAGGCGGTTTCAAGACGGAGCGTAAATAAAAATGGTCTTTTTCGTTGGAGAATATGTCAGACACGCCACACCGGTTGCCGGTCATTACGCGTAACCTACGGCGCTCTAAACTTGACCAACGTCTCTTTGATTCTCGAAAATCTCATTTGCCTCTTTCGTAGTATACACAATTTTCAGTCGCCGACTAATACATCTTGATAGATTTTTTTATTTTCAGAATTTCTTACAGAGGCACAACGCTGTTAGTTTGGGGTCAAAATGACGAAAATGCTCTCGTACTAAAATATTTAAAAAAAAACATTTTGAAAACATTTTCTTAAAATAAATAATAAAAATATGATTCTAATATTATTTTTAAAAAGTATTAAGTTAAAAAAATATATATTAAAAATGAAAAACGGTTTTTAAATATCGTTCTTTATGTTTTATAATTTTTTTATTTTTTTGAAAATAATTTTTTAATATTAAAATCAGTTTTTTATTATTGATTTGATAGAATAATATATTTTAAACAAATTTTAAAAATAATTTTTAATTTTTTAAATACAAGAAGTATTTTTTATATTTTTACAGAAAAATAGTTGATTTTGACCAAAAACTAACAGATCTAGATTTTTGTGATAAACTTTTGAAAGTACAGAGACTAATCAAGATGCATTAGTCAGTTAAAGAGAAATATGTAAAAATCATGTACACTACAAAAAAAAGAGTAAGTGACATTTTCTCTTTTATTTTAATTCTTATATATATGTCTCACCCAACCCAACTCTTTTGCTTGTCAAAAAGGTTATTGGCAATAATATGAAAACCTAGAAGGTTTTGTGTCGAATTCTAACACATTTCTCGTGCATAAGACATGATTGATTCAAAGGTATATATTATAAGATTGTAAAAAGTGATTATGGTGCATTATCATTTTTTTTTAATTTTAGTTGAGTATGTTTATTTAAGAATAGTAGTAACTTATCATTATTTTCAAAATAGGTAGATTTGTTATAAAAATGGTGAAAATTTTCCTTGAAATTAAAATTTGTAAGTAATGATTTTTCAGTTTAAGCTTGCCCTACTTCTTATTCTATGGGCAACCATCCCCAGCCTATACTCTCCTCGTCGCGCTGTCATCGACTTGCCTTTTCTTTGGCACACCACCCGTTCTTTTTTGTCACGTCATTAATGTTCATACGTGAGAATTTAGATCTAGACAAGTTTATACGTCAAGCTCGAGTTGTTTGTCGTCGTCATGCCTTTGAGATTATTCTACTCCTGTATTTCATTATTCTACTATTGAGTTGCGGGTCGGAAATGATCGGCCGGAGAATAGTAAAACCAAAATCTAAAAATGATTTTTTTGAAAAGTTAATTTTTATTTTTTTTAATTCCATGATTTTTTTAAAGTCCTGGATACCCATTCTACAAGCCTGAAGGGCAGCCCAACTCACAAGTCCAGCCCAACACTACTACTTGTTACAAAAATATAATTGTCAGACAAACAATTTTTTTAATATTAAAATCAGTTTTTTTTATTATTGATTTGATAGAATAATATATTTTTAAAAAAGTTTATAAATAATTTTTAATTTTGTAAATACAAGGGGTATTTTGATATTTTTACAAAAAATAGTTGACTTTGACTAAAAACTAATGGTGTTAGACTTCTGTGATAAATTTTGAAAGTACAAGAACCTGTCAAGATGAATTAGTCGATTGAGAGAAATAAGCAAAAATCACGTATACTATAAAAATGGTGAGTGACATTTTTCCTTTTATTTCAGTTCTTATATATGTGTCTCACCCAACCCAACTCTCTTGCTTGTCAAAAAGGTTGTTGGCAATAATATGAAAACCTAGAAGGTCTTGTGTTGAATTCTAACACATTTCTCGTGCATAAGACATGATTGATTCATAGGTATATATTATAAGACTGTAAAAAGTGATTATGGTGCATTATAAATTTTTTTTTCAATTTTAGATGAGTATTTTTATCGTAAAAATAGTAGTAACTTATCATTATTTTCAAAACAGGTTGATTTGTTATAAAAATGGTGAAAACTTTCCTTGAAATTAAAATTTGTAAGTAATGATTTTTTAGTTTAAGCTTGTCTTACTTCCTCTTCTGTGGGCAACCATCCCCAACCCCTACTCTCTCCTTCGTGCTGTCACCAACTTGTCTTTTTTTTGGCACACCGCCGATTTTTTTGGTCGCGTCATTAATGTTCATGTGTGAAAATTTAGATTTAGACAAGTTTATATGTCAACCTCGAGTTCCTTGTCGTCATCATGCCTTTGAAATTATTCGACTCCTTTCTTTGTCGGAAATGATCGGGTAAGAATAGTAAAACCAAAAATCTAAATGATTTTTTTAAAAAGTTAATTTTGTTGTAAATTTTGTGGCTCCCACCATTTTTCATACTCATCACTTGACCATTTACAAGTTCAACACGTGGGAGCTAAAGTCGGTTCTTTTCTTCTATAAATAGGACCCTATGGCTTACATTTTTGGTAATAAAAATTACAGAGAAAAGCCTTCCCTTTCTTTGCTCTACTCTCTGTTTTCTTTCACATATCTGTGCATCATCACTTCATCTACAATTGTTAGTTTACTTTGATTACTTATTTATGTTTCTTTAACTTTTATCATAATAATTATTTTACAACACGTTATCAACACGAGACCCTGCCGAACTGAGTTTTGTTTATATACTACGAGGTTGGTTATTTTATGCATATTTATTTTGTACCAAACTTTTGTTTCTCTTATTATGATGATCCGATGATATTGCTACGAGATAGCAAAAGAGGTGAAGAAGCAAATAACAAAAGTATCATTGTTTTAATCGAATCTTTGTATTATGTTATATATTTGTAAACCTGAAGTTCGTATACAATTCAACAAACGAGATCTCTGTACAGTTGATTGTGTTATACACATTTCAGTTAATATGTCTTTATGCCAGAAGCCAAAAGACGAAACTGATGCATCTCGGGACCAGGAGTTCCCAAAGATAAATGCCCGAAACCCGAAACCTGAAGTTTATATTTATTTATATCAGTCATTTATATTATATGTTATTATGATTTATTTATGCTATTTAAACCCCGTGAGTTAACCTACGGTAGGTTTAACTCCATCGATGCTCGAAGTGTGGTACTGTATTTATTTATACATGTCATTTATATTATATTATTTATATACACTATATATCTTATTGAATTATTGTGACATGTATTAGACAGAACCCGAAGTTCTAATTGGATGTATAACTATTCAAATATACACGACCATAAGTCATATGAATACAGAACACGAATTTCTGATTTAATTATTGAAATATGTATGACCAGAAGTTCATACAGACTCGAAACACACAGAACTCGAAGTTGTGACTCAATGCGCATTTATTGAAACATATGACTCGGAATTTATATAGTATATGAAATCTGCAGTTCTGATTCAGTATACATTCATGAAAATTTTCATAACCCGAAGTTCATAAAATATACAGAATTTAAAGTTCTGATATTCTGATTAAAAATATATATCGATGTATTATATCACGTGATACCAATATTCGAAAACTTATTAGAACCAGAAGTTCTAAACATAATCAGATTAGTTGTCAAATGTGGAATATCGAGCTCGATGAAAATTTATTTTGAACCCGAAGTTCTAAACATTTTCTGCAGGATAGATTAAAATACCGGTTTTTAGTGTAGATCCTAGAAGTGATAATTCTCATGTCTAACCTTGGTATCCGCCGAAATGGATTTCATATAGAGACCTCAAATGATATGGTGAAAAGCGTGCGATGAATAGTTCTATAATTCAACGAACATGAATTTCTTTATCTCAAGTATTTGTGATTTTTCATAATCGTCTTGAATCAACGATGATGCGTAGAATTATTCAAAATTCATGTGGACATTCGTTAGAAATCCAGAAGTTATTATTGTCCAATAAAATTATTTGTACAGCTTGTTCACAAGAAAACTCTATGGTGCAAACCTCTCAAACCAAGGTTAGTATTGAATTTTTATAATTCTTCCAAATAACTCAGAGAAATATATGTGACTCTATTTGTTCATGGTAATGTTGACGCATCCCGAAAATGGTCACATATTTGTTTTATTCCAACTCATAAAATTGTATTTTACTAAACTATTGGCATACATTATAGAGTTAATGGTACATTTCTCTGATCACAATCTATTCATCTTGATAATATTTTGCATATCATCAATAATCTCATATACAATTTGATATATCTCTTTTACTTATTAATTGTGCCATATATGTGCCAGTAGCACTCTCTCGATGCACAAAAATGAGACATCAACATAAATTGAGGATGATTTTGTTTCATCATCTATTGTCATGCATTTTGAACACTTAAAGTGAGATTAATTTACTGCACAATTTATATATTGTTATGAGACAACATTTCTACTTCTGTGTGAAGAGGAAGAGCCTTCTGAAGTTAGGCATGAACTTTCGTGGAAAGTAAATATTATGTCTCATCTAGATCCACACACACACATTACAATGTGAGAAGAAAGTGCAGTGGATAAGTTTGCAAAATGTTGCAAACCAAATGCTGAAACATTTGTAGATCACGCATGATAATCAATAAAAAATTTCTCTTTTCAAATACTTGATCATTTTAGCAGTCTCTGAAAGACTGGATATGAATTTGATGGACATTGTCACTACCTATTTATATGGTACGTTGGACAATGATATTTATATAAGACTTCCTGAAGGAATTGAATTGCCTGAAACATTTTGTGAGACATACTGTGAGAATTAAAGTAAATGATGGTAATGCAAAGGAAGCAGCAAATTTCTGTAGCATTTGCCGGAAGTATAAGAGACAAATATGAATAAAATATATTGTTGCTCATAAATAAAGAATCGGGTTAATAGATAAATACTTTCAGATGAACTACTAGCTCTTGAAAAACTATTGATTCAAAGAAAAATTATTGATTCCTGAAGAACAATTGAATTATAAAGAACCGTCAATTCCTAAAAGCTAATCGGTTCAAGTTCAACATTCGGTTCAAGTTCAACATTCGGTTCCTGTAGAACACCAGTATTTGGCCCCATAAATCAAACACCAAGAGATGTTCATCTAGTCAAATACAAATGGTTATTCGCGAATAAACAAACTGAAATATCAATCGATATAATGTAAGGCTTGCATCCTAAGATATCTCTCAACGACCTGAAGTCGATTTGATAAAACACTTTTATCTTTAATTATTGTGATCATTTAGGATATTTATTAGTTTAAAAGTTCTCGAAGAACTAGATATGTATCTGATGAACGTATTTGATACTTATTTATATAGTACACATATACCGACATTTATATGAGACTCCCAAAAAGAGTTATATTGACTGAAGAAATGAGAAAGGATAATAATAAAAATTTATGTATTATATGTCAATATAAACTCAGCTAAGACTCCTGAAGAGATCCTGAATACTGTGAAATATTGAAAATGAAAACTTTGACATAAAAGCATTGGGAAAAATAATATATTGTCTCGACCTGCAAACCGAGTATATTTCTAATGAAAATATAATTCACAAACTCCCGAAGCGTTTTTACATGAATGATCCTCATTCACTCGTTCAAAATGCGAGTAATGAAAATTGCGATAAAAGTGCTAGCCATATTGAGTTCAGAGCCGACTAAACGACATTGGAACAAGTCCAAGTTGCAGATATAGATCATATTTTATATCCCCATAACCTCGCTCCCAGATAATGTACATAATTGCAGCAATATTCTGACGCTCTACTGATCGAACTTTGGTTGCGACCTCCTCCAATCATCCAGAAATTTTTGCACTACATGAGCTAACTGCGATGTAAGTTGTATGGTGGTACAGTGAAAGAGATAGATTCGGGAACCGTTCGCTGAAAGTGATCTATACTCATAAACTCCACAAGAGTTATGATTATGATATTGATATCAAGAAAGTACATTCTAAGTGAAAATCTTGCAGATTTTTCACTAAAACTCGACATATATTAAGAAACTTATGTAAGAGATCGGCTCGACCATGCAAACACTACAAGGTAACACTGTCAGCTCTCAGGGGGAGCAACGATCAAGGGGAGCATCGATCAATGAGAGTAGCGGTCAGGGGGTGTATCGATCAATGACATTATCAAATATGGGGAACATGAATTATGAATTCAAGCACACTTTGGACAAATGTTGCACTCTTTTTTTCTTATTTAGGTTTTGTCCCACTGGGTTTTCCTGAAAAGGGTTTTAACGAGGCAGCATTATGCATGTCCAACATCACCATGATTACTTATTTACTCGGTTTTTATCCCATCGGGTTTTTTTCTTGTAAAGTTAAAAGTAATTATTTCAAATAGGTGGTATCCAAGGAGGAGTGTTGTAAATTTTGTGCCCCCACCATTTTTCGTACTCATCACTTGACCATTTACAAGTCCAACGCGTTGAAGCCAAAGTCAGTTCTTTTCTTCTATAAATAGGACTCTATGGCTCACATTTTTGGTAATAAAAATGACAGAGAAAAGCCTTCTCTTTTTTTTGCTCTACTCTAACTCTCTGCGCTATGTTTTCTTTCACATATCTATGCATCATCACTTCATCTACAATTGTTAGTTTATTTTGATTACTTATTTATGTTTCTTTAACTTTTATTATAATAATTATTTTACAACAAATTTTTATTTTTTAATTTCATGGTTTTTTAAAGTCCTGGATACCCATTATACAAGCCAGAAGAGCAGCCCAACTCACAAGTCCAGCCCAACACTACTACTAGTTACAAAAATATAAATGTTACAACTAATTTTGGCAAATCCTATCTATATGATTGGATTTAAAACCACGAGAGGTATTGGTGAGTATTTACGTGAAATATAAATTTGAAATCACGTTGAATACACCTAACCAAAAGATTAAATATTTGTCAAATAATTAGTATGCGAGCACCGCCTGTTGCGCAGTACTTTTTGTGAAGTATTACGATAAAAATAAAATTTTAATTAGATTATACAATTTAAATTCACGAAATTTTATGCTAAATTAAAAACAAAAAAATCGAAGTCAAGTTAGCGATTAAAGACAAAAACAAATATTTATAAAGTAACTAATACAACCAAAAATATATATGTAATCATATACAACAATTTATGGTTGGACACAAGTTCAACCATAAATAAAAATTTAACTCACATTGCATCATAATGTGAGTCAAAATAAAAATTTGTCTTATATTATATTGTAACAGTTAATATCTATTGATGTAAGTCAAAATAAATAAATTCACACATACGAAACGCACTAATTTACAAAACTCAATCGAACTAAACATTCAAATAATAAAGATACTTAGTGACGCACCAGACTAAACAGATTGTTGTTTGACGATAAATCCCATAAAATGAAACTACGGACATTAATCATGTTTCAATTTGAAATCCAACAAAGCATTATGTAAAAACTCTGTCTAAGAGTCTCGTTCAACACTAAAAACAATTAGGAAGCACCATTTTTTATATGCAATACAAATATAAATCTCGTCTATAATCTATATAATTACCACCCCAAATTGAGAAACACTTACTATCTTAATTGAAACCAATTTAGGAACATACATACTTGTGATCATAGTTTAGAACCGAAACATTCTTACTTGTGATCATAGTTTAGAATTGAAAGTCTATCTCTCAATTAATATATTATAAAACAAAACAATTTCACTATCCATGTACACGTGCATATTAGGCCTTCATTGTCCTCCAAATTCAATAGTCGACTGCAGTTTGCTACGATAAATTTATTGCAACTGGAGCATCATATTTTGATCTAGATGTTGACTCGTGATACAAAAAAAACTGAATTACATGTTTGTTGATCCACCAACACTCAACAAAAAATTTAATATTTGAGCGACACTGTTTAAACGAAGTGAATCCTTCACATTTTCCTTGATGTTATGCAATAACTCTATCTCTTGTATTAAGTCATTGTTTTTACGACACATCAAAATCATGTCATAAACATAGAACGCCTTGACATGTCCCTCTTCAGCAACAACTTACAGGTTAACAAGTTTCCAATCTTTTTGAATCAAGATTGTTAGAGGTTAAGAACTCACTCATGCCTCGTTTGTGCAAGGCTTCAGCATTTATGCTCTCCTCACACAACCTCAAAAAAGTATTCTCTTAAACCCTTGATTTCCATGGCCACAAGGCAACATGTTCAAAGATGCATGTTTGAATACATAACCATTTGTGGATGCTACATTAAAATCTCTGCAACACAATTTAACACGAGCAAGATCCTTGGCCGACACTTCAGCTACAGTGCCTATAATCTTGACTATTACATCTTCTTGAAGATATTAGATGGTGGATTTTTGGAGGGTTCGATTTTTATTTATAATGAATCTGATACATCCATGTTTGCCGCCAATAGGTTAATATTTTTTCCGCAGTAAGTTGTTTTATATGTAGTCATAATTCAAAGATAACCACTGAATATTAATCGTCATTTTCAATTCGTTGGATGTAGACAACAATTGATTCAGAATTGCAAACGTGATTATAAATATTTAAAAAATTGTCAGAACTGAATGAATCACTTTGAAATAGTTTTTGTATTATTTAACGTATGATAATAAACAATTACTACCCAAACCCTAAATTTCAAATCTCTTCCAACATAAACTTTTCCGATTGGCCTAGTTCTCATATATTTAATGCACTTATTATAAACAACACTAATGATCATTAAATATTAATATATTTCGAGTACATAGTTTCAAACCCAAATAAACTGTCATTCGTGAAGATTTTAGACTCAATAAAAAAACATACCTAATTTACATAATAAGCTATTACTTAATAACACTACTCAAATTTTCACTACCAAATAAAATACTTACCAACAACGTAACAAATATCTCATAACCCAATTTACGTAATAAACTATCATCCCATCCAGCGAGCATCGGACAGCAACGAATATGAGTAAATTAATATGAGCTTCACCTCATATTAGTTATTGAATAAGAAGTGGCAAGTTTCGGGCGTTGAAATGAGTAAATTCAACTCTGATGATGATAAATACGATGGTTTAATTAATTTGAATATTTGGTTTCTAATTAACAGCTTGCAACACAAAGCTCAAGATTTTGAACTACACTTTATTTCAAACACGTGTTATTTTCTTATTTTCAGACAACAAAAGTGTATAGAGATGTTATTTTGACCTTCTGGCGAGCATCGGGCAGCAGCGAGGAGGGAGAGGTCGGCCGGCGAAGTCCGTCGGAGGGTCGGTGTGGGATTGCTCGATGTTGCAGAGACAAAGAAGAGGGAGATAGACCAAGGGCATGGTTTTGAAAATTTGAAACCAAACCAAGGGCATTTCTGTCTTTTTACTTCAAAAACTAACAGAATTTTAACGTTTTTTGCTATCTGTCTATTTTCGATACTTCGGTGAGTTGGATGTCCACTTTTAAAGTTGAGTATAACTAAGTGTCTTTTGACCAAACTTGAGTGTGGCTAAGTTTACTTTACCTTTTTTTTTCACCATCATAAAATAGTGCTAGTTTTTGTATAAATATCTAGGGATAATTCCATATGACTATATCTGAATATGTCACATTATCACATGACTACATCTAGAATTTTTTGTGTAAGGGTGAATACCCAAGAATTTCATTTTTCTCACCGTTACTTATTCAGTCTATTTCCGTTAGTTTTTAACATTTTTAACGTATAAAAATGCTAAAATATCATTCAGAGGTAAATAAATGTTTTTTTAATTGAATGGAAAGACTAAGATACCCTTCACTATTCATTTAATTTTCAAAAAAATATCTCTCTCTCTCCTCCACCACCATTTCCTCCTCGCCCCCTCCACCACCACCATCTCCTCCCCCTCTGTCGCCACGTCCTCCACCACCACCGCCACCACCTCCATCTCCTCCATCACCACAACCACCATCTCCATCTCTTCCACCACCATTCCCTCCCCGCCCCCTCCTCCTCCATCTCCACCACCACCACCACCTTCATCTCCACCGCCACCGCCACCACCTCCATCTCCTCCACCACCATCCCATCCCCTCCCCGCCCCGCCCCGCCCCCTCCACCATCATCCCCTCCCCTTCCGTCTCCACCTCCGGCGAGCCCCCGGGCAACTTCCGGCGAGGCTCCGACGGTGGTGTTGTTGGTAGAGGGGCGGGGAGTGGATGGGATGGTGGTGGAGGAGATGGAGGTGGTGGCGGTGGAGATGAAGGTGGTGGTGGAGATGGAAGAGGTGGCGACGGAGGGGGAGGAGATGGTGGTGGTGGTGGTGGTGGAGGGGGCGGGGAGGGGATGGTGGTGGAGGAGATGGGGGTGGTGGTGGTGGAGGAGGTGGCGACGGGGAGGGAGGGAGATGGTGGTGGTGGTGGAGGGGGAATGGTGGTGTAGGAGATGGAGGTGGTTGTGGTGATGGAAGAGATGGATATGGTGGCGGTGGTGATGGAGGAGATGGAGGAGAGGGAGGAGAGAGAGAGAGAGAGGGAGGTATTTTTTTTGAAAATGAAATGAATAGTGAAGGGTATCTTAGTGTTTTCATTCAATTTAAAAACAATTATTTACTTCTGAAGGGTATTTTAGTTTTTTCACACGTTAAAATTTTTAAAAACTAACGGAAATGGACGAAATGAGTAACAGTGAGAAAAATGAAATTATTGGGTATTCACCTTGACACGAAAAGTTTTAGGCGTATTTAATTAGGGGTTAAATTGAGTATTTAATTAGGGGTAAAATAGTCATTTCATAATCATATCAATTGAACCAATTAGACCAGTTTAACATACCAAAACTATTGAGGGCATTTTAGACTTTTTGCACACCAATTATGCTATATTTAACAGCCGTTACCTTAACTGCAACATAAATAAACTTGGGGTACCGACAGAAAAGGTTTTAAACTTAAGGTACTGATTTTGAAATAAGGCAAAATTAGAGTACTGACATGAAGTTAACTCTAAAAATAAAGTCGTATAAGAGTTTTGTCAAGTTAAAAGTGTTTTGAAGAATATTTATCTTATTTACTATAAGTTAAACAATACTTAAGATAACAATCAAACAAAAATTAAGGTAAACCAAAGATACTTTAGACATTTGAAAAAGTAAAAATTACACAATATTTTTTTCATTTGTTTTATGGGCATTAGTTTAAAATAATAACAACAAAACAGTTGTCATAGTACATTGAAATAAAAATGTATCCCGTAATGAAGTGAAAAACTTACGTGATATGTATAATAGTGATATGGAGTTACCCCTATGATAAATACTTGAAATCAAATTATCAAAAAACTAAAAAGTAACTCATACAAAAGTGTCAAAAATAAACTATACATTATATGTTGAAATGATCATATGTTGTCCTCGTTACTCGATATGTTATCCATCTCATCTCGTATTTTCTGCTTGCAGCTTTGCGTATTGTGATGTCCCATTTTCTTGAGTACATGCATTTTGCGGATTTTTTCTTATTGTTGGTTTATTGCCTTGTCCTGTTCAATTTGAAGTCAACGACCGGACCCTTTGTTTTTGCACCATGGACTACATGAGGTTTAAGCATACCAAAGATAGACAACGGTAAGGCCTATGTGTCGATGCAGCGGAATTAATTTGCTAAACATGATATTGCTTGAGCGACTCTAATAGTGATTCGTGGTCATTGGTTGTTGTGTCTTGATTATTCAAAATTGATTGTATTGTTGTCCATATTTCAATGCTTAAGACGTTGTACCTCGTTTTATTTATAGAAGACTCACCCCTTTCGAAACCAATGAAATCGTGTATGGTGTGGATACCTACCGCCATCAGTCGTTGATTAATGTATGTGGCATTCAATACTGCCAACATGTGTATGCAAATGTGACCATTCCCTCAAGTCTCTTACAAGTTCAAGAACAAATGATGTTCATCATTCTTTGTGATTGAATCTATCCCACATACAAAAACACCGTTGATGATGTCAGATCCAACCTACAACTATTATAAAAATGTAATAATTAAAAAAAAACTTGAACCTGTTGTGTAAAATATGTTAAATGTGGGGTTTAAAATACCACCACCAACATTAATTGTTAAGCAATATCTTTAAGTGGAGCATGAGAGTGCAATAATGAAGATTATGAGAATTACTTAGTGAAAAGTAGAAAGGAGAAGTTACGGATGAAAATTTTTGGGTGTGTTTTTTGTTACTCATTCAAGACTTGCATGACCCTTATTTATAGGGAAAAGTGAAGCAAGTCTTGGCCATGTAGCCATTCCCCTCATACACCACACAAATAAGAACATTATTACATGTATGGTCATGTCATGTTGGAACAAGTGCCATGGTGGGATCCACACATGTATTTCTTACAACACTTCCCCTTGGACACCACCATACATAAGTAATTATATAGGCGATATTGGACGTGCTTAATGCTGCCTCGTTAAAAACCTTTTCAGGAAAACCCAGTGGAACAAAACCTGAATAAGGGAAAAAGAGCGCAGTGCACAAAAGTCTATAGTGCGATCATCTTCATATATTTGCTCCCCATGATCATTACTCCGCCTAATGACTGACTGAGTTATTTTGGTTGCTTGCTAAGTCGACGCATGCCAATTCGCCATACTAACTTCTCGAAGGTGGATGTTGGCAAGTTTTTAGTAAACAAATCTGCAAGGTTTTCATTGGAGCGAATTTGTTTGACATCAATCTCATTACTCTTCTAGAGTTCATGAGTGTAGAAGAATTTAGGGGATATGTTCTTTATTCGATCTCCTTTGAATTACCCGCTTTTGATTTGAGTTATGAAAGCAGTAATGTCTTCATATATTATAGAAGGGGAATTTGTAATTGACGAAATTTCACATGCACCTCGAATATGTTGAATGACCGATCACAAGAAAACATATTCCCGGCTAGCTTCATGTAGTGCCAGAATTTTTAAATGATTAGAAGATGTTGCAACCAAAGTCAGTTTCGTAGAGCGCAAGGATATTGTCGTGCCATTACAAGTAAATACATATCCGGTTTGAGAGCGTGCTTTATGGGGATCAGATAGGTATCCATCATCTGCATATTCGATCAAGCCAACATTAGTTGAGGATTTTGAGTATAATAATCCCAAATCTTTCGTCCCGCTCAAGTAACGTAATATATGCTTGATTTCGTTCCAATGTCGTCTCGTCGGTTCTGAGCTAAATCTTGCGAGCACATTTACCGAAAATGCTATATCTGGTCTTGTACATTGTGCAAGATATAATAAAGCCCCGATCGCATTTAGATATGATACTTCATGACCAAGTATCTTTTCATCTTTTTCTTTGGGGCGAAATGGATCCTTTTTAGAATCTACAGACCGAACGACCATTGGAGTATTTAGTGGGTGGGCATTTTGAATATTGAAGCGTTTCAAAAGTTTCTCGGTATATGCTGATTGATGGATTAAAATTTCATCCGAAATATGCTCGATCTGCAGGCCGAGACAATATTTCTTTTTCCCCAAATCTTTCATCTCAAATTCCTTCTTAAGATATTCAGCAGTGTTAAGGATCTCTTCATGAGTCCCAATTAAATTCATATCATCTACGTACACTGCCACAATTACAAATCCGATGTTTGCTTTCTCAATAAATACACACGAACATATAACATTATTTTGATACCCTTCTCTGGTAAGGTATTCGTTGAAACGATTATACCACATCCTACCAGATTGTTTCAGTCCAAATAATGCCTTTTGTAGTCTGATCGAATATAGATTTCTCGGACTATTTTTCATTGCTTCAGACAATTTAACTCCATCAGGAAGTCTCATATAAATATTTATGTCCAACGTACTATACAAGTAGGTAGTGACAACGTCCATCAGATACATATCCAGTCCTTCAGAGACTGTTAAACTGATCAAGTATCTGAATGTAATCATATCCATCACATGTGAATATGTTTCATCAAAATCGACCCCAGGTCGTTGAGAAAAACCTTGGGCTACAAGCCTGGCTTTATATCGAACAATTTCGTTTTTCTCATTTCTTTTCTTTGTGAATACCCATTTATATTATAATTGGTCGAACATCTTCTGGTGTTCGAGTTATGAGTCCAAAAACTTGACGTTTCGCCAATGAAGTCAATTATGCCTGAATTGCTTCTTCCCATTTTGGCCAATCATGGCTTTCCCGACATTCATCAATACTACGTGGCTCGAAATCAAACTCATTCATTATCTCACTTGCCAATGTTTCGGGCATTTGATTTGCAACATTTTGCAAATGTATTATCCTTTGTACTTCTTTATAACATTATGATGTACGAGGATCCATATGAGACATCGAATTTACTCTCCATTCAATTTCACGCCTAACTTTAGGAGGCGGTTTCTTTTCACCCAAATGTGGGAATGTTGTCTCATTAAAATGACAATCTGCAAATCTTGCAGTATATATGTCACCTGTCAAAGGCTCCAGATACCTAATAATAGATGGTGAGTCAAAACCAACATAAATACTCAATCGATGTTAGGGTCCCATTTTTGTGCGTGAAGGGGGTGCTACAGACACTTGTACATCACAACCAAAAATTCGTAAATGGGAAATATCAGGTTCATGTCCACATGCAAGTTGTACAGGAGAATATTGGTGATACGCACTAGGCCTTAAACGAAGTAAAGAAGCAGCATGTAATACAGCATGTCCCAAAGCAGAAACTGATAATTGTGATTGCAACAATAATGTACGTGCAATTATCTGTATACGTTTAATAAAAGATTATGCTAAACCATTTTGGGTATGCACATGCAGATCATGATGCTCAATATCAATACCCAATGACATGCAATAATCATCAAACGTCTTAGACGTGAATTCACCAGCATTATCAAGACGAATAGACTTTATCGGATAATCAGGAAAATGTGCCCTTAATTTAATAATTTGTGCTAACAATTTAGAAAATGCAACATTACGAGTTTACAATAAGCACACATGTGACCATCTGCTGGATGCGTCAAGCAAAACCATAAAATAATGAAATGATCCACTTGATGGATTAATAGGGCCACCTATATCTCCCTGAATTCTCTGCATGAGCAATGGAGATTCGGCACTAACCTTGGTTTTTGATGGCCGGACCACTAATTTTCCTTATGAACAAGCGGTACAAATTATTTCATTGGACTGAAAAACCTTCTGGTTTTTCATTGGATGTCCACATGAATTTTCAACAATCCTACGCATCATCGTTGATCCTAGATGACCAAGTAGATTATGCCAAAGTATAAATATATTCGGATTATTGAACTTCTGGTTCAAAATCGCGTATGCCTCAATTGTTCTTATAGTTGTAAAATACAACCTAGATGATAGAACAGATAATTTTTTCTTTACCCGCTTTTCACCACAATCAATAAAAGTGATACATAGAAACTCTGTTTCATTTTCATTTGTGGTCTCAACATGATATCCATTTCTGCGGATATCTTTAAAGCTAAGTAGATTTCTTCTGGATCTACTAGCAAACAAAGTATTTTCAATGCATAATTTTGTTTCATTTCTCAATATTATAGTAGCTCTTCCGGAGCCTTCGACTAAATTTGCTAAACCCATAATGGTGTTCACCTTTGCCTCCAACAAGGTTAGGCATAAGAAATATTTCTTATCCTTTAGGATAGTATGTGTAGTAGCACAATCAACAATACACATATCATTCTCATCTCCACAAATATATGAATCACTTCTGGGACTCATATCGTGGCTCATCTTATCAATTGTATTGCCTTAATTTAAAATTCGATCGCTTATGGGGTTTTAGTTTTCCATGAACTTTATAATGACCATCATAAATTTTCGAATTCACTTATGGGAATGGTTAACTGTTGACTTGACAAATTCGATGATTCATTTTTATTTTAGCAGTACATGCACTTTAATATTTCTCAAAATTTTCTTCCGATATTGCTGCTTTGAGAGCAATTTGATATCCTTGATCTATCTAGCATAGATTTTTAGAACTTTGGGTTCTAAATATTAAAACTGCAAGTTTTAATTTCAATATTAATCCATGATCAGAACTTCGGGTTCTGCAAATTCCAACTGTAAACTTCCGGTTTACAAATATGTCAAGTCCAATATTTTTCTCGACAATTTTAGAACTTCAGGTTCTATAAATTCCAACGACTGTAAACTTCGGGTTTACATGAACATCGAGTTCAATAGTTTTTTTTTCTGTTTTTCTTTTCGGACAGTCTTCAAACTTCGGGTTCAAGATGTCATAATTTAGCAAACTTTGGGTTGCTAATATAATACATAAATATAGAACATGTATAATAACAACATATAATTTTCTGATGCGAAAGATCCAATTCAAGATTGGCGATCGCAGAGCATACTTATGAAAATAAATAACATAAGTAAATAACTAAACGTAAATTCAAGAACCAAAATAAAATTTAGTTGAGAATTTAAAAACGTCAGGATAATTAAGCAATTCGTGCTGATAACGTGTTGTGTAAAATATATTAAATGTAGGGTTTAAAATACCACCACCAACATTAATTATTAAGCAATATCTTTAAGTGGAGCATGAGAGTGCAATAATGAAGATTATGAGAATTACTTAGTGAAAGGTAGAAAGGAGAAGATACGGATGAAAATTTTTGGGTGTGTTTTTTGTTACCCATTCAAGACTTGCATGACCCCTATTTATAGGGAAAAGTGAAGCAAGTCTTGGCCATGTGGCTATTCCCCTCATACACCACAAAAATAAGAACACTATTACATACATGGTCATGTCGGAACAAGTGCCATGGTGGGGTCCACACATGTATTTCTTACAACAGACACAAGTCATACTATGTCCGGCTCATGATGTGGTTTAGGATTATTTGAAGAGTGAAGACGCACTTCGTTTTTATAGAGATGGGAGGTGAAAACTTACCAATTAATCGATGTGGGACTTCACCTTGAGAGAGAAAAAAAATGAGCACGCCTATCTCATCCGCGTCTGTTCGTTCCTCAGGTGTTCAGCTGTCCATGCAACCACAAGACAAGTCCCGCATCGAAGAGGCAGTAAATGTGTATAATGTTTATACGTCTGTTGTGATAACTACTGAGGTTCATCCACCAAATTAGAAACCATGCTTGGGCTGGCCTATGCTATGCTTATGGAAAAAAATGTTGACGCGGTGATGTATATAAATTTTACGTCTCCTCCCGAACCAAATTTCCTTACAATTAACTCAATTTTGTCTCAATTTTAAATAGTTTTAGAGTCATTTATACCCGAGATGATTTTGTAGGAAAACAAGTCATTACGAGATATTTTTGAGCGAAAAGAAACTCGGGAGCAAATGAACTAATAGCAATGAAACAAGTCCCAACAATCTTTAATAAATACTAAATCAAGCTAATTTAATCACAATGGCGAACAGAGCTCGATTACTCGTGTTATGATTTCATATAATTTGATCATATAATTTTATTGAAATTAAACATTTGATCGGGGTTGTTATATCGCCTAACCTGAATCACTATTGACTGCCTCTACAAAATTTTCGTCGCCTACTAGAATAGAAATTAATTGAATCCAATCAGACAAAAAGTGGAGGAAAATGAAACCAAAAAAAGTAGGAAAAAAGAGAACTATATACATGTAGCAATTTTTATTATAAGAAAAATGATAGACTACTGGTACTTAAGTATCAACCATTTTCACTTGACTATAGCTAATTTAGCATTTTTGTTTTTGCAGTTTTCTAACTATTTACTTTTTTCACTTTACTACAGTAAATCAAAAGTTTAGCATACTCCATTAATAATTTCCAAAAATAACAAAAATAATCCCTCATAAAAATAAAAATATACTGATTTAATGTGAAATGAAAACTATACCCCAAATATGAAATTAAATTAGCATAATGGTCATTTCACAAAATAAATAAGTAAAATTAAAAAGAGGATTAATTACAGTTTGCCCATACTGTAGTGACGCGTTTCACAGTTTGCCACAGTTATAATCAAAAGTTCAAAACGAGTTCAACTAATTGTATTTTTTTTACAATTTTATTTATATATTATCAATGATTAATTATATAAACTTTTTAATAATTAGATTTGGATGAAATTAATAACTATACATTTAAAATTAAAAAATTAATATTAATAAAAAATTAATTAATTAAAATAATATTAATAATATAGTGAAACTTTCGGATGTCATAACTCTCTCATACAACCTCCGTTTCGAGTTTATAGTATATCAAATCGAAGAGAATCATAAGATAAATAATTTTGAAGAAAGAAGTTGTGTTGATATATTATTAATAATTATTAACACTCAAAGTTGTTGATCATCCGATTCTCTTTGATTTGATATACTATGAGCCCGAAACAGAGCTCGTATGAGTGAGTTATGTCATTCGAAAGTTTAAGTATATTATTATTATTATTTTACTTATTTTATTTTTTATTTTGAATGTATGGTTATTAGTGTCATCAGAGTCTAATTGTTAAAAAATTATATAATTAATTATTACTAATATATAGGCAAAAACTTATTTTTTTTCAAAGTTGTTGATCTTCCGATTCTCATCGATTTGATATACTACGAGCCCTAAACGGATCTCGTATGAAAGAGTTATGACATTTGAAAGTTTCAATATATTATTAATTACTTAATTATTATTATTATTATTATATAATTTAATATAGAACCGGTCCAATTAAATAAAACATATATCAATTCTGGTTTATTTCCGGTCCAAGTCAAATTAGCTGAATTGATTTCAAATAAATTCAGGGGTATTTTTCTCTTTTTGGAAAAAAAATTAGATTTCCATCCAAAATCTAACGGCGTTAGAGAAAATTGTAAAAAAAAATACAATTAGTTGGGTTTATTTTGAACTTTTTATTATAGTCGGGGCAAACTGTAAAACACGCTACTACAATATGGGTAAAGTATAATTAACCCTTAAAAATAAAGACACTTAAAATAGGGTCAAGGGCTAGCCACAAGCAATGCCGAGACGAGGACAATCAAGATCTTAGAGGCTGGAAGTGAGGTCGACAGAGGCTCTAGTTCACGGACCTTGAATCTGGATCTGATTCTCTACATATTTTATAGTGCTGATGTAGGAGATTTGGTTTCGGATTTGGTTCTCGAATCTTACAAAGGCGGCCAGAATGTCCGAGAAGCACCGAATATTCGAGAAGCATCACTAAAGGTTAGAGATTAAGGGTTAGGGGCAAAGTATACTTTGAAGTTTTTAAATGTGGTAAAGAAATTTTTTGTATTTTCAACATAAAATCTAGAAGTGGATGAAATTTAGTAAAGTTAAAACAGTGAATAGTCAGAATAATGCACAGTATAAAAACTGAGTTAGGTATAGTCAGCGATACTTAGACTTAGGTACATCAAATTGCAATTTTCCAAAAAAATATATATCCTTACTAGGAACCTTAATAGAAGGATCGCCTCCATTGTCGATGACATTTTCGATATCGGTTCGCACAAAGTAGGGCAACGAATCAGGAACTCGAATATTGAATGCCCAATGAGCACGAGTAATTGTGGGATTAGGTTTCATTTTAATTAGTGAAATTTGATAGACTAATTTTTTATAATTTTATCTAGTTAATTCAACAATTAAATCATGGTATTGAGGTGAATCGTTGATTGAAACCATCCATTGGAAGTCTAAGTTCTTAGGTTTCTATCTAAGGAGTGGTTTATACGACAATGTTTCACCAAACTTTAATTATAATAGGAAATAGTAAAACATCTTTAAAATTGAAAACTAGTTATGGAAACTTCCCATAAGCTCCTTTGGGCCTTCTAACATTGTTTTTCATGATCAAATAATTTTGTGAGCCTCTAATAGTACAAGTTCCTGATAACATTTGTGCCCTAGGTTCCAATTGGAATGGTCTGTAAATGTCTGTAATAGTTTGTCATCGTTTGTAATGAATAAAACGGCTTTGTATTACTTATGTGTTGAAGTAATATGTTAAGCATGATCTGATTTATGACCACTAAAGTGGTAGAACCATAAATCTGTACGGATCACACTTAACGAGTCTCTGGTCAATATACGCTTCAATTGAAGCGACCAGTATGAGGATGGTTCTCAATGATGTAGTTCTGCTTGTCATAGGGATGTGGGATCCCGGAATCATATCATAGATATCATGAGGTGATTGATATCGGACGACCCGCTTTGAATAGTGTTTCGTAGATTAAGCCATGAACATACTCAAATGTGATAGCTTGTCACGATATCCTTAGACCAAGGAGCCTTTGTGATCGCTATGCAATGTACGTGCGGCTTTAACTTGTGCCTAACGCTTTCCGTAACAGGATTGCAATAACGGGCATGATTGGGTGGCGGAACGGATTGCATGAGTGACACGAAAGACGGCTAAGGGATTTATCCCTCGTACTACGGTATGGGAAAGAGATCCGTTAAAGGCCTCTTGATCCAGAATGAATGAGAGAAAGAGCACGGCCATGCCAGTGATACGGGTTATCAGTTCTCAGCCATCTCACATATCAAGTAACAATGATTGATTAAACAAGGATGACGACTCTATGCCTTGTGATCAATCGGGATGTCTAGAGATAATAGGATAGTGACTTGTACGCACAAGGTTAAATCAAATCATCGATCATCATGCACCTTGGGTAATCATAATGTCTTACTAGAGACCACTTATGATGGATCGGGCAAGAGAGATCTCTTGCGCCGATCTGCCAACGGTGGCATGAGCCTGGAGGGTCACACACATACAAGACGAATAACTTGAGACAAGGAAACCTTAACGTTTCTTGAGGAGCAATACTTGCACATAACTGAAGGTTTTGGGCCATGGGTTCGGTTTGAGAGAATAATTAGCGAATCGAGAAAACTGAGATTTTCGTCGATGTCGCGTCGGACTTTGTTTGATAAGTAACGACAAAAAGGGTTGAATAACTTTTTGGTCACGGCACGCGACCACATGGGCGAGCCCATTGGGCTCGGCCCATGGGGTCACCGAGCCGGCCCAACAAGGGCCCAAATAAGGCCCAATAAGCCCAAGTGGCCGGCTACCTTGGTGGGTCCAAGGGTGGGGGCCACACACACCAACACACCATGCTTAGTTGGTGTTGTTGATTAAGAGGTGAGTGATTCAAGGGGTATGGGCAATGACTTGCCTTTAACCCATGCTTTCATCATTTGTCACTTTAGTAACTCATGCCTTATGTGTTGATGAAGTAGACAAATGAAGACACAACTCACACTCACAACCTCACTTTCTCTCTCTCTTGGCCGGCCATCTCCTCTTGCTATCTCTTCTTGCTCTCTTGTTCTTCACTTAATTGTTCTAGTAGACTTTAAGTGAAGGATCTTAAGGATCATACTCTTGGTGTGGACTTGCTCTAGAGAAGAAGATCATATAGTTCTTCTTTCTTGATTCAACAAAGACTAAAAGCAAAAATGGAAAAACTGTCCAGATTGTTCAGTTCCGGCAACCGACATTGCGTGAGCTATAGACGCTTCTCCGAGGTCCGATTGACCTGAAACTGATGGCTTTAGAAAGATAAGTCAAAGGGCTACAACATTTGTGAAATACTGATTTTCCAAAAAAGCTCTTTTTTGGGAGATACAAGGCCAAGAAGCTGACTGGTCCGCAGAGTCTGTCCAGCGAGATGGGAAAAATGTTTTGCTACAGACGGAGGTCTTCTCGTCCGAACTGGGCTCGGAGCGAAACACAAAAGATGTAGATAATTGGCTGAGGTTTAATCTCCAAAAAGAACCGAAGTAATTGGAGATTTGTAGCTCGAGATATGAAGCTTCAAAGTCTCGGTTTTCTGCTAAGCAGATTCTGGTAAATTCCGAAAACTCGATTTCCTAAGGATCTAACTTGGTAGTCGATCTTGCGCAGGTTAGGGGGGGTTTATAGGTTGTTTCCGCTGCCATGAACGTGATTAGGATGCCCCGGAACCCAACAGTTCCGAGTCAGCATCCAAAAGTTACACTTACTATTTGAAGCAAAATTGCACATTTGAGTTCTTTTATCCAAATTATGAGGATGTAAAGCTTATTTAAATTCGATGGTGATCCAGTATCCTCAATCTGATAAGAGTTGGGATGAGATACTAAATTCGCCTCAAACCATTATGTTATCATTTTATGGAAAGATAAAAGATTTTAAATCTGATGGAGAATCAATATTCCCGATCACAAACTCAGTTATTACCATCCCTACAAAATTTAGGTACATATCCTTAATTTGTTTTCCTCTTATATAAATTCAGATAAAAATCTCATATGCTCCATACTTCACACAAAATGTATTGAAGTTTCAATAGTTTATAATTAGATTGTGAATATCTAATTTAAGGGAAGGACTCGGCTACAAACCGGCCTTCCTCTACAAATATTAGAACAGTTTGTAGCCATTGAATGAAAGAAATGAACGAATGAGATGAGAACGGAAAAAACAAATGAAACAAAAGCTGAAAATGGTCAACAGGGGCAATCGTGTCTTTGGCTAAATATTTAATGTTAAATGGTCCTCAAATTAAGGAAGTGATAAATAAAAATATTTTATATATACAGGTTTTGAAAAACGTTTATGCTCATTCAAAGAAAATCAATAATGAAAGGTTCAAGGGAGATGTGAGATGATCGGCGTCGACGGTGAAACAAATATTAAAGGTTAGCTATATCATCCGTTTCTATTCATCTGCAACTTCTTTTATATATATATATGGCTACGTGATCATCCATTTATGTTCTTCTGCAACTTCTTCATGTTCATCTGCAACTGCTTCACACACACACACATATATATATGTTCTATTTGGATTGGCGTTGGTGATGTACGCAAAACACTGTTTCAACATTGGTTCTAAATTTTGCAGGCCACACACATGGATTTGAACGGAATTCCAATCTGTCCACTACACATCAAGCCTCGTTTGGGTATGAGTTTCCCAGATCTAACTAGTGGAGTAGCATATTATAAGAAATACGGGCAGTTCTGCAATTTCATGACTCGCCGAGGCACTCAAAAGAACAACAGGTTAGGTATCAACTTGAAATATGTCACCTGCTTTCGTGAAGGAGAACGTGCACCTAAAGCCGGTGACGAGATTATCCGTTAAATTAATCGCGTGTCGTCGCAACCTTGCATGCGATGCAATATATGACGAGGCTCTTGAGTACTACCAGCGAAAGGAAATTCTGTTCAAGATCAAGGATAGCAACCGCGTGGGTTCAATGTAGGCCATATCAATTTCAATTTCTTACAAACTCTATTTACTTTAGTTGTTGGTTTTGTCCAACCAGATTACCGGTTGAGAGAATAATTGTTTTTGTTTGTTCATCTTGTTTTGATGATGCGCTTGATCCTTCTTTTAATATGGTATTTATTGGATGAATTTTTCCAATGTTTCTTTCTTATTTGTAGCCTTTATACAACACTTATTTCTTGATCTTACTTGCCACACATCATGAAGCAAACTATTTCCAACATTTTTATATATCATAAAACAAACAATATAAAACAATTTAATTCATCATGAAACAAAAGGTATGAAATATTTTAATTCATCATAACACATTTTAATATCTCATTATACAAAGGTCATGAAATATTTTAATGCCTCATGACACAATTTTAATTCATCATGACACATTTTAATATCTCGTGACACAAAGGTTATGAAACATTTTAATGACTCATGACACAAAGATCATGAAACAAAACAATTGATTCATGACACAAAACATTTCGATGTCTCATGACACAAAGATCATGAATATGCTAAACTCATAGATCATGACGAAAATTACAAAAACAGAAAATCATCATATGACAAGTGAAACAAAATTATGAACAAATAAACACATTTAAATTTGATAATTGATTTGGGGATCCTTCGAGAGTTGTTGACACTAAAAAAACATCTTCATAACTGATTTGAATCAAAGTGTAGATTGTAGAGATCTCATCGAATGAGGAAAAATATTGCAATAATGATGCAATTTAAAGCGTAATAATGGTGCAATTTGAAGCGTAATGATGGTGCAATTTAAGTAGATGATAAGGTGTAGATTGCGTCTGCTCTATAAAAGGATTGTACTTAGGTAAGATTGTTTTAATTAACATAAATCACATTTACATTGATTATCATAAATCAAATATTTAAGCGCAATTACCACACTAACCTTTCACTTACACAAAATGACTAAATTGTGCATGTTAATAGGGTGAAATTATGTTGACTTGCCACTAGCTGAATCCATGAATCATGGCCGTATAAATATAGATCCGACGACACTGAAGCGTTCTAACATTTGCAGAGGAAGTATGAGTTTGTACTCTATTAGGACCCCTAATTTCATCGGTTCAATTTCAAAATATTTTACCAACTCCAGGCCAACTCAATCGATTTAATTGGGCCACATTAGCATATCAAAGCTTTGGGCTTGAGAGATGGCACTTCAATCAACTATTTGGACCTGAAGTTTGTAGAGTAAGTAACTTGGTTCATTTTTATTTACCTTGCCAGCGGGCTCACTCCAAAAGTATTCAAGATTTAAAGTATGTGATTTGAATTTACATCAAGATTTGATTTTGAATAACACAAAAAAAAATTGCTATTGATTTACATTTGGAATAAACGAAGAATGACAAGAATAGTATGAGATTGTAACTCGCATAGCTTAGCTACAATTTATTACACATTAGTACATAAACCAGAAACAAATGAACCAATCACTATATGTCTATATATCTTGAAGAAGCGACAAAGCAGAGAATCAACTAGTTGACGGCACTGCATATCCTCCTGATCTCTCCGCCCGACCCGAGGAGACTCCCCATCTTGATCATGGCAGCCCCAAAATCAGAGTAGAACTTGTCACGGCTCTTGCTGTACTCGCTCACAATGTTGTCTGTGGACCCTCCGCTGAAAAGAACCTGATCCGATTCAAGAAGACCCTTCTTCCGCATCAGGTTCTTGAAGTAGTTGTTGTCGAATGAATTGGGCGTCACCAAGTCGAGGGGCGCCAGGTTCGCATTCCCGGTGGTGCCCGCGGGACAGCGACGCCTGCGGGTGGTGGCGAATCCGGCATCGATGTTGCTCCCGTTGTAGACTCTGTCCCGGAACGTGAAGCACTGTGCTTGTCCTATTGTGTGTGCGCCTGAAAGAGCCACCATGTCTCTTGCATTAAGCCCTTTATCAGCAAAACCAGAGATGAGCTTCTCCACACCGTCTTTGAAACCTGGAAGCTGCGTGTTGGCTCCGTTTATGCTTGCCGTTCTTGAATCCTTTCTTCCCAGCTGCACTGTCCAAGACGGACCTCCAACCTGAGATCATATATAGTTCCATTTTATCACATAACAATTTCTTTTATCAGCAATAATGCCTGCGCATAAATTAGAACTGGCGACATAATGTTTATCACATAAGGTCTCTGACACTTCATTTATAATGTTTGATATGTGTAACGATTTATGTTTGTGTGTATAATACTTACGGCATTGGATGCTTCTCTAGCTGCAACCGCAAGAATATCAGCACAAGATACAACGCCCGGACAAATCTTCTCAACTTGAGCTTTAGCACTGTCGATGACCTCATAGCCTCTCACCGAACCACTGTTTGGTCCTGCATTCTTTTCGCTCACTATGTTCTTCGAGGGAGCATCGTCTAGCAAGATTGACGCATCACAACCCTAAAATAACATCATTGTAGCATTGTAGTTGTTTTTATCAATAATGCATTGTATAGTGTCATAAATTGAGAAACTTGGCGAACAAATGAATATATATATATATAGCCGTTGGAGTATGTATCTATGTACCTGAACGAAGCAGTCATGGAAATGGAGGCGGAGGAGAGATGCAGCCATGCGTTGTTCCCTAGAGACCGCAGCTCTGATGGAGGATTTGATGATAGAGAGCACATTGGGACATGATTTCGCGTAAAATGTAGAAGACAATTGTGCTTCGCTTGTGTTCATTGTCATGGTCACAAGCAACAGCATGAACATGATAGTACGAGGCATTGCAAAAGAAGTTGACATTTTTGTTAAAGGAGCTCAAGACAATAAATTATATCTCAAGGTTGGTTGACAAATTAAAGGTGATTGATGAAGATGAAAGCTTAGAGGTATACATATTTATAGAGGTCAATTTTCCGTAGTGTATAGCTTCTACGGTCACTATTTACTGCCATTACGCGGTGGCTTCTACTGACCAGTTCTTTTTCCGGTTCATAATGCATATAAAAACTCGTGTTTGGTACTTTATAAATAATTTACTATTGAGGAAATTGATGGGAAGTCAAAGGTAGAACTGCTAGTGGTTAAGGATGAGACAAATGAATATGTTCTTTCACATTTGGCATGTGCTACAAATAAGCTAGATATACATTGAAGGCTCGGGATTTAAATTAAAAAATGGACACCAATAAGGAATTTAAACTTCACCAACCTAATTTGACTGTATTATATTTATGGGAAAATGGCAATTCATACTAACAGCAAGTAGGTTCCATAAAATACTACAACGTTTTGTAATACACATCAAGAAACAAATCTATTGTAGCATTTTTGTCATTGATATGATGAAAAAAGGATCTTACGTTAGAGTAAACCATCATCTGCTCCACAAACGAGTTTAAGGTCTCACATTAAATTATTATTGTGTTAGGAGATTTTTTTATACTTATGAACTCAACATAATACACTAGTGTTCTGAGTCAAAGTTAGCTCTAGTGCGTGTATATAGGTTTCTTAGGTGATCATCCTAAAAAAGGTTGTATCTCTCCAACATCACCTATCACCAAGTGTTTTAAGAATTAATAGAGAGAACTTTAGAATACTTATTTGATTTTATATAATTAAGTAGTTTAAATATAGCGAAGAAGAAGTCGAACTCATAAAAAAGGCCGAGGAAGTGACACACTTCTATGACAATATCACGGCCGTTATATTCGGGGTTGCGGCTATTCGAATCGGAGGCCACCTACTACAAGACAGCCTGATGCGAGTGGGACGCGGGTAGGAGAAGTGTTGCAATAGGAGGGGTCTGTAAGACTACTGAGCGAAGAAGCGGAGGCACGCCGAGTAGAAAAGAAAAAAAGAGAGGAGGAGAAAACAACGTGCATGCGAAGAGCAATTACTTGCTCATTTTGTTGATCCACTGAACGTCCCGAGGCCTCCACCGCTGTTTGATGTGGGTTCGAACGGTCTCTGTTTGATCCCGATCAACCTCTCATTTGGGTACTTATTTGCCTCGTAGTGGCTACTTTAGAGCCAATTTAGGGCAATTTTACGCTTGGTAGCGTTTGTGATCACTTGCATGTTTTGGAAGAAAAAGTTCTAGAATTTCGGGCCAAAAAGGTCGAGACCTGTAGAGCAAGAAACCAGAGAATAGTGTAGATGGAGCATTTGTCACGATCGTGTCAAATCGAATAAATGTTGGTGATTTTTCCTCCACAACCTGTGGCTGCACGATCTCGATCACGGAGGCGAGACGACCTGGACATAAAGAGTGTCACGATTGTGATTCCAAGGAAGAAAACCATGACGTTGACCAGTACAGAGTGGTCCCCTTAACTCGAGAGACGATCGTTCCCAACTCAGGAACGATCGTGACGTCCTAAGACACGACCGTGACAGGAAAAAATTTCGAGGCCTATATAAGGACCACTTGACCTAGGGTTGAGGACACCTTTTTACTTACCACATTCTCCTTCAACTGTCACTTCATCCAGACCTACATTCTCTTTGTTCTTCATTATTGCTCATCTCTTGGGAGATAAAAGTGGATTCTTCATTAAAACTCCATTTACAAGCTTGAGGGGAGCAAAAGAAAGCAATTCTTCCATTATCTCACCAAAGCTACAACAGTTCAACAATTCATCAAGCCAAGAAGAGTCATTCTTCTTCAAGAACACAAGAGCAATTTCTATCTTTCTCTACATATTCGTGCTTGTGTTTTTATATTTTGCTTTGCATTTGACTGTGTTTATTGACTTGAGCACCATGGTTAAGGTGCTAGACATTGTATGGTTTAATTTATACTTATTTGAAATATCATTGACTTGCTTGCATGTTTGTATTCTATTTTGGCCATTTAGAATGCATGTTTAGGGAGCTAAGCCGATGTCGAGAGGGACGGATAGTTTCGGATCTAGGAACCACCGAGAGTTAGAGACTCGAAACTGTTACTGGACACCTCGGATTAACCCTTAGCTTAAGATTGTCGGGAAAATGTGGTCTTAAGTTAATTTCGAACCCGAGAGGGAAAAAGGGGACTTGAAATTAGGTCAATCTCAATGTTGAGAGGCGAGATTAGTATACATGGCATAGGTTCTTCACTTGATTCACGGTTAAGAACTAGTAACTCGGATATGTATTCAAGACTATGCATGTTTAGCACCCTAGGGTCCGTTTAATCATAGTTAATCATGTTTGTGCAATTGTTAGTTAGTGTCATAAAACTTAAAAACTCCAAAAAATAGTAGTTGTCAAACTTTCCTCTCACGAACATGAAATTGACCGGAGACCCGACATTAGCCTTCGTGGATTCGACATGGTATTATCAGTTTATTACTTGTGACCGTGTGCACTTGCACGTGAGAACCCCAAAAGTGACATTTATGTGCCACGTTTCGGCCCAACACCCTCCTCAGACTCATATTAAATATTTTTCTTCATTTTGTACAAACTCTTGGATTCTATAATCATTTTGTATAATTCTCGATTTTTTTTATTAATATAATATTTATAATTAATTAAATAAATAAATTTAATTAAAACATATTATACTAATAAATTAATTTAATTAAAAAATATTATATTAATATATTATATTTATTATATTATTTGATATATAATTTCTTTTGATTGATAAATTCTTTTAATTACATTAAAAATCCGGGCTGCGTACACATTTGTATGCAGCCAACTTCGGATTGCGTACACTAAACATGTATGTAGCGCGTTATGGTTTACATACACTATAACATGTACGCATCAAGTTATGGGTTACGTACTATGTTGTACGCAACGTGAATTCTACCGATTGCGAGCTCGTGGTTCGTATTGCGTGCAGTATGCCACAAACCTTCGTGTTGCATACATTTTAAGTTTGGTTGTGTACTTTCACTCCTTTGCACTCAGCACAAATGTCAAAAATGATATAGTGAATCGATGAAACTATTTATTAGAAACTTAACAGTTTTTATAAATAATTTTCAAAATACACTGAGTAATATAATTTATGTTAATCATCAATTTTATTATTGGTAAGGATGCAAATGTTAACATATTTTTTATTTTACATATTCCATTATTATTGTTGCTTTATTCAATATAACACATATTTCAATTGTCTATCTAATAATCTAATCGTATTAAGAATATGCATATGATCAACTATGCAGGCATATCTAATCAATTAGTCGACGTCTTTTAGAGTATTGTTATCATGGTTGTGGAATTTGGATTGCGAGGATATATCGGTCAGCTAACAAAAAAGGAGATCTAGTAAACTCGGAGATTTACGGGAAGGTCGCGGCAAAACGCGTTTTACAAACAATAAATATTTAAATTTATGTAAACTCATATTTTTAAATGTGTTGAACCCGAGCCATAATCTAAATGAATGACATTTGGTTTATAATTTATATGGAAAATGAATGGTATTTATTATTTATTATTTATAATTTATAACTTAAATGACAGACTGGATTAAGTGTGATGAAACGAAGCCGGTTGAATTAGACAAAAGTAATTAAATTAGACCATAATTAATTGACTTAAACCGTATTAAATCGGAGCTAATTGATTTAAATCGAATTAGACCAGATTTAATTGATTTAAACTAGATTAAATTGGAATTAATTTGAAATCATCCAGTTTGACCAGTGTTGACCAGTATTTGATCCGATTTTTTCCATATCGTCTCGAATATATGAAAAACTACGTAATATTGCCGCTATATCACTGATATCTGTTGATAACCATAACACTTATTGTTATACAGATGAGTCAAATTGAGTTTTAATTTGACAAGGCTCGACTTGTACGTAAAAAGAGTTTCCAACTCGGCTCATGAAAGAAGTGGCACTTCGAGTTCAGCTCAATTTAATTCGCTTAATTTTTAATATGAATATTCATTAGAGATTAAAATTAATATTAGATAAAAACATATATAATTGATTAATTACTAAACAAGTAAGCTTGAGACCGATCGTCTAATTTCATTATAAAGACTAGTTAGAAGCTAAAATATATTGATAATGTCACTATTACTACTACTGTATTCGTACAATATTGGTGTCTTCCACGTTGATTTCGAGTTTGACATCACTGAATGGCTTTGCATCAATCATCATTTGGTGTAAAAGATCAACATTGTTACTCCATATGACATATATACTCTGTTTACTCTCATTCTATTTGCTACATTCCCGGCCCGAGTTCTTCACGACATTACCACACTTTATACAATTTTACTATTAATTTTTTAACTAATATATTGTTCACAAAATTGTGGATGTGTTATGCATAATAATAATATTATAACATCTTAAGCACGAACACATACACTGTACTTGCCCTTGCTTGTGTCACTGGGACGGGCAAGGGGCTTAATTAAGATTTTCTCAAGGTTGACAAATTAAAGATGGGTGGGAAAATGATTGATGAAAATGTAAGCTTAGAGGCATTCATATTTATAGAGGTCAATGTTCCGCAGTAGAGGTTCGATTCGATAGTAACTGTTTACTGCAATTGTGCGGTGGCTTCGGTTGACCAGTTCCTTTTCCGGCTAACAGGTCGTCGTGTTTGGTACTTCATAAATATTTTACTATTGAGGAAATGAACGAGCCAAAACCAAAGTCAATGTGGATCTGCTAGCGGTTGAGTGTGAGACAAAGATTGTACAAGTCGTCGAAAATACTGAAGCCGAATCATTTGGAACGTGCACAAGCAAAAAAACGGTGCATTTTCTAGTCCCATGTTTGGTTGTAAATCTCAAGTGAAGACTTAAAACTTACATACAAAACAAAGCAATATTACCAACTTGTGGCATAATTTGATCGGGGATGCACATTCAAACAAGTTCAAGACCACAGCATCAATAGATGTACTCGTGTTGTTAGATTCTCTTCGTTATTTTTTTTGCGCGATGTTGTACTTGCATGTTACAAGCTACTTCAATTTTAAGATTGAGTGTATGCATAATAAAGAGTGCTCGAAGATCGAGTCACATAATAATAAGCACTTGTAAGAATAATGAAAGAAATAAAACAGACAAAAAAAACAACCAAGGTTTACTCATAATAAATTTCTGTTGGAATATATTTCGTAATTCTCTCATTATATTGTAATATTTAATTTGTTACAATATATTTTGCAATTCTATCATTATATTATAATATTTAATTAACATAGTTTTAACTATCAGTTACTTAATTTGTAGCCTAGCTTTTATGAGTTATTATAACTTGTATACATTCTCTGAATTGTAATACAAAAGTGAGAATCAGTTTCCTTCATATTATCATAATCATTCTGAAACCCTAGCCGCCCACCTCTCATTTTCTTCTTATTTTCTCATTCTTCTTCTCACTCTCAAACAAGGCCGAAAGCACCAAATTTCACCATGCCCTTACTATCACAAATGTGAAATCTCTTGTTCCTGTCACATTAGATAATGAGTAGACTCTGTGTCATTCATGGGCTGCCTTGTTTACTAACCTCACTTGGGTTCAAGATCTCTACGATCATATTTTTCCGCCCACAGAGGAAACTGCCAGAGCAGCATACCTTGCTGCAAAATCAGTCGATCCTGCTATGTGGAAACGCCTTGACGCTGTGATTCTATAGTGGATTTTTGGCACCATTTCCTCTGACCTTCTCCTTGTTATCCTATGACGCGATGACACAGCTGAGAGAGCATGGAAACGGCTCAAAGCATTATTTCAGGACAATAAAGCTTCGAGAGCAACCAACCTCGAAGAAGACTTCACCAATGTCGTTTTTGAGGAACACGATACCATCAACAACTATTGCTATTACCTTCAATCACTTGCAGACATGCTTGCCGCTGTTGATGCCCCAGTGTCCAATGGGCGGCTCGTGTTACGTATCACAGGTTCCTTGCTAGAGGCGTATAGTGGCACTGTTGATTTCATTCAAAATCAAGAGCACCTACCTTCATTTGAAAGCTGTCGATCCAAGTTGAAGATGACCGAACGCACCATCAAAGCACGTGTCGCACGTAAATCCGGGACCCGCGGTGGCACATCCATGGTTACAGCAACCAACAATGACTCTAATGACTCCTCCTCTGCTCCTAAATGTAACAACAGTAACAACAAAGGGCGCAACAACAACAAAAATAAAGGGAAAGGAAAGGAGTCAGGTCAACAAGGTAGTGCCAGTGGTGATCAGTTCGGTCAACATCCACGTCTTCAAGCTCTGTCACAATGGCCACAGTGGCAACCAAGTTGGGGAGGGTGAAAAATTCCACCATGTCTTTTCCCTGCCTATCCTTGGCAGCCGCGACCCAATTACACGGCCTATAGGCTATCTGCTAGAGCTGGTATGCTTGGACTAAGACCTCAAGCTTTCAATGTTATGACTCCATATTCGTCTCCTTCTACGGCTAGTTACACGCCAACTGATATAGAGGTAGTCATGCATGATCTATCTTTCTCTCAGCCAGATGGAAACTACTACATGGATACCGGCGCGACATCTCATATGACGGCGGATGCAAGTATTCTCTCATCTTATCTCAATTAAAATATTAAAAATCATAACATTGTTGTTGGTAGAGGCCATTTAGTTCCGATTGTCGGCCATGGTAGCACTACTTTACCTCCACCTCATCCTTCTTTTGTTCCTCAAAATGTGTTACATGCTCCCAAGCTCATTAAAAATCTAGTCTCTGTTCGTAAATATACTACTGATAATATGGTCTTTATTTCTTTTGGCCCTTTTGGTTTTCCAGTCAATGATTTACAGAGGGGGACTTAACTCATGTGATATGACAGTTTTGGAGACTTATATGCACTCTTCTCAAATCCTCAAGCCACATCACCCTAACATTCAGCGTTTACTACTATGTCTCATGAGATTTGGCATAATCGTTAAGGTCATCCTGGCGATACTATTATCAATTCTCTTCATAGTAATAAATTTATTGACTGTAATAAGGCTTGTAATAAGATTTTGTGCTCGTCTTGTCCTCTTGAAAACATGATAAACTTCCTTTTCATGAGTCTTTATCATACACTTTTCTATCGTTTGATACTATTCACAATGATCTTTGGACTTCTCCTATTGCTAACTCTTTCGGAAACCGTTATTATGTTCTTTTATTTATGACTATAGCAAATTTCTTTGAACATTTCCTTTGCAAAGAAATCACATGCCAAAGATTTATTCATGTCTTTCCATGCTTTAGTCAAAACTCAATTTGAACGTAATATAAAGTCTTTTCAGTGTGATAATGGCACAAAATATGTTAATGGCACTCTTGAGCAATTTTTTGACCGTCATGGCTTGGTCTTTCGGCTCTCTTGTCTCACACATCACCCCAAAATGGTAGAGCCGAAATACACAAAATCCATCAATAATATCATTCAGACTATTCTAGCCCATGCTTATATGCCACCATCCTTTTGGCATCATGCTCTATCTATGGCGACATATCTTCTTAATATCCTTCCCTCTAAGGTCTTGGATTATTTGTCACCCTCACAAATATTTTATCAAAGTGACCCCTCTTACACGGACTTGCGTGTTTTCGGTTGTTTATGTTTTCCATTGTTTCCATCGATAACTATAAACAAATTGCAAGAACGATCTTCCTCGTGTGCCTATCTTGGTCCGGCTCTAAATCATCGTGGCAAAAAATGCTATGAGATGTCCAGTGGAAAGGTAATAGTTTGTCGTCATGTACGTCTTGTTGAAACCGAATTTCCTTTTTCGAAACTCCACAAAACCACTCCTACAAATTATGATGTTCTGAATGATAATAGTGATCCATCAATCATGAACATTATTTCTCAAAACTTAGCACCACAAATTCCACAGCCTGACCCTCCAGCTTCTACTATCTCAGACTCGCCCACCTCACGTGTCCCAATCCCTGGCCCAAATTCATCCACTACATCCATGTCAGCTCCACACTCCTCACCTAGGCCCGATAACCCCACACTCCACCGCATGAATACTCGTGCTATCAATGAAATTTTTAAACCAAATCCTAAATACCACCACTAAGGACATTTCTCCTATTCCAAAAAATCTCGTTAGTGCTCTCCGTGATCCAAATTGGAACTATGCCATGTTGGATGAATTTAATGCTTTAGTTGATTATAAGACTTGGGAATTAGTACCTAGGCCACCGGATGTGAATGTCATTCGTTCTATATAGATTTTGCGACATAAATTTAAATCTGATGGTTCTTTTGAGCGTTATAAGGCTCATCTTATAGGTGATGGGAAAAAAACAAGAGCAAGGTGTTGATTGTGATGAGACGTTTAGCCCCGTGGTTAAACCCGCTACCATACGAGCAGTTCTCTCTATTGCTATCTCTAATTCTTGGTCTATCCATCAGTTAGATGTCAAGAACGCTTTCTTACGTGATCATCTCAATGAAACAGTTTATATGCATCAACCCATGGGTTTTCGAGACAAAAATCATCCAATTCATGTTTTCCTCTTAAAGAAGTTGTATGGTTTGAAACATGCTCCTCGCTCCTGGTATCATCGGTTTGTTGATTTTGTTGCTACCATTGGGTTCTTTCACAGTAAGTAAGATCACTCTTTGTTTATGTACAAGAATAGTCCCTGTCTATATTATGTTGTATGTGGACGACATTATATTTACAACGTCATTTGATCGTCTTCGTAAGCATTTTATGACTCTTTTGGGTTCTAAATTTCCTATGAAGGATTTAGGCCCTCTGAATTTCTTTTTGGGTATAGATGTTACTCGTCATGCTCATGGACTATTTTTATCTTAGAAACAGTATGCTGCAAAAATTATTGAACGTGCCGGCATGTCTAACTACAGTTCTTGTCCTACTCCCGTTGATACTAAGTCCAATCCTAGTGCCACCAACAGTGCTCCTTTTGATGATCCAACTAAATATCGTAGTCTTGCAGGCGCCCTTCAATATCTTACCTTCACTCGGCCTGATATATCTTATGTCGTGCAGCAGGTTTGTCTTCACATGCATGCTCCGACACATGAGCATATGAGTGCTCTCAAGCGCATCATCCGCTATCTTCAGGGTACTTTATCTCACAGTTTGCATTTGTACAAATCCACCATTGATCGACTAATCTCTTATACGGATGCTGATTGGGGAGGGTGTCCTGACACCCATTGTTCCACTTCCGGGTATTGCGTATTCCTTGGAGATAATATGGTCTCTTGGTCTTCCAAACGGTAGCCCTCTCTCACCCGCAGCAGTGCAGAGGCGGAATACAAGGGTGTGGCGAATGTTGTTTCTGATTCATGCTGGATCAGAAACCTGCTGCTAGAATTGCATTGTCCAATTCAAAAGGCTACTCTAGTTTACTGTGACAATGTGAGTGCGACGTACTTATCCAGCAATCATGTTCAACATCAACGCACCAAACACATTTAGATGGATATTCACTTCGTTCGTTCGTGAGAAAGTGGCTTGTGGCGAAGTTCGTGTGCTTCATGTGTCATCCCGTTACCAAATTGCTTGACATTTTTACAAAAGGACTTCTGCGCGTTCTATTTAATGATTTCAGGGACAGTCTGAGCATACGAGAGCCTCCTGCTTTGACTAAAGGGATGTGTTAGAATATGATTGTAACTTGTATAAGTTTTCTGAATTGTAATACAAAAGTGACAGAATCAATTTCCTTCAATTTGTCGGTCCTTATTAAAGGCAACGACAACTTATTAAGCTTATGGATAGCATACCTGCGAGCATCAGATTGTATTTTTTATCAGCAACAAAGAAAATATTATTATTAAATGTATGCTAGAGGAAACTCAAATGACCCGAAAAGGCACAAGACCCAATCAGTGCATGGTGTCAAGAAAGGATAAAAATAAAAAGTAAAAGTGTCCAAATATGCGTGCAAATATTCAAAAATAGGCTAAAAAGTCTGGAGCCAAAAGGAACATGTCCAGTCTGTTTGCTCGCAAAAAATGGCTCATGCCACATGAACCACTTGCCTACTGACGGTAAGTAAAAAAGACCCGTTGTTTCCAAAAAAAAATCGTTGAAACAAGCACTATCAACATGCGGGAGTGAACCGACAACCTGTTTTGACAAGTTCCTGACAGTATTAAAGTCACCTCCCATTAAAGCGTACCGGTCTACCTAATCAGGTTGTCACCAAAATATAACTAGAAACCTCAAAGACATTCTTGTGCCTGACTGAGAGACACTTGCCTGGAGCTCACATTACAGTAAGCACACATGACCATACATGTAATATTGGATAAGTCAAGATCGAGTCCCAGAATATCAAACGTAAATATACTTTTAGAAGATGATTGCCTTAGAAGTAAATTCAAATGTATGTTGTTTATGCGAGTTTTCCTAGATACTCAACTGAATGTTGTCACAGAACTAAAGATAACAGGGAGTCAAATAAGGGAAAGGAAACATGGGTGTTAGATAGATTTAACTCACTATTAATCAAGAGTTACTATTCATTCATTATTATGTGTGCAATTTGTTGGCTTACACTTTAGTTTATCAATTACACCTCTCCATATCTAAATTAATCTAATCTTTGGTTGACACACTCTCTGATTATTTCCGACTCAAGATGGCTATGACTCTGACAATGCTGGGCCAAGAATAATTTGAGTATTGAACTACGAGCCTTAACACTCTTAGATTAACTAGATCAACTACAAATCGCCATTCTAAAGATGAAATGACAATTACTGCAACTATCAAAGATGGTCAATCAAATGTAATCTACTCTCAAAGTAAACAAGGTAATTAATCTACACATACATGATATTATAGAAACCTCATTAATAGATATTGAACTTTTACAATCTGTCATCCATGATTATAGGTAATTAATACATATTCATGGTGCTAAAATATAATTGATTTTTAAAACACTGGTGGTTGGTGAAGGATTGAACTTTTCACATGTAAATGACACTGTCATTTCCATGATAAAAGAAATGTTTACAAAACTGTTTCGTAATGTTTACAAAATGTCATTATATTTTTAGGAATCTGCTTGCCGTTAGTACCAATTGCCGGTGAATATAAGACATTCAAAGGTTGGTGAAGTTTAAATTCCATATTGGTGCCCATTATATAATTAAATCCCGAACCTTCAATGTATAAGCTAGCTGTTTTTTGCACATGCCGTATGTTATAACATATTCGGAAGTGACAGCTTCATCGTTTTTAGACAACTTCATTGTCTCATCCTTAACCACTAGCAGTTCTGCCTTTGACTTTCATTTTGGCTCATTTTAAGAAAATATGAAGTACGTACCAAACACGAGTTATTATATTGCATTATAAGCCCGAAAAAGAATTGGTCAGTAGAAGCCACCCCGTAATTGCAGTAAACTGTGACCATCAAATATAAACTCTCAAACATTAATCCTCTATAAATATGGATGCCTCTAAGCTTCCATATTCATCAATATTCATCTTTACCTTGTCAACCAACCTTGAGATATAAGTTAATTAGTGTCTTGAGCTCATTTTTCTAAAATGTCAACTTCTTTTGCATTTCCTCGTACTATCGTATTGTTCATGCTGTTGCTTGTGACCATGACGATGAACGCAAGCGAAGCACAACTGTCTTCTACATTTTACGCGAAAACATGTCCTAATGCGCTCTCTACTATCAAATCTTCCATCAGAGCTGCTGTGTCAAGGGAACGCCGCATGGCTGCGTCTCTCCTTCGCCTCCATTTCCATGACTGCTTCGTTCAGGTAGATACATATACTCCAACTGCTATTTGTATGTATTTACTCACTAAGTTTCTCAACTAGTGACACTATAATGTTACAATGACTAGAAGTTGTGTGTGAAGTGGCAGAGTCCTCATATAGTAAACATTAGATCATTAATTTCAGTTCCCGCTTTGGTGATATTACTGATTAAATTCATCATTGATAAAAACAACTACAATGTTACAATGCTTGAATTTCAGGGTTGTGACGCGTCAATCTTGCTAGACGATGCTCCCTCGAAGAACATAGTGAGCGAAAAGAACGCAGGACCAAACAGTGGTTCGGTGAGGGGTTACGAGGTCATCGACAGTGCTAAAGCCAAGGTTGAGAAGATTTGTCCGGGCGTTGTATCTTGTGCTGATATTCTTGCGGTTGCAGCTAGAGAAGCATCCAATGCCGTAAGTATTATACACACAAACATAAATCGTTACACATATCAAACATTATAAATGAAGTGTCAGAGACCTTATGTGATAAACATTATGTCGCCAGTTCTAATTTATGCGCAGGCATTATTGCTGATAAAAGAAATTGTTATGTGATAAAATGGAACTATATATGATCTCAGGTTGGAGGTCCGTCTTGGACAGTGCAGCTGGGAAGAAAGGATTCAAGAACGGCAAGCATAAACGGAGCCAACACGCAGCTTCCAGGTTTCAAAGACGGTGTGGAGAAGCTCATCTCTGGTTTTGCTGATAAAGGGCTTAATGCAAGAGACATGGTGGCTCTTTCAGGCGCACACACAATAGGACAAGCACAGTGCTTCACGTTCCGGGACAGAGTCTACAACGGGAGCAACATCGATGCCGGATTCGCCACCACCCGCAGGCGTCGCTGTCCCGCGGGCACCACCGGGAATGCGAACCTGGCGCCCCTCGACTTGGTGACGCCCAATTCATTCGACAACAACTACTTCAAGAACCTGATGCGGAAGAAGGGTCTTCTTGAATCGGATCAGGTTCTTTTCAGCGGAGGGTCCACAGACAACATTGTGAGCGAGTACAGCAAGAGCCGTGACAAGTTCTACTCTGATTTTGGGGCTGCCATGATCAAGATGGGGAGTCTCCTCGGGTCGGGCGGAGAGATCAGGAGGATATGCAGTGCCGTCAACTAGTTCCTACCTTGAATTTTCAAAATGAATGCGTCCAATTTGCATTAGTTTAAGATAAATTGTATTTTGTTTCATTATTTAAGTTTCTTTGATTCAAGTGTTAATCAAATTTCGGTCATTCCTTTGTGATAGAATTGGTCATTCATGTTAATCAATACACATATTATAATATATCTGGAAAATGATAGTTTAATACGCTTATGTAGAACCAAATCCAGATCTGGCTCATACCTCCACTCGGCAGGATTGGATCCGTCCAGCCTGGGGTATTTATAGATCAATGTGGACGAGAGTCTTGACGAGCATTGAGGTTGTGGAGTATTGGACTCATCTATAGAGATATAGAAGGTCAGGTCATAGGAGCTCGGTGTAGACGTTTCTCAAGATAACTCCACCTAGAAGAGGTGGAGGTCGTTGTCTCGGAGAATCTTTTTCGTGGGCGAAAGAGAGGAACTGGACATTGTTCATGCTAGAGTCAGACTGCCTTAGGGTGGTGGAAGCTATCCGAAGCGGGAAGAAAACCACGAACATATTCGGAGGTATAATTAATGACTCTCGTAGTAACTTATCCATTTTTGGAGAGGGAATTTCCGCTTCTATCGTTCACTGTAATTGTAATTATGTGGCTCATGAGTTAGCCAAATACGCTTTATCTTTCCCTGCTTAAGACTTTAGTGGGGGTCTATCCTACGTTTTGTTGATGTGGTTGTTCAGCGTGATGTCGGTTTAGTGTTTTAATATTAAAGAGCTTTTAATTTTTAAAAACTATAACTAAATCACACTTTGATACCCCCAGCCTTTTTTTTAGTAACATAACTATCAGTTTGGGGAAAATGTTAGGATTCCATTAGGTTTAATGGCTAAAAGTGGGTTACGTGAGTACACCTGACTATTTATCCAAAGGAAATACCCAAAATGCACTCAGCTGAAAAAAAATAACAAAAATCAAATATGAACATTATGGTGTCTTCTCCGACAAGTTTCACGACGATGGAGCTAGAGCTCCGGCGAGATGGGTTCGGTTTGAAGCTAAAGCTTAGTGAGGTGAGTTCGGGGCTAGAGCTCGGCGACAGAGTTAAAGTTTTGATAAGGTGGGTTCGGTTAGATCTTCAGCGAGCTTCACGGTGATGGGGCTGGATCTCCAGCAAGGTGGGTTCGACTTGGTCTCCGGTTTCACATCGACGGAGTTTCACGGTGACAGGGCTGGAGCTCCAACATGGTGGGTTTGGTTCAGAGTTGGACTCGGTGAGGTGGGTTAGGAATTGGAGCTCGGCGACGGAGTTGAAGCTCCTGCAAGGTGAGTTCATATGGTGAAATGTTGTAGGAGTATTAGGGGGTGTTTATTTATTTATTTGGTCGATTAGTTGATCTTGTTGTTGCCTTTTGAATTTGGTGCGAGATTTAAAATTTACTGATATACATTGTTAGATTATATTAGGTTTCCTATCTTTAGTTTCCTATATTTATATTTCCTTTTCTCACATGCATTAGAGTTTCCTATTCTATTCCTATTACCTCTATAAATAGAGGTCTCTTGTAATTCACATCACACATCAATAATATATCTCTCTCTTATTTCTATCATGGTATCAGAGCTATAATCGATCCTTGGTCAAATCTCTACGCATATTTCGCTTTGCCCACTCGTCGATGATTCGTGATTCTGACGGGTGGGCGAGGCAATTCAAATCTCAATCTCTAGCGATCTCGCTTCCGTAAACATTCAAACATTCAAATCTCAATATTCTATATCTCCTCTACCAAGTTCAAACACTGTCTCTATTCCTTTTTTTGTCTTTTCCCTTATTCTATTATTTTCTTTCTCAAACCAATCGGTTCTTCTTTTACTCTTTACCTTATTAATTTTCCTCGCACAATCTCGTTTCTTCGTCATCAATTGATATTGATTCCACCACTTCGATCCCGTAACTCAATCAATCTCAATTTCTCAATCCCTACTCTTTCTCTACCCGCTTGCTCGAATCAACCCACACTTGATCAAGCATCAAGCGTCTGGCAAACATTGGGCATCTGCTATCTCGCTATATCCCATCAACCGTTGTCATCTCGCCATCAGCCAGCAGACATCAGGCATCAGGCATCATCTATATGCCATCAGCCGTTGTCATCTCGCCATCAGCCAACAGACATCAGGCATCATCGGGCATCAGACATCAGGCATCATCTATATGCCATCAGTCGTTGTCATCTCGCCATCAGCCAACAGGCATCAGGCATCATCAACATCAAGCATCAGACATCAAACATCGGCGTGCATCCTCCATCCTCAATCATTTTCGTATCATCTCGACAGCCGCAACCCTTGCCACAGCTCAATACTATCAAGCTTCAAACTCAATTCTTTTTTTACCGCATTGAGTTTGAGGGGGTCTGTTAGATTATATTAGGTTTCCTATCTTTAGTTTCCTATATTTATATTTCCTTTTCTCACATGTATTAGAGTTTCTTATTCTATTCCTAGTACCTCTATAAATAGAGGTCTCTTGTAATTCACATCACACATCAATAACATATCTCTCTCTTATTTCTATCATACATGTTTGTATTCAAGACTAAATTGTGGGTTAAATTGAGTTAGATGTAGTGATTTCATTGATGAACAACTTGGAAACAACCATTATACCCATGACCATGAGCGTTAATTTAGATCAACTAAAACAAGGTGCTAATTTTCACGTCAAGCTATGGGGATGGTTGTCGGGAAGAACCCAGTAGATCCAGCCAAGACCGAGTAGTTCAGCGCGTATTTGTCATTTTCCGGCAAAGAGAACAACACCCGGCGAAGTGGGTTCAAAATTAACGAGAAGAGTAAAAAGTTAGAAAGTTGGAGAAAATAAAAGAAAGAGAGGGGAAAATGTGTCAATAGCATACTCTTGTAAATTTAAATGACAAATAGGGTAGTTTAATCATTTCAAGTTTATGTCAACAAAGTTAAGACATGTGTTCCAACCTGATAGGGTATTAAAAATAGAGAAAAAGAGTTAGAATATTAAAGTGTGAATCATATATAATTAGTTGTAACAAATGACATATTTTCTAAAATTTCTCTTTTAATTATACAATTTCAAGTAAAAGGGCTATTTCTAGATTTTCTTGCCATTGTTTTCTTTTGATCCGTGGAAAATATGGCTTCTTCTAGAGAATGCTTATATATCAAGAGGAGAATATGGGCTTAAGTTGATGTAATAGTTAACAATTTAAATTTTGTGAAGTTTCAAATTTTGCACAAAAATTTTCAATATCTCAGGTCCGTAAAGTTATCCTTAGTAAAATTATAAAAAGATTAAGGATAAATGTAACAAATGTGTAATAAGTTTTACAAGTTTCACGGTCAAATACAGTTAAAGTAAAAACATTGTTTTAAGGTTAGTTATTTTTGGTTTAGTATCAACTTAAGCAAAATAGTAAATTTTCAATTAATCTTAAGTGGAGAAAGACCGAAATGCTCTTGATTGTCGATCAAATTTCAAATGCTTGCCATTATTCACAAAATTAATCATAATTCATCAAATTATAATATTTATTAACAAAAAATTAATTTATTATTATTATTATTATTTATTAATAATTATTTCATAAAAATTAAAAGTAAATCAATTTAGTTATTAATTAATAATAATAAAAAATTCGTAAAAGTAAATTAATTATTAATAATTAAAATAATAATAATTATCAAAAATAATAATAATTATTAATAATATATTGAAACTTTCGAATGACATAATTTCTCATACGAACTCCGTTTCGGGCTTATAATATATCAAATCGAAGAGAATCAAAAGATTAACAACTTTGAAGAAATATTTTTTTATTAATAATGAATATTATTTTAATGATTAATAGCTAAAATATTATTAATAATTAAAATAATATTAATGATTAATAATATATTTAATTATTAATAATATATCAAAACTTTCGAATGACATAACTCTCTCATACAAACTCCGTTTCGGGCTCATAGTATATCAAATCGAAGAGAATCATAAGATCAACAACACTGAAGAAGAAGTTTTTGGCCAAAATTCCATAACGACAACAAATTTTTTACTCTTAAAAAAATACGTCCAAAATTTAACGGTGTTAGAGTAAAATGCAAAAAACAAACGTTATTAATAATTATTTATTTATATTATTAATATTTTTTGTAATAGTTATTTACCAAGTAAAGATAAATCAATTATTAATAATATATAGATAAAAAAATTCAAGATGAGATATTATAAGCTCAAAACGAAACGCGTATGAGAGAATTATGTTATTCGAAAGTTCAATATATTATTAATAATTAAAATTATTATTGATAATTAGTATTATTTTAAGTATTAATAATTAATCTTTTATTTTTATTATTAATAATCAATAATTAAATTGATTTACTTTTAATTTTTATGAAATTATTATTATTAAATAATAAGGAAAATTAATTTTTTGTTAATAAATAGTATTAATAAAAATTGTTTATTATTAATAAGTATTATAAATTGATGAATTATAAATAATTTGGTGAATAATGGCAAGCATTTTAAAATTTGATAGGCAATAAAGGACATTTTGATATATTTACACTCAAAACTAACAGAAACTTAACAACCATTTTGTCTAACTTGACACTAAACCAAAACTAACTGACCTTAAAAAAATATTTTTTAGTTAGCTGTATCTAGCTACAAAACGTGTTAAACTAACTGTACATTTGTGACATTTACCTTAAGATAAATATTGCACTTTAGTGCAAACTTACTGACCACCCATAATTATTGGATCTGATGTAATATGTATCTTTATATTATAAAATTATTTAATCACATTTTTGGTTAGTTAAGAGATTTCATTTATTTAAGGGATAAATTCATGTACCTCATCCTAAATTTAAGCGTTTTTTATTTACATTTTCCGAAACAGAGATATATTTTGTCAAGTCTCTTAAGTTACCAAACGTCTCAACATACCCCACTCTGATAACATTTTGTATTTAAAAAATAAAAAAATTATTTTTAATATTTTAAAACATTATTTTTAATAAAATAAATAATAAAAAACTAATTATGGTATAAAAATATTAGTTGAAAAAATAAAAATGTTTAAATTTTAAATACTGTTTTTCATTTTATATTTATATTAACTTTTTTTATAAATAATATTAAATCAATTTTTTATTATTAATTTCATAAAAAATTAATTTTTAAATATAAGATATTTTTGTCATTTTGAAAAAAGTTAACAAAGTGAAACTTTTAAAAATTAAGGATGAATCTGACGTCACTAGGGACTAAGTCAAAATCCGTATACCTAAAAGGAGATAGGTGGAATATACAATTTATTTAATCATGATATTGATATACTATTTCATTTTTACGGTTGTATTATTTTATTTTTACGATTTTTTGATTTATTTACTTAATTTTAAGTTCTTGATTTTTATTTATTTCATATTTCTTTTCACGATAGTATGATTTAAATTTTACGATAACATGATTTACACAATTTTTTTCATGATTTTACTCTTACAATTATTTTATTTTACGCAAAATTTGCATGATGTGATTTCATTGTTTATGATCCTAACTTTCATTTGTCTCTTTGCATATTTTTATTTCATAATGTTTGCTTATTATAAACATGTTTCATTTCATAAGGTAGTATATGTCATTGATACATATACACGCACAATACACAAAAGCTTTCAAGAGTCAATTTGAACACAATTCAAGCTGAAAATGAAATATCACTACAACACATTTGAAAGTGAAAAATGTATACTCACAATCTGAAACAAAAGGTAAAAATGAAGCAAACAACTTACGTCATCTACTGAATCCCTAAATTAGGTGAACAAGTACAATCTATCTTCCCCAAAATTCAAACACAACCATCCAAATTAACACGAAATGAAGAAGAGAGCCTGAATCAGAATTCAACAAAAAAAAAATCCAAAATGTTCAACACTTACGAAGCTTCTCTAAAAATACAATTGTACTGCAAAAAAACACCTAAAATTAGACATGCAATCATCAAAAGCCTATTTTGTTATCAAAGTGGCACCTACAAACAAAATCGCAGTAAAAACTCACCCGGTCATGATCGTCTGAGCTCGGATAGGTGAGTTGCCGTTGTAGAACGCTTTCTCAATGTGCAAGACCAACAAGTCAAAGGAAGCCGAGACCTTGCAATTTTTATACATCGGATAAGTATACTTTTATAACTGCACCTAAAAAAATTCTCAGCGAAACTCTCCTAGAATTATAATTTTCTCATCGTTAGTCATTCTGTTAACTTCTGTTCAGAAGACAAAAATGTCTCTAACGTTATTTTTAAATTTTCATACACTATCCATTTGGCTCTCTGTCTCCTTCAGCCCTCCTCTCTCACCACTTGCAACATACTATATCTCATCTCCAACTCTTTGAATTACATTCAATCTAAAAAATTTAGTACTTATAAGTAGGTAATTTTCAATACTCGTAAGTAAAGTTCGTTTATGAAAAATATTACTTCTCTGAGTTCATAATTATTTATAGGATTAGATACAATATACTCATACTATACTAACCGATTTTACACTTTATTGACAATTATTATAAAGAGTTTAAACTCAGTTCAATTAGTTGCGTTTTTATACTTTACTATAATACCGTTAGAATTTGGACGGAAAACTTATTTTTTTTTAAAAAAAACAAAAATACTCCTGAATTAATTTGGAATCAATTCCGTATGGTTTGGCTTACACTAGTAATAAACCAAAATTGAGATATGGTTTAAGTAATTGGACCGGTTCGATTGGTCCCATCTCCTTCTTCATCGTTTCTTCGGCAAAGAAGCCACCGCTTCCGTTTATTTTAATCGACGAAATATTTCAGTCTAACTTTGAACAACTTTGGTTCAGACTCAAAAAATAAAGTTTTGGACTTGGAAAACAAACACTCACAAAAGCGAGCTCGTGTATGGGAAGAGCCCCACCGATCTCCGCCAGAGCACCGCCCAATGTTGTCTCCAGACTCCACCGAAATGCCCTACACACCTCGTCCGCCTTCTAGTACTCGATGGTCACGATTGGTATAATCGGATCCTCCCCCAACCCACACCGCCAGTGCAACTCAACCCAAATCGCCACGTTCCCAACCCTCGATCTCAAGTTCGCGATCGTCAACGGCACAGTCAATGACACGTTTAACTCCCTTCCCTTTGTTCTTTGTACATCAACCGTGAACGTCTCTGCCAGATTCTTCAACCTGAAACTCGTTGCTAGCGGAGCTGCCATCGCCGCCGCTCGAATTGGGCTAAAATTTTTAGGGTTCCGATTGAGGAGAAGAGAAGAGAGTGGCTTATAATCGATTGCATTTGGCAGACATTGGAGGCTCTCGGAACAGATTCAGGTGATGGGTTTTGTGAAATTGGGATCATATTGGGTTTTGAGAGAGAGAAGAATTTGAGGAATTGAGATGGATCGATAAAATCGGTCCCATTAGCATATCATATTCCAATTTTAGTTTAAAATTAATACAGATTTAGTTTTGTCTGTTTTGAAAAAAATAAATCTTCTATTCAAATTTTAAGCAGGGGGTAAAAAATTGCAACCAAATAACATGAGATTCAATTTTTTATTATAATTGCAGTAAAGCGTAAAAGACGCTCTGTTATGGATAAATGTTAATTACCCTTGTCTATACACACTTGTGGAGATTTTCTCTTAAAATGATAATGGGCTTTTAATATTGGGCCTACTTGCAAGGAAGATGATATGGGTCGGAGATGAAAGTGTAAACCGATGCGTTAAACCACTCCATCGTCTTCAAGCACCAAACCCTAATATACACTCATTCTGCTGAATCTGCTCCCTCCAACTCCAACTCCAACTCCAACCCTTTCTCTGTCATTCTTTGTTTCATCTTCTTCTCAGCAAAGATGAGGCCAATATTGATGAAAGGCCACGAGAGGCCTCTCACCTTCCTGAAATACAACAGAGACGGAGATCTGCTCTTCTCCTGCGCCAAGGACCACACGCCCACTGTTTGGTTCGCCGACAATGGCGAGAGGCTCGGCACCTACCGCGGCCACAACGGCGCCGTCTGGTCCTGCGACGTTTCAAGTACGATCCCCGAAGCTTCAATTTACATCCCAATTTGTGCCTTTCTCATTACAATTTATTATTTTGTTGTGAAGGGGATTCGAAGATGCTCATTACCGGAAGTGCGGATCAGACAGTGAAGCTCTGGAATGTGCAGACTGGGTCACCGTTTTTCACTTTCAATTTTGATTCACCAGCTAGGTCTGTGGACTTCTCTGTTGGAGATAAGCTTGCTGTCATCACCACTGATCCTTTCATGGATGTCACTTCTGCTATTCACGTCAAGCGCATAGCTACAGACCCTACTGACCGTGAGTTTTTTCTCTAATTTTTGCTCTTTTGTTTTTCAACTTCTTGCGTGAATTCAAGTTTGTGTTCCTTGAATCTGTTGTCAGAGACTGCTGAGGCTGCCCTTGTCATTAGGGGTCCTCATGGAAGAATCAATAGAGCTGTATGGGGGCCTCTAAATAGAACTATTATTAGTGGAGGTGAAGATGCTGTTGTTCGTATATGGGATACCGAGGTGTGTGTGTTTCGCATTAGTTTTTCATAAGGGTCAGCTTACTGTTATGTGAAGTTCTTGTTTTGTTGATGGACTCTCAAGTTCTGTTTTTTCGGCATGAGGGATTGCTCTGAAACTACTCTTTGTTGAACTTTGCAGACGGGAAAAATGCTTAAAGAGTCGGACAAAGAAACTGGTCACAAAAAGACTATAACATCCCTATCAAAATCCACAGATGGCTCTCATTTTCTAACTGGTTCCCTAGACAAATCTGCCAAGGTTCCACATCCTATTCCAGCTAGTTTGAAATGTTCTAAGGGTGGTTTAGAGTTACTTTCTAATATTTTAGATATGCGGTGGGGGCTAATCTCTATTTTGATTTGCTGTGCAAATTATTTAGCTTTGGGACATCAGGACATTGACTCTCATCAAGACTTATGGGACAGAACGTCCAGTTAATGCAGTTGCCATGTCTCCACTTCTTAATCATGTATGTGTTGCTGACTTTTAAATCCCACCTATTTCATTTTTTTCTCATGTATGTTTGCCATGTGTTTCAATATTTTCTGTAGCTGGCCTAAGCTATATAGGGTACTTGCATTTGCATACATGATAGATATAATCAAATCTAAACCAAAATATCCTTTAAAACTATTGTAACTGTAAGTCGGCTAAATAAAACTTACATGTACAGCTTACTTCAAATTTAAGTTTGAGTGAATCAACTTTTGATAGTGAGTAGAAAATGAAAGTAGAAGGCAATTATTTTGAGTTGATTGCTAAATTTCAATTCTAATTTGTTTTCTGTACTTGTGTGTATATATACCCTCCATGGCCATATGTTTTGGTCGTAATCAGATTTTGTCATTGTTACATATATACCAACTTTCAGGCATGATGATAAGAAGTTTACCTTTGAGAGATATATTTGTTATATTAGGTTAATTTATGGTGTATCGTACAAATATACAATTTGTCCATTCTAAATGTTTCATTGTTTAGATAATGAAACAAACACTTTATTTGAATCACCCGATCCTCTTGATAACAGAATAATTACAACATATTTTTAGGAGATTGGATGTAGTTTATGTTATTGTTGCATCACCACTTGCTTTCATTTTTTTCTCATATATATCTGTTTTATTTTTTGTAGGTGGTACTTGGAGGTGGTCAGGATGCATCCGCAGTCACAACTACAGATCATCGTGCTGGCAAGTTCGAAGCCAAATTTTATGACAAGGTACTTTCCATATTCATGAAGTGTACCATTCAATTCTGGTAGCATTATGGAATTGTTTCCTTAGTTTAGTGCTTGATGTTCTTTCACCTGTTCATTTTGTTAGATCCTTCAAGCAGAAATTGGAGGTGTTAAGGGGCACTTTGGACCTATCAATGCTTTGGCTTTTAACCCAGATGGCAAAAGGTATGTTTTCTCCAATTTGATAATCACCATGTAAATGTAGATGAAATTTATTTATTTATTGGGTATTCAAATATGCTTCATGTTACTATCCATCTATCCAGTTTTGACCAAACAGTTCAATGATACTATTCATAGTAATGTTTTCTTCTTGGTTGCAACATTGTAGCTTTTCAAGCGGAGGTGAAGATGGTTACGTGAGGTTGCATCACTTTGACTCGGATTACTTCAATATCAAGATTTAGACCAGGTGCTGATTTCATTACGCAGAATTGTATTGAGAAGAAGTTTTATTTTGGAGAGTTGAAGTGTTCTTGCTGATATCTGGATATGGATAACATTGAATCAAACTATATCTTTTACCCTCGTATATTCAAAATTGTTCCTTTTGACCTTAAAGCATCCATAGATTTGTTATCCACCACATAATTCCCAGATGGGTGGATGGATTTATGAACTCTGCATATTGTTCAGCACCATGTTTGATTTATCACGATACCAAGAAATCAAGGTTTCAAAATTGATGGGTCTTTAGATTTGGCCAAAGTTCGTGGAAATGTAGTAATTTTATACTTTGAACCGGACCAGAATTTTTTGAACCAAGCCGGTTGTAGATGTAAGCTTGTTTTTTCAGTTTGAAGGCCTCATAAGGTCATCTACTTTAAGTTTATTTGACCTTAAAATCTGGCCAACTTGATTAAAAAATTATATTATATTGAATAATTGACCATTTACTACATATATTAGTTTTCAAGTTCTAAAATATCGATTTTATGTTTTTATGAAATGCAGGGCATGAAAGCCGTTTGGGTTATTAATCGTTGAATCCATGTCTGGGCTGCTGAAAGTTATGTTTTTTCCAATACTCTATTGGATATTTGAGATTTAAATTTAGTAAGTAAAAGATATGCCATTTCAGAGACCTTAATTTTAATCATATTTATTATTATTATTATTACGTGTTTTAGTTTTAAATATTTATTTGATAATTTGTATGAATTCTTAGTTCGCACTATAATAATGTATAATTTTCATATAAAAATAGTCTGATAAAGGTATGAATATAGTCTTATACTCTTGTGGGCCTTCGAGTGACCCAATAAATAGTAATAATCATTTTGTCGAAGTCCCCCACCTTCATCCCGCAATTTCCTACACAACAATGACTAATACACACATGACCGACTTGTTCAGTACCTTTAATTTCAAGTATGAGTCACTGTATTTAAAAACCGTAGAGACCAGTTTATTTCAATACCAATTCGATTTGGTCTTATTCTTAAACCATGAACAACCTTATATATTAGTCATATGTACAAAGTTATGGATCTTATACACGTTATAATTCACATTTGACCCAAAACACTAGTATGATCAGTTTGAAATCTAATGTGTACATAAACTAAAAGATGCACTCTAGTAAAAGTCATTGCTTTAAAAATAATATAACAATCAATATCATCCATAAGATAATATTAGTCAACAGACACTATAATTACCATAATTATAATGAAGTTAAATACAGACTATGAAGAAAAGAGTATGAATAACCAGCTTCAAAATTAATGTATATTAATTACCACTTATAATAGATCATGACGAAAAACGTATAATCCATTTCAGAAACCATAATCGAAACCTCTAACTTGCTTTCGGAACTATTCTCATGAATTACGATACGTACAAAATCTTTTATTTCACTAAAATGATATGGAAGATCCTTTCACAACAATTTGGTGGTATTTCATACGTAAACTTCATCCAATATTTTTGTTTCATGATGTTGCATATTAGTTTATTGGATCAATCGATCTCAACAACGACAATAGATCTGTGGGTCTCACCATCGCCAATGGTATGTACAAAATATGAATAATAAGTTAGCATTAGTACTGACTTTAGAATATCGACAAAAAATCACATTTACTAAAGCTTCGCAATTATAGGAATCATCTTCAAATTAGGGATTCTAGTCTTATAGTAAGAGATATTCATTTCCTCGCTGTGATTACAGCAATACCCTCTTTCGAATGTCAAATGGCCAATTTAAATTATAGATATTCAGTATTCACCTAAAATTGCCACCGTTATTCGCATATCATTGCAATTAAATTTGGGCCGTGTCTTCATTGATATGACGGTTGGCATGTGTTCTCATTTTCTCATCTAAAGTACTTGTTTTCATCTGAATACATGTCTATAAACTATTCTTTAACTTCGTAATCTACCAAAACTCACATGTAGACCTAACAAACTCCCTTCACATTGAGTTTCATCACATTAGGTTGGACTCATCCTAAGCTCGAATATAATTACCTTGTTCAACTCAATCCTATAAATGGTCATTTTCATCATATTTGGTTCTCACCGTAAGAGGAGCCAGTCATGATGCATACCTTACCAATCAGAGGAGCACTCAACCTAATTTATTAGGAGGGTTTACCAAATAAAGGTTCTGATATAGTTAAAGAGATTGAGTTTTATTTAGGAGGAATACTTAAGAAAACTCGCTGACATTAAAGTTTACATTTAACCCCTACAAAATCTATTTTATTAAGTCTATGATTTAATGTATATATAAATCATTTATTAAGGGAAAAACGCGGCGGTGGTCTTGTACCCTCTCGTCTTGGCGGGTTAGGGTTTCGTCAATATTGACAAGTCTCGCGGCGAAAATGTCGGCGAGTGAGCCTTTTAGTGCGGCGACGACGTCCGACGAGCAGGGGCGATGTCTCGCGACGCCAGTCTGCGAGGGATGAAGGAGTCTGGTAGTGATTCCGGGTGCTGCGGCGACACTTGTTGGAGGTTGGGTATGGAGGAGGAGGGTCAAGGGGAGGCTAGGGGTGTGAGGCATTTGAAAGAGGGCCGAGGGAAGGCTGGGGTTACGAGGGCGGTGGACGACGGGCGATTGGGAGGCGACGAGCGAATGGGCACGATTTTTAGGACGGAGGTTCAGGGAGGGCGAGGAAAGCCGGCGGAGGGTGACGGGCGGCCGTCGGGGAGAGGAGTTGGGCAAAGACGGGATGGAGAGGAGCAGCAAGGGAAGGACGGAGGGACGTAGTAGCAATGGAGGGACAGACGGAGGCTGAGGGAGGAGGAGGAGGGGGACGAAGAAGGGGAGGAGGAGGACGGAGGGAGGTTAATGGAAGGTTGGGGTCGTGGAAGATGGTCGGCCAGAGGAGAGGTTGGGATTCGAGCCGGAACTGGATGAGACCAGGAAACTTAAAACCGAAGGTTTTGATTGGTTGGTAGGCCGGTACTGTGAGGGAACCATAATTATTTGGCGTCGGTGGGCAGACTCATGCAAGCGTACCGAACCAGGGAGCCTCGGCTTGCTCAAGATTCAATATGTCACTTGGGTGTCCTATTGGGATCGCCCTGGAAGGAAACAGGGGGTCACGGGTGTAGAAGGGTTGATCTGGTTAAACCCAATGAGCTGGGAGGATTTGAATTTCGCGATACCCTTATTGAGAAAGCTGGTTTATGGAGGTTTGCAGCAAGATCACGGGGCTTCTCAATTTGTATGAGTTGCAGGCCGTGGCTCTGAATAATTCTAACTAGTTCGAGTCGATTGGTCTCCAGTGTTATCATGAATGTCTGTGTAAATCATTCTGCAGCAAGATCACATGATTTCTTCATCCGTATGAGTTGGAGGCTGTGGCCCTACGTGATGCTAAACGCATTAAGCTGAACAACTTTGGAGAAATCATTAACGAATAGTGTTTCGCACTATCCACTGTTGGTCGTAATCAAATGACTCACGAATTGATCATGTTTGTTTAACTAATAGTAGTTAAGATTATATTGGGGGGTCTGTCCTACCATTTATAGCTTCAACTATCCAATTTAATGTCAGGTTAATTGTTATTTAATTAATAAAATTCGTTTTTACCATCAAAATTCATTTGAGTAATCTTTAAATGCTAAATTCAGCCTTACATGTCAATCAACACAAACAAACTCAACCCACCATAAACCTTAAACTAATACATCTTTGTTATAAAAGACGAAACGATGACACCTAATATTTAAGCACGTGTCCTTGATTTCTAGAAACTGAAACTACCCTTTCTCTCTAATTCAATGTTTTTGACTACACGGAAATGAGACCAGAAGGTGTATATTTTCTAAAGTTAGCTTATCCTAAACCATGCATGTGAGTACGCGCATAATTACCATATAATCCTCAGAATTTTTACATTATTTTAAGCAATCTCAATGGGCTGTTCTGTTATTTAATTCTCTCGTAACTAAACCATATCCAAAAAGGTAAAAATCTTGTGGAGAATTATACCTGCTCTTGTCATTCCAATTAAATGATGTCATTGCATGTCATCACTTTCGCTCATTCATTTGCTCCAATATTAACTCATATAATATTTAAATACTTAATAAACATTATAATTGATATCTATTCATTTAAAAATTTAAATGGGTAGCCAATTCTTTTTTTTTGTTTTGTTTTGGAAACTCTAGTATTACAACAACTAATCAAATACTCAGTTATAATTTTCATATTTAGTCGTTAAAAGAATCATAATAAGAATTTCTATCAGTACACCTATTATATGTTTGGGTGACACAATAAATTCAATTTATCACCCTTAATCAAAAATAAAATATTATACATGTGACATTTTAGATGTCACCTAATATTTTGGGTGACAATAGATATGTGACACCAGGTAACATATTTCATAAAGTAACTTATATAATGTATCACCTTTATACATAATAATTTTTTTTTGTGTATTGAAATTACCGTTATAAAAGGATGGAGTAGGATCTAGAATTTGATTAAAAAATAGAATGTGGAGAAAGGCAAAAATGGTGAGCTAGCTTAGGGTCTATAAATTACCTAACATTTTGATTTTAGTGCTTTTTTCTAGAAGAAACGAGAGAGAGAGAGACCAAAACAAGATCGTGCACAATATTGCTCCTTGTTTCAAACGTAAATGTATCACATATCGAGTTGAGTATGAAGAAGGTCATGAGCTATATAGCCCATGAAAAACGATGCCTTGTAATTTACACACACACGTTTGATGGTTACGTGGGTGCATGAACAAAGAAGTGATATATATATGATTACTTTGCCAATGTCCAACCTTGTAATAAAATTCAATCCACACCTACTTCGCCAATGTCCAAGAATTATTAACAAGTCAACCCAGTTGGGACCCATTTCCCCTACATTCCCTAGACTTTTCTTTAAAATATTTATGTTCATTTTTTCGTAGCTAGCAACCATTACAATTCCATTTCCATGCAAATATATTAATATAAAGCAGGAGAGGAAAGTTGAATATATATAATAATCATTTGGGATTAGGAAGATTTGTTTTGTTGATGATATTTTAAGGCAAAAGGGAATTAATGGATGTCATTTTCAAGTCTCTGGGTATTTTTCTCTCTGATCATTCATCAGATCAGTTGCTTGATTGATTGTGGTGGTGGACCTATTGTTATTGTTTAGCTAGTGGTGTTGGGTGCAAAGTTTGGTTTCATGCAGTGTCTTTTGACAAAATGATCAAAAGTTTGCAACACCAATTAACAATAGTCATAATTATCGATGTCCCATATTTGTCTCTATATATTTTACGCTCACGAAAGTTGATCATCATCATACAAGTCTGCCCAAAAAAAATACAAGTGTTTCTTTCACTTATTTGGAAAGATTTGGTATCGTGGATTATTAATGGACATTTTCAATCATTTACCTGAATAAAAAGTATTTCGGGACACACACATATATATATACATACATTTGCATTTGCGGTAAGCATCTAACTGTGTGTAATATATACAAAGAGAATTAAAAATTGCATGTGAATTGTGAGAACTAGCTGTTCATGAAATAGTCAGTTAGGAAGTGTAACGAGGGGTCATTGGGTGTAACAAGAAGGAGAGTATTTTTACCAATAGAAAATCTCTAAACCCTAAAGGGAGAATGGTGTAACAAGGGAGACGTGTATTTTTCTATAGGAAATCAATTAATCATGTCGGGGGAATGGTGTAACGAGGGGCCACCGGGTATAACGAGGGGATATTGAAATTCTGTTAAGTAGCAGGGACAAGATGTCGAACACAATGTCGTAATGATTTTTTCGACAACTTGCCTAATCACAGTTTATGGACAGTAAATAGTAAAGCAGTCACTATCAGTTTTTTCTTTTCTAACGGCGCACTTAAAGTAAGTGCGCCGTTAGAAAGAAAACTAGTAACGGCGCATAGATAAAGTGCGCCGTTACTAACGAAAATTCGTAACGGCGCACACCGTAATGTGCGCCGTTACAAAAGGTGTTGACCGTTGACCATTTTGTTGCCGTTATGGAAAACGGTCGGAAATCAAGCCGTTGTTGTTACCGTTACTTTGTAACGGCGCATCTAGATATGTGCGCCGTTACAAGCAATTTTGTAACGGCGCACATAGTATTGTGCGCCGTTACAAAAATGTATTATAAGTCTTGGCAGAACCTCCCCTTCTTCTTCCTACAACTTCTCCAACAAATTTTCTCCCGACAAGAGAAATTTCGTAATCTCGATATTTTATAAATTTTCCCGAGCACCCTCACACAAATCTCCTGACAAGGTATGTACATATTTTTAAATAATGCAATATATAAAAATGCAAATTTGTATATGATTTCATATGAATTTGTATGGTTTTGCTTGTATGAATAATTTGCATGTTAAATTTATTAAATTAGTTTTGGAATTGATGAAATAAATTACCCGATTCCATGAATTGCATGATAACATTAGTGTAAATTCTCCCGATTCCATAAATTGCATGATAACATTAGGGTCAATTCTCCTGATTCCATTAATTGCATGATAACATTAGGGTAAATTCTCCCGATTCCATTATTTGCATGATAACATTACATTAGGGTATTTGATCATAAATGACCAAACAATGGTATTTTGGTCATTTATGACCTAATTAGGGGTATTTTGGTCATTTATGACCTAATTAGGGGTAATTTGGTCATAAATGACCAAACAAGGGTAATTAGGTCATTTATGTGAATTAGAAGGTACGTACATATTTTTAAATAATGCAATATTATGTAAATTAGTATAGTTAGTGTGATTTATGTGAAAAAGTGCATATATTCTACATTATTATTTTTGTTGTGATTTTGGAGAAATAATAATGAATATTAATGACATTTTTGGTATATAGTTATCTAATATTAATTGTTAACCGAATTTATATATATTACATATATAGAATGGATCGGAGATGGATAGGATCCGTAAAAATGAGTGAGGAATGGATAAACGGATTAAGCAGTTTTGTAAAATTTGCGAGGCAAAACACTCCAAGAGATGGTGTGGGACGTTTCAAGTGTCCATGCACGAGGTGTTGTAATTCTGCTTTGCACGATATGGATACCATTTGCGATCATATATTGAGGAAAGATTTCCTTACATCGTATAATGTGTGGTTCCATCATGGCGAAGCCGAAGGAGCTAGCTCGAGCCGGAATTAGGATATCAGTTTGAGGGCAACATCGGTGAATCAGCCTTGTTCGACGTCGGACAACAATCCAGTATACGTTGATCCTGTGCATCAGCTCGTGGATGATGTAGACCCAACTAGAGATGTAAGGATTGACGAGGACGAGGACGAACAACAGAACATTGGAATAATAACCGAAGTCGAGGAGGGAGTTGCTAAGGCAACCATGACAGCATACAACCGGTTGGTGACGGAGTCGCAAAAGCTGTTGTACGAAAATAGTGAGGATACTTCATTAGCAGCAATGTTAAGGATGTTGTCCATCAAGCAGAGCACCGGGATGTCTGACGAAGCTTTTACCAAGGTTGCCAAAGATTATTGTTCTACGTTACCCCAACCTAATACGTATCCATCTAGCTATGCAGCGGCGAAGCAGAAAATGAAGGCAATCCAACTGCCACAAGTAAAATATGATGCATGTCTGTACAGATGCACTTTGTACTACGGAACACAATCGCAACTCCAGACATGTGGCGTTTGTGGAGAAGCACGATACGCTAAAGTGGGAAAAAAAATTAGTTCCGAAAAAGACGTTGTGGTACTTCCCATTGACTCCTTGACTTCAACGTTTATATCTTGCCCCAGAGACGGCTGAGTGGATGCGATGGCACATGGAGCGGGAGAATGAGGACGATGAAATATTAGTACATCCATCGGACGGTGCGGATTGGATTCATTTTGACGCTAAATACTCCATATTTTCTGGAGAAATACGAAACGTGCGGCTGGCGCTGTCATCTGACGGGTTCTCTCCATACGAGCCTAATGCGGCGAGTTACAGTTTGTGGCCTGTAGTCGCTATCTCGTTGAATTTTCCGCCCTCGATGGCTATGAGAAAAGAGTATAACATCCTCACCATGTTGATATCTGGTCCAAAATCACCGGGGAAATGCTTAAATAACTTCATGCGTCTGCTGATTGATGAGTTGAACCATCTGTGGGAGCACGAAGCTGTCACGTGGGATGGTTCTAAGAAAAAGGCTTTCATCATGCGGGCTGTTGTGATGTGGACAATAAGTGACTTCCCGGGTTTGGGAATGTTGGGGGGCATCCAGACTAAAGGCTATAAGGCATGTCCTCTATGCTTGGACGAGATCGATTCTGAACACAGTAACTCAAAAATCTCTTACCAAGGTGCTCGTAGGTTCTTACCACCGAAACATCCGCTGCGATTTCAGCCGCAGGCCTTTAACGGTAAGACAGAGACACGGAGAAGGCCTACCCGTCATTCAGGGGCTGCTGTACTCAGTGCGATTCTACGTCATCAATACTCACCGCCTAGTCTGCATCCGAAGTTCAGTAAACGAAAAGGTGGTGGTGTTCCTATATGTTGGTCTTATAAAAGCATTTTCTAGGAGCTGCCATATTGGAAAACTCATAAAGTCAGACATGCGTTGGATTTGATGCATATAGAGAAGAACGTATGCGACAACGTCATAGGTACAGTTCTTGGAATTGCAGGGAAGACTAAGGATGACGTGAAAGCTAGGAGAACTTATGAGGAACAGGGAGTCCGGCAAGACCAATGGGTGCAAGACGGGGAGCTCCAAGATGCACCTTATGGCGTGGCGGGTCGTGATCGGAAGGAAGTACTGGAGCATATCCGAGCTGTTAAGTTTCCCTCTGGATATGCGGGAAGTCTAAAAAGCAAGGTGAATCCCGATGAGAAAAAGTTCCTCGGATTGAAGACTCACGATTGTCACGTGTTGATGCAACGTATCTTCCCCCTTGTCATTCAAAAGTACGTTCCGCCTTATGTGGCCGAAGCATTAATAGAGCTGGGCAAGGCCTTTCAATTGTTGTGCACGAGGGAACCGAGGAAAAAAGCCCTGAAAAGGTTGGGAGAAGATATAGTGGTTCTAGTTTGTAAGTTGGAAACTATTTTCCCTCCTTCATTCTGTACAATTATGGTTCACCTTCTACTGCACCTCCAGGATCAAGTTTTGCGAACCGGCCCAGTTCATTTCACATGGATGTTTCCAATTGAACGGTATGATCCTTGACTTCGAAATATCATTTCCAATTTTTATGAACTGTATAATCGAATATGACATTAACATTCATATTTCGATTGCAGGCAACTTGGCGTGTACAAGAAAAGTGTGGGAAACCCGCGATATCCAGAAGGTTGTATAGCCCAATAGTACTTGATGCACGAGTTTGTCACCTTCACTCAGATGTACCTTAACCACGCCACTTCAGCCAGCGAAACTTTTGTTAGTTCAGCTCTAGGTTTCAACTTATCAGTTGTTTCCCCACATGTACAAGTTAAGAGCGTGGTGCGAAACGACAAATTGAGCACATCCGAGATGTTCTGGGCGAATTGGACAGTGATTGAGAATTGTGCCGAAGCAGATGCATTCGTAGAATCACATCGTGCAGGGTTCCAACGAATACACCCTAGGAAATCTCTTCAGGACCGAGTCATGTCCTTTGTCTTCGAGTGGCGCATAATTGTACGTAATAGACATTAGTTAACTTTAATTACCAAATACAAATTTTAGGGATAACTCATTTATATTCCGTGTGCAGATGAGTGCTCCAGGGTGGCAACGAGAGTTGGTACTACTATCCAGAGGTCCTCGTTCGTCTGCCATTTATTCGCAGTGTACTGTTAACGGCGTCAAATTTTTATGCTTGAGAATCGACCAGGGCCAGAGAAATCAAAATTCAGGGGTCATGATTGAAGCAAACGACATATGTTACTACGGTGTTCTTATGGACGTATGTATCCTTACCTACTCGGAAGGCATGCCAGTCGTTCTATTCAAGTGTCGGTGGTACGACGAACGGACAGTGAGAAATGACGCAAATGGATTCATTTCGGTCAACACGTCCACGGATCGTCACAAACAAAACCCATTTTGCCTTGCCTTAATGGCAAAACAGGTATACTATATCGACGACCCTAAATCTGGACCGTGGAAGGTTGTGAACGTCGTGTCACATATGGGTCACTACAAACCGAGCAGTTTATCCCATGCCGGTGACGACGACGACCTGGAGTTTGAAGTCGATGAACCTTACCAAGAAGATTGAATTGACATCGTCACACCGGGTGGTATCACTATCGACCTAACAAACTTAATCCGGTATCCACCGCCAGTACCTCCAGCTGAGAACGATGAAATGGAAGATATTGATGAAGAAGACGAAGAAACCGAGCACGACGACGAAGAAACCGATGACAGCGATTTGGAAGGGCATGAAGATTATGATTCCGCCGACTCTGATACTTAATATGTATATGTATGTTTGATTGGTTATGAATAAATGATTTTTTAATCTATGATCTATAAAGGGTAAATTCGTCACTACAGATTTTGAAATAAAACTGTTTTTTTTCTTAAGTGCGGATTTGTAACGGCGCACATGACACTGTGCGCCGTTACAAAATTGTAACGGCGCACAGTGTCATGTGGGCCGTTACAAATCCACACTCAGGAAAAATCAGATTGTTGACTTTTGTCCTTTGAAATCGAGTTTTCAATCCCGATCGAGATTCATACGTTGAGCATAGTTGACTGAAATTATGAAACATGAACTAACAAGTCATTGCGCTAAAATTGGTACGGTCGGATTAACTTTTGGATCGACAGAAATAAAATAATAATATTTTTATGTCTTTGTAACGGCGCACATAGGCAAAGTGCGCCGTTACAAAAAGTCAAATGGGCCAGTCAACTATGTTGACTTCCCATTGACCGGTTAGATCTAGGTTCATACATTATCGGAATTGACTGAAATTTTGGCATATGAAGTACACATTCATTTCGCTCCTATCCGTACGGTTGGATTAAAACTTTGTTTTCAACATATTCCACTTTCGTTGAAAGCGTGAGTTTAGGGTTTAAGAAGGTAAAACTCACAAAAACCCTAAACACATTGATGATCAAACGTTCGGTAGATTAATATATATTTTTTTTAATCGAAACCGTTCAATTAGTTGGAAATTACATATACGTGGTATAATACAAATTTGAAGAAAATCAAACCACGGGAAGACCGCTTATCATTCACGATCGAGTTTAGGTTAAATTTAGGGTTAACGTTTGAAATGGCGCACATAGCAATGTGCGCCGTTACAAAAGTGGCGCCACGCGAAAAATCAAATTTCGCGGCGAAATTTTGCGAAAATTCAAATTTCGCGGGTAAATTTCGCGAAAATTTAAAATTCCCGCGGATATTTTTGTTGTAACGGCGCACACAAAGTTTTGCTTGTAACGGCGCACACAAATTTGTGCGCCGTTACACTTAAATTTTGTAACGACGCACCCTAATATGTGCGCCGTTACAAAATCGCAGATAAATGGGCAGAGCCCTCTTTCTTCTTCCTCTTCTGTTTTTCCGATCCTCCATTTTTGCTCCATTCCCGTCGCCTTCCCGTCGCCGAACCTTCCCGTCAAAGAGGTAATGAATATGTTAGAATTTGAAAATATGTATGAAATTGAATATCTTAGAATTTTTTATCAATGAATATGTTAGATTCTGTGTGAAAATCTTTATGAAATTGAAAATATGTTAGAATTTGTATGAATTGCATGTTTAATATAAAATTGCATGAAATTGAATTTGTATGAATAGGTAAGTTAAAATTGAAAATATGTAAGAAATTGCATGTTTAAATGGAATTGCATGTTTATATGTAAGTTAGAATTTGTATGATATTGCATGTTTAGGGTATTTTTGGAATTCCAAAAAAATGCCCATTAGGGGTATTTTTGGAATTACAAAATAATGTTCATTAGAGGTATTTTTGGAATTATTAAAAAATTGCACATTAGGGGTATTTTTGGAATTATTAAAAAAATGCCCGTTAGGGGTATTTTTGGAATTATTAAAAAATTGCCCGTTAGGGGTATTTTTGGAATTATTAAAATTTGCCCATTAGGGGTATTTTTGGAATTATTAAAAAATTGCCCATTAGGGGTATTTTTGGAAGAACTAAAAAATTGCCCATTAGGGGTATTTTTAGAATTATTAAAAAATGCCCATTAGGGGTATTTTTGGAATTATTAAAAAAATGCCCATTAGGGGTATTTTTGGAATTATTAAAAAATGCCCATTAGGGGTATTTTTGGAATTATTAAAAAATTGCCCATTAGGGGTATTTTTGGAATTATTAAAAAATTGCCCATTAGGGGTATTTTTGGAATTATTAAAAAATTGCCCATAGGGGTATTTTTGAAATTATTAAAATATTGCCAATTAGGGGTATTTTTGGAATTATTAAAAAATTGCCCATAGGGGTATTTTTGGAATTATTAAAATATTGCCCATTAGGGGTGTTTTTGGAATTATTAAAAAAATGCCTATTAGGGGTATTTTTTGAATTATTAAAAAATAGGGTAATTCGGTCATTTCCGGCCGAATTAGGGGTAATTTGGATAGTTTGACCTTAAAAAGGGTAATTCGGTCAAATCCGGCCGAATTAGGGGTAATTCGGTCAATTTAACCTTAAAAAGGTAATTCGGTTATTTCCAGCCGAATTAGGGGTAATTCGGTCAATTTGACCTTAAAAAGGGTAATTCGGTCATTTCCGGCCGAATTAGGGGTAATTCGGTATATTTGACCTTGAAAGGGTAATTCGGTCAATTTCGGCCGAATTAGGGTTATTTCGGTCAATTTGACCTTAAAAGGGTAATTCGGTAAATTCCGGCCGAATTAGGGGTAATTCGGTCATTTTGACCTTAAAAAGGGTAATTCGGTCAACTCCGGCCGAATTAGTGGTAATTCAGTCATTTCCGGCCGAATTAGGGGTAATTCGGTCATTAAATGACCTTCTCCTGCTTACAATTACAGATAATGGAGCCTAGACATAAGGCACCTAAGGCCAGGGCACTTAGGCGAGCCAGAATGGACATTCCATTCTTCGAGACTTCACAGGCGCCGGAGTTACAGGATGAGAGTCCGTCACCGCCGCAGCTGACTCAACCCACTCAGCCGACTTATCCAAGACATACGGAGGTTGACTGGCAGTTCCAGGTCCCGGATCCTCGGAGTTTCCAGGAGATGCTCGGAGACGTCGCTGGATCCTCCGAAGAGGACATTGTGCCGGATGAGTCAGAACTCCCGCTGAACGAATGGAGGCTCCTTCCCCTCCACTACAGAGAGATTCCGAGGTACGAGCTGTACTTCGATTACAAAGTGGAAGTTGACTGCCTAAACACGAAGAGCCGGGAAGCCAGGGCAGAAAAGAAGCAAAATGTCGACCTCAACATAGAGCAAGAAGAGAGAGCAGTTCACATGAATGGAGGACCGTTGCTCTTGACTTGGGAAAACGGCCGACCACGTGTCGCAGGAGGAATGTTTTCAATGGAAAGGGTGAAGGCGATTATAGGGAAATTCGCTCGGGAACGCGACGCTTCCTACCAGACGTTTGGGGATTTGCCGGCGTCTGAGTTCTAGTCGTTTTGGAGGAGTTTTAAGGTAATTTCAACATTTACTCACATTTTTTTTCAAATGCCACGTATTATAAATATTGACGTGGTGTTTGTCAATTTCAGCGTTTGTTTGTAGTGACCGATTCGGTTGAGCTTAGGGGTTGGATTCGTGAGGCGGCCATAGGCGCTTACAAGGAGCGAAAATCGAACATGAAGCGGTTTTACAAGCTCTACGTCGACCCTACTAGACTAGACCGTAATGGGATTCCCAAGTGTGTGAAAGGGAAGAAGTCCTAGTGGCGGTGGCTCGTTCATCATTTTGATGCCAACGAGGTATATTACTAATTTTTACTTTCATTTTTTTAATTTGACTTTAATTTACTAATTTTGATGTGAATTAACTTTAATTTTTTTTTCAGGAACAAGTTGGGTCTCAAATGAGTACCATTCGGAGGAGCGCGAACAAATTAAACCACCACATTGGCAAAGTCCCATTTCGACTTCTTTGGGAGAGGATGATGGAGGCCGGGGAAGTGGAGGTCTCCAAAAAGTTGGAGGCCTTACTGAAGGCTCACAAGGTCCCTAAGCCTGGTGATGGTGCACAGGAGGGGGAGGAGGAACTCAACCCGAAGCTTGTAAGTTTCATTATTTATTTTTTAATTTTAATATTTAAATTTATTATATTAATCAAAATTTTTTTGCAGCTTTACATTAAGAATGCGCTTAGGGATTGGAAGAATGACGAGGCGAACTACAACGAGGATGGAACGCTGAACAAGATGACCGACGCTGAAGAGGATGAAGTCATGCGACTAGCTGCCGAGCATGTTCGCGAGATTGAGCTTGCCAGAAGAGTTACCATAGAACCCTCCAGAGGACAACACATTCGGGGTTGCGGGAGTGATTACGGGGCACTGCCGAGACAGATGTTCGACCTCCTCAGATGGTAGTCAAGCGGAGATTGTGGAGCTCCGGACTCGACTCACCCAACAAGAGGAGGTTATTTTACAGAACTTCGCGCTGAGGCCTCCCAAAGACAGGCTGAACGTCAGACTCAGACCGTCCAAAACCAGCAAACCGAGCACATGTTCCGGTACTTCCAAGAACAGCTTAAGTTACTAAATCCTAATGCAGCCCCTCCACCTCCATTTGACCCGACTAGGTCTACAGATCCTGGAGGCCAGTCGTCATAGATATTATGTAAATTAAATAATGTATTAAACAATTTCAATATTAATATTAATTTCATTTTCATATTATTTTTAATTTTTAAATATTTAAATAAAATAATAAAATTTTTAAAAAATAATAAATATAAATTTTTTTATATTTTTTATATTTATTAGTTTTTTAATTTTTATTATTATTCTGTATTGTTTCTAACGGCGCACAAACGTTTGTGTGCCGTTACAAAGCGTAACGACGCACTGACGGCATGCGCCGTTACAAAGTGTAACGCTTTGTAACGGCGCATGCCGTTAGAACTCGTAACGACACCGTCATCGTACGCAACGGTGACGGTAGCCTTTGTAACGGCGCACTAACGGCGCACTTTACGTGCGCCGTTACAGATTGAACGACGCAGAAAACCTCTGTAATGGCGCAATTAAAGTGCGCCGTTACAGAGGGAAAAACTGACAGTGAGTAAACAGAAGACACACAATATGTTTACCTAGATCGGTGACTCCGCACCTACGTTTGGGGGCACTGTGCCAGTGGAAATGTTTTCACTATTCGGTAGTTAATAGTACAACTTCAAGCATCAACTAACTATCACACAAACTATTGTCTTAAGCTACTAGAGATCTCACCGTGAACAACCTCGACCAAAGACTCCCCTGTCTTTGAGATCATCTCAATTCCACCCTTCGAGCAAGCCTATGCTCGGTTGTGTTGTCTTCGACAATCTTCTCATGAGTCTTCAATCACAAACAAAACCCAATAGATTACAGACACTCAAATATCCTCGACTTAATGTATGTAATCGACAACATCCTCTCTAAATTGATCAGCCTCTCAATCCGCTAGTCGTACACGATTAAGAGCTTTGAGAATTTAGCATAGAGAAATGATTGAGTTTCTAAGGGGGTAGCACCTGCTTTTATAGCAACCCACATTGCCTAATCGGATTCCTATTCCGATTAGGAAGTCTCTTGCCGCCTTGCGTTTCTAGCAAGTGACAAGTTGGCGTTGCCGCCTATATTAAATCTTGATTGCGTGTCTTTCTTCCAGCTGGACCTTGCATAATTCATCCATTGTCTTTATTCCTTTGCGCGTGGAGCTTCTGTGCTCAAAATATGAAGTCTTCGATATCTTGCCTAATCATGCGAGTATCATGTCGCACCAACTGTGTTACAAATGTTGTCTGACATCTTGACTTCCCACTAAAAAATATGTCAATACTAAATATAGTACATATATAATAACCGGTCATAGAAATACATGTCATAATAATAAAAACATCGGTTGACTGTTTTATGGAAATATAGAGGTTAATAATGGAAACACGTACGCATGTGTCACCACCCAGCTAGTTCGCACGATTCGCACCAGATCATGCCTATATATATGAATCATTCCATTGAGAACCAAATGTTTAGTGTGAACGTGAGAAAACTGGACATTCACTTATTTCGTTGGAAATTCATTTATTCCCGATTGACTTTCACTTATATTCATTGGACATTCACTTCTATTAGATATCACTTACTGTCATTTGACATTCACTTATTTCTATTAAACATTAACTTATTTTCGTTGGATATTCAATATCCAAAAGGACAATTCTCAAAAAAAAAAATTCACACATATATATATATATAAGCAACACATTTACTTTATATATGAATTAACTTAAAATATTAATTTTACAATTATTTTTTTTTGAAGGAATTAAGTTTACAATTATTAGTTATGCATCACAATTCCAGAGTTAATAACTAAATTAATATATGCATAAATAATTAAAATTGTTGATGAAAATATATTCTCGTCAATATGACATAATGAATACGCATACGACTGAACATTTGTCTATTCAAGCTATAAATAACATTTGACGATTATTAGACATGTCATATTTTTCATAATACAATACTTACCAACTTCACTAAGAAACCCTTGTATGATGTGATTTTCATTGACGTTACACTTTGTTGTACATCAAAAATTTCAAACTAACTGATTGTGATGATCGTAAATTATTATGGCTGCCGACATTCATAGATACATTCATGTATGTTGATTTAGACATAAACCCCATTTTTCTGTCAGATTAACATTATTAACTTTAAGTCTTGAAAAAAAAAGTGTAAGAACTTTCCATCTTTCTTAAATTTGTTTCCCTTGAACATTCTACACTATCTTCTCCGCCACAATAATTTTTTATGGATTATTTCCGTTCCTATCATGAATCTTGATCTACATGATGAAAATCGAAAAAAGAAAAAAGAAAAGATTGCAAGCTCATCAATACCAATTAAAGCAATAACACAATTATTCAAACATTTTACCTAATATTCAATGCCTTGGAGGATAAAAGTCAATATGGTGGGAACCCTTTGATTCAATGATTGATCATTCCCTAGAACATAGAATATGACAGAATAAGCATTTGTAATATTGTATTTTGACCAGTTTTCTCATCATTCCTCGATCATTATATATTATAACCCCACTCTTTCTTCATAGAAATATTTTAAAAATGATACAGTACTTTGGTCAGTATATATATATATATATCTGTCTCAATCCTTCTTAATTAGGCAACCTAAGTATTTTTTTTTTATGAAGTTACTTTTGATTAGAATGAATCGGACTAAGCCTCAATCAATATGATTTTGTATCGTATAATCTTATTAATTAGCAGGCAGAAAATATGGATGCAAATTGCAGCTTTAGAGTATGGACCATCTTGGACAGGAAGAAAAAAACATGGCTAGCTAGTTAGCATTTTTGCAGAATGTGAGCATATTGTCAAGCCTTATTTTCGTACGTAGCAGGTCCATGTCTCACGTGGTCACTTAAACAATATTATTCGGAAAGAGAATAGAAATAGTGTGAGCTGGTGAAGAAACTTAGCCATGTAACTGCCTGAAATGGCGGAATCTGCATGCAAATTAAAAAACTGAATATGATCTTTCATGTAAAGCGTAAGCTATTAATTTTTATGCTGCATGGTTTATCATGTATTCAGTGTTTATATATATGGTAGCCAATAAATTCAACACGTGGTTATAATTGTAGTGTTAGATATTTCATAGTCATGGAATCAACATATAAAGTATCTCGTTCCATTCTTTGTACATTATTTTACTTATTCTTATTAAACATATTCTATACAAAAACAAATGTACCTTATTTGTTAGCTCTAGCCTCTTTAATATGATTCCTTACTATAGCTACAGAATTATCGTAAGTGATGAAAAAAAAATTGCACTCAATAAACTCCTACATGACTAGCTATAATGAAGAGCTCCCCGCATTTTATTTCTCTCTTTACATATAGGGAGCTCTCCACACTTTTCTCTCATATTGTTTTATTATTTTTATTCACTTTACTTTTTTTCATTCCAATTTTTTTTTAATTAAAAATTAAGAATTATCATTAAAACGATATATCTAGTTGTTGCGTCAAAGGAAAAGAAAATTTACTACACTAGCTATAGATGATTCTCACTTTGATCCCCTAACCCTTTTTGCTTTTCTTTTTAGTACCCAACTATTGGTTTGGGACAATCGTTCGCATTCCTTTAGATTTCACGGCAACAAATGAGTAAATACTCAATATGCACTTGGCTGGAAAAAAAAAAAACTCAATAATCAAATATGAAAAGTCAGGTGTCTTCTCCGGTGAGCTTCACGTCGATGGGTCTGGAGCTCTGGCAATCAAGGGGTCAACCCGGGGTCTAGTTTCGCCTACAACTTCTCTGTGTCGTTGTGACGCTTGGGCTTCCGGCTCAATCATCCTGTTTTGTGGTCGGACTGGATTGGACCAAGGCCAATTGTTTGAGCCGATCCAATGTTGATTTTCTCCAAATGGACCCGTTCACTCTTTAATAATTTAGGGTTTTTTTGAGGGTTTTCTATTTTCGATGTATCTTTTTTTCCTCTCGGACTCTTTTATTTATAATATATCCAACTTTATTATGTAAACAAGCTATACTACATGCCAAAAATAATAACGACAATATTCAATAGGACAAAACTCTTCTTGAACTCCTGAAATCGAGAAACTAGCAACAAACTTGTTAACATCGCATCCAAACATGATTCAGTAGCAAATACAGTACTAATAAAACGTTGAACCAATAAGATCACAAATCGTAGACAATCCGACTTGAACCAATTGACATTATGCATAGCCACGACCTCTACCTCGACTGGCTGAAGAAACCCCGTGATCCCGATGCAGAAACAAAATAATGATTTATCAAATTTATATGTTAATTGTAATGTTAAGTAATTAAATGGCAATTAGCACGTAGAGAGAACTATTCAGTAGAACGAATCACGGTGCCAGGTCAACCGTAGATTTTTATACATTTAATCATCATGAACAATTTGATATGCAAGCATGGTAATCCTAAGTCTTCATAAATGTCGATTCCTATTCTCGGACCTCTTGACCTCAAGGTAATGCCACAAAGATAAACCGGACTATTAAGGGATCAGAGTTTATAAATAAACCCCTTGAATATGTCTAGGTCTGTTGTCCACCGCCCCCCTCGAAATCGGAATCCATGGGTTTAAATTACCAATATTTTGAAGGAATTTCATGGGTTCCAAACAATTAATATCATGCAGCGGACTTAAAATTAACCATGGAATTCAAATTGAAAAGTTCTTATTGTGAAAATTTCAGCATGCATAAAATTAAATTAGATATGAATATACATTTGCAAATCGATTAAAACACAAAATATATGTGGTCTCTAGATTGTCCACACAAGCACAACACCTCTACCGAGGTTTCTACACACAATCTTACTAGTGTTGTATGTAGAAGAGAGCAAGAACACCAACAATGGTATAAGAGGGAGGGGCGGCAAGGAGAGAGGAGAGGGGCCGAAATTCCTAGGGTTTTTTGGGTTAGAATTATGTGATAAAAATATTATTTTTATTATCTATTAATTCACATAATTAAACCCCCTTAAAACCCCTTATTTACACTTAAGCCCCATTCTTAATTAAAATCAAGAATGAGTTTTAAACCCAATTAGCTAAACTTAATTAAACCCATTTAAATTGGGTTCTAATTAAATGGTTTAGCTAAACTGGTCCAATCTCTTTAATTTGATTTCTTCAACTGTCTGGTTAATAAACTTAAGCTAGAAATCAACCGAATCGTTTTCAATTTGACTAAATCGAAAAGCGGATTCTCCCAATTACCATCCAAACTTGTTTTGCTACATACTGTACTTAAAGTGTGTGACCTTCTAGGCTCACGACCCGTTATCAGACTGGTAAAATTACTATTTTACCCTTTCCATCATAAGTGGCCTCTAGCATGACATTATGATTACCCAACGTCTGTGATTATCGACGATTCGACTTAACCTGTTATCGTACATGTCACTATCCTTTTATCAAACTGATAACCAGATTGATCAATAGGCATAGAATCGTCATCCTAATTTATCAATCACTGTTTCTTGATATCTGAGATGACTGAAAACTGATACAAAGGTATCACCTGCATGACTATGCTATTCCTTCAGTCATACTCACCAAGTGGCCTAAACGAATATCTTTCCCCTACCGGAGTATGAGTGATAAATCCCTCAGACGTCTTTCGAGTTCACTAATGTAATTCATAACTATGCCAATCAGAGCCGTTATGGCTACCCTTTTACAGGTAACGTTATACTAGGTCAAACCTAGAGATTCATTACATAATGGACACAAAGACTCATTGGTCTTAGGATATAACGACAAGCTACGATCTGTGAGTATCTCATGACAGTATCTATGCTGCATACTCACCATCAGGTCGTCCAATACCATTGCCCTGATGATATTTATCATATAACTTCGGGACTCACTTTGCCATGATCAGTAGAGCGTGATCACAAGAAGTTAGTCTCATACTAATCGCTTCTTAAAGAAGTTTAGCTGATCAGGGACTCATCAAATGTAATTCTTTCTGATCTACAGTTCTACTATCAATAGTTATACATATAATGATATAGATCAAATTACATTCGATATATTACTACAACACATTAGTAATATAATGTCGTTTTTATTAGATCGAAAAAAGATAAAACATTACAATGTAGATTAACTTATTACATATCTCCCACTTGCCCCTAATTCCAACCTAAGTTCCAATCTACTCCCATAGACCTCACATGTGCTTCATGCTTAGACTGCGGTAGAGCCTTTGTCAGGGGATCAACAATGTTATCATCAGTCGGTACATAAGTAATCTCCACATCACCATTATCAATATGCTCCCTGATAATGTGATACTTCCTCTGTATGTGTTTAGTTATGTTGTGGAATCTTGGCTCTTGAGCTAATGCTATGGCCCCCGTGTTGTCACACAACAAGCTTACCGGATCAAACGCTCGCGACATTACATCTAATCCGGCTAGAAAACTTCTAACCCATACGACTTCCTTAGTTGCTTCTGCTGCAGCTGTGTACTCAGCCTCTGTTATAGAATCAATCGGCAGTTGTGGCTTCCTTGAAGCTCTTCCAGCTGAATGCTCCACCATTGAACACGAACACAAATCCTGCCTGAGATTTGAAGTCATCAAGATCTGTCTGAAAACTAACGTCAACATATCCCTTGACTGCTATTTCTCAATCTTTCCCACCATACACTAGGAATGCGTCCTTAGTCCTCCTCAGATACTTGAGGATACTCTATATAGCAGTCCAGTGTTCCTGGCCTGGGTTAGATTGATATATGCGGGCACAACTTAGCGCGAATGAGACGTCCGGTCTCGTGCATATCATAGCATACATGATGGATCTCACAGCCGAAGCATATGGGATCTTACTCATCCTGCTCAGCTCATCAGGAGTACTAGGACTTTGTTGCTTGCTGAGCTTAATGCCATGCCGCATGGGTATGTATCCCTTCTTAGAATCAAGCATTGAAAATCTTCTCAACACTTTATCTATGTAAGTGCTCTAACTTAAACCCAATATCCTTTTGGGACGATCTCTGTAGATTTTGATACCCAAAATGAAAGCATCATCACCTAAGTCCTTCATCGAGAAGCACTTCCCTAACCAAGCATTAACCTCAAGCAAGGTTGGGATGTCGTTCCCGATGCAGTAAAATAGTAAAATAGTAATTTTACCAGTCTGCCAACTGTTCGTGAGCCTAGAAGGTCACACGCATTAAGCACGATACATGACAAATAATTATGGATGGAAATTGGGAGAATCAAGTTTTCAATATAGTCACATTGAAAACGATTCAATGGTTTTCTGGCCTATGGTTTTAACCAGGCGGTTGAAGAAATCAATTCGAGAAAATTAAACCGATTTATCTAAACCAAAATTAGAACTCAATTTAATGGGTTTAATTTGGGATTTAGTTAAACGGGCTTAAAGCCCATTTAGGGATTTTTAAGTGATGAATGTGGAAAAGTGCAAATAGGAGTTTAAGAGGGTAAGATATGCAATTAATTGATTTTGAAATTCAATTAAGATTTTTTAGTTTTAATTTCAAATTAATTGCAAAATATCTCCCTTATTTTCTCTAACTATTTTGGCAACTCCCCCCCCCCCCCCCCCCCCCCCCCCACTAATTCCTCTTGACTTGGCTGAACCTCTCTTCCCAATTCCTCCATTGATTTTGTCATTTTTCTTCTCAAAACATTCATAGCAAAAGTGTGAGAGAAAACCGGTTTTTGGTTGTTATGCTTGTGTGGACTCAATAGAGAAACACTGCATTGTGTTTTCATCGATTGACAAAGGTAATTTTCAGATTTGAAAAGGTTAAGAACATGTTGAATTTTTCATTAAAATCTTCGTCTCTTTCAATCACCATGGTTACATAAGGCTCCGCTGCATGAAATTAATGTTTGGAACCCATGGTGATCTCTTTCAGTGGTATTAGAGCATGGTTGTTATGAATTTTATTCAACATGTTTAATTCTGAAATTTTTATTTTGTTTATGTGTTCATCACTTGAGTATGCATGTAATTAAAAAAAATTCAGATTTAATTGATTTTGAAAAATTGGAAAATAATTTTTTTTGGGCTGTTTCGGGTTAGCCATGGTTGCCTCGCGAGCAACCAGGGTCTGCCCTAGGGGCGACCATGGCAGCCCTCGCGGGCCACCATGGTTGCTCCCGTGGGCGACCATGGTCAGCCCCGCGGGCGACCATGGCAGCCCTCGCGGGCCACCGTGGTTGCCTCCGCGGGCGACCTCGGTTGGGCTTGTTCGGCTCGACCAGATTCGAGCTGAACCGGCCGGTTCGCAAGAATAATTTGAAGCCCTTAAAATTTAATTTTTAGATTTGGTTCGGTTTCGATAAACCAGCGAGAACCGGTTCAAAATTTAATTATTAAGTTAAACCGTCCGGTTTCGATAAACCGGATTTTTTTCCACAGTTAAGAAAGATAAAAATTTGGAAAATTTTGTTGTTCGATAAGCATGTTGAGTGTTCACATGATCTTTGATAACATGATGTTTTCCACATGATGCATAGCTAAGCCCTCTAGACTTGCATTTTAATTTCGGTTTTGCAACTTGTGTGTTGCTTGATTTTGGGTTGTAGTAAATATGGCCTGCGTGTCGTGATTTGTATTTATTTATTTTATTTAAAATTTTAATCACGAAGACCGACGCAGGAAGCAAGTCAAGAGGAAGACTCGAAATTTGGAGGAGGCTCGAAGCCAGTGGGAGTTCACAAGAATGGAGCAAGTCTGGATCTTGAAGACCAAGTCTTTAGGATCAGTATTGCTAGATTCTTAGGAACTTAAGATGGGCTTAGTTATGCATATATTTATCGTTACATTTGTATGAATGTATGAATGTATGATAGTTTAATATACAAGTTCATGTATGATTTGCTATCACCCACATGCAAAGATTAAAAACCGATATTTAATCAGACTTGCATGTAACCTACTAAGGGATCATCTTTGCATGGATTTGCAATTGATGATTCCAGATTAAGATTGTATCGATATGCAATCAGACTTTTATAATTCACTTAAACGCAAATAATTACAAGTCAAGCGTGATACCACCCAAGTTTGGGCACTCAAAAGGGCTTTGACCCTATGGATGTCGGTAAGCCTCCGCGTAACATTCATAGAGGAGAAGTCTGGATGAGATGGGTAGTTCTATGTGGGTGTGTGCGCCTCCGCGTAGTAGCCACATTAGTTCTGTTCATAGTTCAAGTTTGGTAGACTTGTCTACGATTGTCAGCTAGGGCTGACCTATGGTATCAGTATAGGGTATGCCGTGTACTTTTAGTACATACCCTAGCCAGGAATTACATGGTTTTGTAAATGGATGTATTCCTACATTGATGCTCTCAATTGGAGCAGTGAGCCTTCGTTCACTTCAATTGAGGGTATGATAGGATCCTGGTTCAGATTCTAATGTTAGAATCAGACAAGTGTTTTATAACTAAATCTCCAACTTGAATTTTAATTAATTTTACCATGTAGAACTAAACAGCAAACACAACACAAAGGAGTAATAGCGCACTGAGAGTCCAGATTGAGGACAGACTCAAGAGTGTGAATTACTCAGATTGGAATAGAAACTTGAGGCTTGTACTCAAGCATGAACGCAAGTAGTATATCCTTACCAAGGAACCTCCTACTGAGCCACAACTGAACGCCGCTAGGGCACTAAGGATACTTATCAAAGTTCCTTAGTAACCAAATCGACATGTCATGCATTATGGTGGGCAGTAGGATGCCAGAGTTATAGAAGCAGTTCAGGAACGTTTCCGATGACCCTCATACATGTAAGGCAGAGGTCAAGGAAATGTTCAAGGAGAAAGCTCGTGTCGAAAGATTTGATACTTTCATAGAACTTAACTCCTGCAAACTTAAGGATGGAGCCCTGTTAGTCCCCATGTCACGAAGATTTAATGTCTTCAGGAACATCTAACCAGACTCGGTTTTGATGATCAGGTGGAAATGGTTACAGATTTTATGTTGCAGTCACTTCTAGATACATAAAGTGATTTAATAGTAAATTGCAATATGCATGACATGGACAAGTCCTTAACAGAGCTTCATGGGATACTTGTGACCATTGAAAAGAACCTCAAGGGCAAGACCAAAGAGGTCCTTATGGTCAACAAGAAGGTCAGCTTCAAGAAAGCTGATCAGGGTAAGGGTAAGGCTCCTGAGCACCTTGCAGGGCAGTTCAGACACCCCAAGCGTCCAAAAGTTCAAGCAGCTCCCAAAGCTGCTGTGAAGATTAAGGCCAAAATGGAGGAGATCTGCCATTACTGCAATGAGCCAGTACACAGGAATAAGGGATTGTAAGCAATACAAGGATCATGTGAAGAAGATTGGGTATCCACGTCTTCAAGATCATATATTTACGTTGGTAAGATTAATCGCTATAACGTAAATAAGAAAAGGCTTAAATTTGATGATTTAAATCAAGTTATAATCTGACATTGTCATTTAAGGCACATAGGCAAGAAACGCATTTCAACACTTCACAAGTGTGGATTTTAAGTCCGTTTGAATTCACTCAAACTGAAATATGCAAGTCTTGCCTAATGAGCGAGAAATGCATTTCTACACTTCACAAGTGTGGAACAGAGTAATCAGTTCAATTTGGAATGGGATGCGAGCTGAATAAGAGTTGGCATGGGATGGGATGGGATGCGAGCTGAATAAGGTAATCAGTTCTATTTGGATGCATGCGCCTCCGCGTAGTAGCCAAATAAGAGCTGGAACAGAGTCATAGAAGGTACACCACATGACACTCATTACGTCTCCCGTTACTGTGGATGTGTGCGTCTCCGCGTAGTATTCATTGGGATGGGAGTGGGATGAGATGGTCAGTTCTATTTGGATGCGTGCGCCTTCGCGTAGTAGCCAAATAAGAAATGGACCATAGTCATATATGGTGTGGGAAACATCCTAATATGTTTTTCCTAAAAGATTTGGGTAGCAGAGATGCAGGCATCCAAATCAGACAAATGTGTCTTCGTAAGGTATCCTTAAGAACTAAGAGATACAACTTCTACATACCCAACGAGTACAAAGTTTTTGTTGCTCGAGGAGGGGTATTTTTGGAGAAATATTTTATTTCCAAAACAGCTAGTGGGAGTCCCGTGCATCTCGAAGAAATTCGAGAGGATACGGAAAAACCTGAAGCAATTCAGGAGCCTGCTATGCAAGATTTAGAAGTACTGGAGCCTCAGATGGTCGTAGATGAAGAATCAGTCCCTACAGAAATTCCAGATGGTCCAAGAAGGTTTGAAAAATCTCGTCATATTCCAGATAGATATGGCTTCACAGCCACTGAGGGAAATGACTTGATGATTGTGGATCAGGATGATCCAAAAACCTTCAGACAAGCTTTGACCAGTCCAGACTCCGAAAAATTTGACCAGTCTGCCAACCGTTCGTGAGCCTAGAAGGTCACACGCATTAAGCACGATACATGACACATAATTATGGATGGAAATTGGGAGAATCAAGTTTTCAATATAGTCACATTGAAAACGATTCGGTGGTTTTCTGGCCTAAGGTTTTAACCAGACGGTTGAAGAAATCAATTCGAGGAAATTAAACCGATTTATCTAAACCGAAATTAGAACTCAATTTAATGGGTTTAATTTGGGATTTAGTTAAACGGGCTTAAAGTCTATTTAGGGATTTAAGTGATGAATGGGGAAAAGTGCAAATAGGAGTTTAAGAAGGTAAGATATGCAATTAATTGATTTTGAAATTCAATTTAGATTTTTTAGTTTTAATTTCAAATTAACTGCAAAATATCTCCCTTATTTTCTATAACTATTTTGGCAACTTCTCCCACTAATTCCTCTTGACTTGGCTGAACCTCTCTTCCCAATTCCTCCATTGATTTTGTCATTTTTCTTCTCAAAACATTTATAGCAAAAGTGTGAGAGAAAACCGGTTTTTGGTTGTTGTGCTTGTGTGGACTCAATAGAGAAACACTACATTGTGTTTTCATCGATTGACAAAGGTAATTTTCAGATTTGAAAAGGTTAAGAACATGCTGAATTTTTCATTAAGATCTTCGTCTCTTTCGATCACCATGGTTACATAAGGTTCCGCTGCATGAAATTAACGTTTGGAATCCATGGTGATCTCTTTCACTTATATACGCAAGGCTCACTTTCGTTTTTGATAAAACCGAATTCCCTTATAGCTTCATCAAAACGAAGGTTCCAACTCCGTGAAGCTTGCTTCAATTCATAAATGGATCTAAGCAGCTTACAAATCTTTTCGGGAATCTCTGGATCAACAAAACCCTCAGGTTGTGTCATGTACACATCCTCTTTTTAAGTTCCCGTTAAGGAAGGCGGTTTTGACATCCATCTGCCATATCTCATAGTTGTAGTATGTTGCTATCGCTAGAATAATCCGGATAGATTTGACCATGGCTACTGGTGAGAAGGTTTCATCATAATCGATACCTTTGATCTGACGATAACCTTTCGCAACTAATCTAGCTTTATAGGTTTGAGGTTTTCAATCCATGTCGGTCATAAGCTTATAGACCCACTTACAACCGATGGGTTTTATCTCAGGGGTTTGATCCACCAAGCACCAGACTTGGTTGTCATACATGGATTTCATTTCCTCACTCATGGCGTTCAGTCATATTTCTGAGTCTGGATTTGCCAAAACTTGTCTGAAGGTTTCTGAATCATCCTGATCCACAAATATGAAGTCATTTCCCTCAGTGGCTAGAAAGTCATATCTGATGGGAACTTGACGAGATCTCTCAGACCTTATTGGACCCTCTAGGATAGGTGTAGGGATTGGCTCTTGATCAACGACCATTTCTAGCTCCTGTGTTTCTACATCTTGCATAGCAGGTTGTTCCGTATCACCTTGAATTTCTTTAAGATGCACGACACTCCCACTAGCAGTTTTGGAAATAAATTCCTTTCCCAAAAATACCCCCCCTCAAGCAACAAAAACTTTGTTCTCGCTGGATTTGTTGAAATAATACCCCCTTGTTTCCTTGGGGTACCCCACAAACGCTTGACATAAGCTTCACATCCCCAAATCTTAAGGAAAGGTAATAAGGGTTTCTTCCCGTTCCATACTTCGTATGGAGTGCTTTCCACTGCCTTTGTAGGAGCCTGATTCAAAATGAATGCGACCGTTTCTAGGGCATAGCCCCAGAAGGAGATAGGGAGGTCAGCCTAACTCATCATTGACCGAACCATGTCAAGCAAGGTCCGATTTATCCGTTCAGACACAACATTCATCTGAGGTGTCCCTGACGGAGTCAATTCAGAGAGGATCCCACACTTCTTTAAATGACTGTGAAACACTTGGTCCAAGTACTCACCGCCTCGGTCAGATTGAAGCGCTTTTATACTTTTCCCAAGCTGGTTTTGTGCTTCGTTCTGGAACTCTTTGAACTTGTCAGAAGTTTCCGACTTATGTCTCATGAGATAGACATACCCATAAGTACTGAAGTCATCAGTAAATGTAACGAAGTAGTGAAAACCCTTTCTGGCCTGAGTGCTCATAGGTCCACACACATCGGAATGTATGAGACCTAACAAGTCACTAGCCCTCTCACCTAAAACGGAAAAAGGTGCCTTTGTCATCTTGCCCATAAGGCGTGACTCGCATCTCTCAATTGAAGTGAATTCAAATGGACTTAAAAGTCCACACTTGTGAAGTGTTGAGATGCGTTTCTGGCCTATGTGGCCTAAACGGCAGTGCCATATCACAGACTGGTTTAAATCATCGGATTTAAGCCTTTTATTACTTATGTTATATATTGAGCTTGTGTTGGTGTTTTGATTATTAAGAATATATAAACCACCAACTAATAATGCATTGCAATAAAAAATATCATCCTTAAAAATATTGAATACTCCATTATCAATAGAAAAACAATATCCTTCCTTGTCTAGCAAGGAAACAGAAATAATATTCATGCGCAATGCAGATACACAATGCACATTGTTCAAAAACAAAACAAGCCCACTGGAAAACTGAGACTAATATTCCCTACTGCAATTGTTGAGACTTGATTGCCACCACCAACTCGTAGGTCTGCCTCGTCCCTGCCCACATATCTTCTACTTCCCAGAGCCTGCACATTAACACACATGTGAGATTCTGCACCGGTATCAAGTACCCAAGAATCTGAAGTAGATAAACTGAGATTGAGCCCAATAACATATATACCTGATCCTGAAGATGTCGAAGCTCCACTCTTCCTTGGAAACTGCTTATGTTTCTTGCAATCCTTCTTCCAGTGCCCCTGCCCTTGGCAATAGAAGCTAACGACATCCTTCTTAGGATTCTTAATAGCCTTGGGAGCTGCTGGACCCTTAGGTATTCAAATCTTCCCCGCTAGGTGCATATGGGCCTTATCCTTGCCCAGGCTGGCTTTCTTAAAGCTCACTTGGTTGTTAACCATAAGAACCTCCTTGGACTTGCCCTTGAGATTCTTTTCAGCAATCACAAGTATACCATGGAGCCCTGTCACAGTCTTGTCCATGTCATGCATATTGTAATTTCCAACGAAATCACGATATGTCTTTGGAAGTGAGTGCAGCACAAAGTCTGCAGTCATTTCCTTATCCACAGCATGATCGAGTCTGGTTAAGTGTTCCATAAGATGTTTCATCTTAAGAACATGGGGACGCACAGGAGCTCCAGCCTTGAGCTTGCAAGACATCAGTTCACTGAAAGTGTCGTATATTTCAACAAGCGCTTTCTCTTTGAACATTTTTTCGATCTCTACCATTAAGGCCTTGGGATCTTCGGAAATGTCCAAGAACTGCTTCTGCAAGTCAGGCACCATACTGCCCATCATGATGCACTGCACGTCGATCCGGTCGCTAAGGAACTTCTGGTAGGCATCCCTTAGCGCCCTTGCGGCGTTTAGTGCTGGCTCAGCAAGTGGTTCATGGGTACTTTCATGCTTTCATGCTTTCAAGTGGCAAGTGGTCCATAATTCAAGTACTTTCATGCTTGAGAACTAGTATCAGATTCCGGTCTCAATCGAGAAAGTTAATGCCGTTAAGCTTATCTTGCTCGATTAACGACCTAAGTGTGTTGTTACCAGAATGATTCGTGTTTGCCATTTAATCTACATAGTAAACACAATTTTAATCAGTATTAATTAAAATTGAAGTTGGAGATTTAGTTATAACACACTTATCTGATTCTAACATTAGAATCTGAACCAGGATCCTCGCATACCCTCAAATGAAGTGAACGGAGGCTCACTGCTCCAATTGAGAGCACCAAGGTAGGAATACATCCTTTTACAAAACCATGTAAATCCTGGCTAGGGTCTGTACTAAAAGTAAACGACACACCCTATACTGATACCATAGGTCAACTCTAGCTGACAATCGTAGACAAGTCTACCAAGCTTGAATTATGGACATAGCTAATGTGGCTACTACGCGGAGGCGCACGCACCCACATAGAACTGCCCATCTGAAAGAGATCACCACAGGTTCCAATCGATAAATATCATGCAGCGGACGTTATGTAACCATGGTGATCGATACAAGCTATGATCTTAATGTAAATTCAACATGTTATATGTATCTTTTGAATCTGAAAATTACCTCTTCTAATCGATGAAAACACAAGCTTAGTTTTTCTCTATTAGGTCCACACAAGCACCACAACCGAAGAAGGTTTTCACTCAAACTTTTGCTATGAATTTTGAGAGAAGCTTGACAACAATGGAGGATGAGAGGGGAGAGAGAATTCAGTAATGAGGGAGAGAGGATGAGGGAATTAGTTGCTGAAAGTTAGAGAAGATAATGGAAGATATATTGTAATTTTAATTTGAAAAATAAAATTGAATTTCAAATTAAAATTGCATATCTATCCTTCATAAACTCTTATTTGCATTTGTTCCCATTCATAACTTAACTCCCTAAATGGGCTTTAAGCCCATTTAACTAAAACCCAAATTAAACCCATTAACTTGAGTTCCAATTTCGGTTTAGACAAAACGGCTCAATTTTCTCGAATTGATTTCTTCAACCGTCTGGTTAAAACCTTAGGCCAGAAAACTACTGAATCGTTCTCAATTTTCATCCATAATTGTTGTCATGTATCGTGCTTAATGTGTGTGACCCTCTAGGCTCACGAACAATTGAAAGACTGGTAAAATTACTATTTTACCCTTTCCATCATAAGTGGTCTCTAGCAAGACATTATGATTATCCAATGTTTGTGATTATCGATTATTCGACTTAACCTGTTATCGTACATGTCACTGTTTTTTTATCAAACCGATATCCAGATTGATCAATAGGCATATAATGGTCATCCTAATTTATCAATCACTGTTTCTTGATATCTGAGATGACTGAAAATTGATACTAAGGTATCACCTGCACGGCCGTGCTATTCCTTTAGCCATACTCATCAAGTGGCCTAAACGGATATCTTTCTCATACCGAAGTATGAGTGATAAATTCCTCAGAGGCCTTTCGAGTTCACTAGTGCAACAAATATCAAAGCCAATCGAAGCCGTTATAGTTACCCTTTTACAGATAACGTTAGACTAGGTCAAACTTAGGTATTCGTTACATAGTGTACACAATGACTCATTGGTCTTAGGATATAATGACAAGCTACGATATGTGAGTATCTCATGACTGGATCTATGCAGCATACTCACAATCGGGTTGTCTGATATCATTGTCCTGATGGTATCTATGATATAACTCTGGCACGCACTTTGCCATGATCATTAGAGCATGATCACAAAGAGTTAGTGTCATACTGATCGCTTCAGAAGAAGCTTAGCTGATCAGGGACTTTATCGAATGCAATTCTTTCTGATCTATAGTTCTACTATAAGTGGTTACACACATTATGACATAGATCAAATCACATTAGATATATTACTACAACACATTAGTAATATTATGCCTTTTATTATGTAGAATAATGATGTCTGTTAAATATAGATTGAGGAATTATATTGGACTAGGGCACAAACCTAACACCATCTCATCCAGACTTCTTCTCTATGAATGTTACGCGGAGGCGTACCGACATCTATAGGCCCAAAGCCCCCTTGAGTGCCCAAACTTGGATGGTATCACGCTTGACTTGTAATTATTTGCGTTTAAGTGAATTATTACTGTCTGATTGTATATCGATACAATCTTAACTGGAATCATCAATTGCAAACCCATGCAAAGATGATTCCTTAACCAATTACATGCAAGTATGATTAAATACTGATTTTAGTCTTTGCATGTGGATGATAGCTAAACATACATAATCTGATGCATATAAAAACTATCCATACACTCATACATTCTCAACATATAAATGTAACTGTAAAACATGCATAGCTAAGCCCACCCTAAGGATCCTAGGATTCTAGCAAAACTGATCCTAAAGACTAGGTCTTCAAGATCCAGGCTTGCTCCATCCTTGTGGACTCCCACTGACTCCAAGTCTCCTCCAGACATCGAGTCTCTCTCTTGACTTGTATCTTGCGTCGGTCTTCGTAATTACAAATTTAAAGTAAATAAATAAATGCAAAATCACGACACGCAGGTTGCAAAACTGAAATTTAAAACATACAAGTCTAGAGGGCTTAATTATACATCATGTGGAAAGATATATGTTGTCAAAGATCATGTGATCACTCATCATGCTTATCAAACAACAAATTTATTCCAAATTTTATATTTCTTAAGTGTGGAAAAATTTCCAATTTATTGAAACCAGACGGTTTAAATTAATTAATTTAATTTTAACTGGTTCACGTTGGTTTATCGAAACCGAACCGAATTTGAAAACTAAAATTTTAGGGCTTGAAATATTCTCGCAAACCAGCCGGTTCAGCTTGAAACTGGTCGAGCCGAACTGGCCCGACCTAGGTCGCCTGCAGAGGCAACCATGGTGGCCCGCGAGGTCTGCCATGGTCGCCCCTTGGGCAGACCCTGGTTGCCCGCGAGGCAACCATGGTGGCCCGCGAGGTCTGCCATGGTCGCCCCTTGGGCAGACCCTGGTTGCCCGCGAGGCAACCATGGTGGCCCATGAGGTCTGCCATGGTCACCCGCGACAGCGACCATGTTGGCCCGCGAGGGTTGCCATGGTCGCCTGCAACCAACCTGGTCGGCCCTTGGTGCCAACCATGGTCGGTCCTAGGGCTTTCCATGGTCCATCAAGGGTCTCGACCCTGGTTAGCCATGGCTCGGCCATGGCTAACCCTAAACAACCCAAAAAATTAATTTTTCTAACTTTCAAATCAATTTAAAAAATCTGATTTTTTTCATACTTTCATGCATAGTTAAATCCGATGAACATATAAAAAATTAAGAAATAAAAATACATCTTAATCATGCTCAAATCTATCACAAACAACCATGCTTTGATACCACTGAAGGAATTTTATGGGTTCCAAACAATTAATATCATGCAGCGGACTTGAAATTAACCATGAAATTCAAATTGAAAAGTTCTTATTGTGAAAATTTCAGCATGCATAAAATTAAATTAGATCTGAAAAAACTTTTTGCAAATCGATTAAAACACAAAGTATACGTGTTCTCTAGATCGTCCACACAAGCACAGAACTTCTACCGAGGTTTCTACATACAATCTTACTAGTGTTGTATGTAGAAGAGAGCAAGAATACCAACAATGGTGGAAGAGGGAGGGCGGCAAGGAGAGAGAAGAGGGGCCGAAATTCCTAGGGTTTTTTGGGTTAGAATTATATAATAAAAATATTATTTTTATTATCTATTAATTCACATAATTAAACCCCTTTAAAACCCCTTATTTACACTTAAGCCCCATTCTTAATTAAAACCAAGAATGAGTTTTAAACCCAATTAGCTAAACTTAATTAAACTCATTTAAATTGGTTTCTAATTAAATGGTTTAGCTAAACCGGTCCAATCTCTTTAATTTGATTTCTTCAACCGTCTGGTTAATAAACCTAGGCAAGAAATCAACCGAATCGTTTTCAATTTGACTAAATCGAAAAGCGGATTCTCCCAATTACCATCAAATCTTGTTTTGCTACATATTGTACTTAAAGTGTGTGACCCTCTAGGATCACAACCCGTTGGCAAACTGGTAAAATTACTATTTTACCCTTTCCATCATAAGTGACCTCTAGCGAGACATTATGATTACCCAACGTCTGTGATTATCGACGATTCGACTTAACCTGTTATCGTACATGTCACTATCCTTTTATCAAACCGATATCCAGATTAATCAATAGGCATAGAACCGTCAACCTTACTTGATCCTTTCCCCTCGATCTACCTTCAACGGGAACGAGCCTCCTATCGAAATCTTTGATCTCGCCTTAGGATGATGGATCTGATATACTCTCTGTCTCTCTGATAGCTCTTGCGTGATGTCTAGGTTGGAATATAATCAATCCCTTCAAATTTCGACAAAAAACTCTTTTATTAATGTTGAATCGCGCCGTTAACAAACTGTGTCACGGGCTGTGGTGAGGCTTGTGACCACGTCCCTTAACTTGTGTCAAAAGGTTCGTTAAGTGGGCGTGTCACGGGCCGTGACTGATCTCGTGGCCACGTCCCGTACCTCACCAATAAAAAGTTAGGTGAAGTGGGATGGTCACGTGTATTGTCACAAGACCAATCCCGTGACCACGTCCCGTACCTAACCAATAAAAGGTTGGTGAAGTGTGATGGTGATGTCCGGGAAGTGGACGGTGATTTTGGGAGCTCTCCACAATTTGTACACACCACACTAAAGACTCAACTAAGTCTTCGACTACATTACAAAAAGACTCAAAAAACAAGTAAAGTACAATTGGGGGGCCTTTCAAAATCGCTTTTCTTTAACGTCTTTAGCTAGACGAGATGGGCTCTTGAGGAGACCAAGCCACAACAAAAAATCGAGTTCCTAAAAGAGCTCTTCTCTAAGGAAGCGAAAAAGCTACAACCAAACAATCAAGCGCGAGGAACTCGAATTTTTCCAAAAGCACAATTTTTAGAACAAGCGATAAAAATTTGCATCAAGAGGCAACAATACATATCATAATTAAGCATGCACTTATCCATAAAATTGCAAACATCATGCATCAAAATAATGAAATTGATGCGAAGAAGCAAGGAGAGACATCACCTCAATTTCTCCATAACCGTTAGCTCCTTGCTTTCTTCTTCTTCCTTGTCGGCCTCTTGAGGAGACTCGACCTTGAGTGCTCCTTGATGTAGCGATAGCACATTCTTAACATCTTGAACTCTTTTGGCCTTCTTAGCAAATGGTGGCTCTTCGGCCACTTTAACTCAATGGAAGGTCTTCCTTTCCGAACTCCATGGTTGACCTCTTGAGGAGAGCCGATCTTGAGTATTCCTTCTCTTGGTGGTAGCACTTCATTGACCTCTTGAACTCTTTAGGCCTCTTAGCAAGGGATGGCACTTTGGTCATTTTGGCTCCATGTAGAGTCTTGATCGTTGACTTCTCAAACTTCTTAGGTCTCTTTAGCTAGTCTTGGCACTTCGGCCACCTCAAGCTCTTCAAAAGATTCACCACCTCGTGGTGATATCCAAGACTTCTCCCCATCTTACTCATTTCTTGATTTGCTTTCTCTCGTTACCTACTCGAACCTAGCTAAGATCCAAGAACTCATGGCAACACAAGAGGGAAAAAGTTAGAGCACAAGTGCAACTAGTGCACACAAGAAAGGTAATGTTATGCAATGAATTTGGACAAGGAAAATAAAACACAATCTATTCAATTAATATACCGTTTGGTCCCCGACAACGGCACCAACTCGATGTCCGGGAAGTGGACGGTGATTTCGGGCGCACTGCCCTATACTCATCATTTACTTCACTGACTAACGCACATCAGAGCACGGTCGTCTATCAATCAAGTACATTTATAAGTTTTCGGCTTTACCGGGTCGAACTCTCTAGGACCAAATTGTGGGCTTCATAATTGGGCATTTCACACTCTCTTTCACGACCCAACTCAAAAAAGTAAATACACATGAGGGAGAGATTTTTAAACTATACTAAGCACAAAACTACAACTAACCTACAACTAGTGCGAGAAAGTAAACGTGGGGCAGATGGTAGGTGGTTGGTCGGAAGTCAAGAATTCGAGAACCTAAGGAACTAAAAAACAAGATCAAGACTATCGATCAATCAAACAATCAAACAAGACATCAATAATAGCATGCATTTCATTTGGCCTATGTTTAAGTACTGTCACCGTCTATCGAACTTGGTGAAGGCAACGTGTCGAAGTTAGCGACCCTTTCGGGATGTTATTACTAACTCCTCGATGGCTTAAATGCCCAACAATCTTTGGTCCAAGGGAAAGTACTATACGAGCCGATCCTTCGAATCTACTTATGTCAACTATAGCAAGCTCCTCACGGAGTCAAACTTATGATAAAATATTATATGATAAGTGATCAAAGTTGGCATACAACATGAAGCACAAAGTAGATTTCAAACGATCATGCACACATATTAATCACTCATATAATCACAAGATTTTCACTCATCAACATACAATCAATCAATTTATCTCATACAAATTGGACATGTGTCTTAAATACCGAACCCGTCTCACGACATTGAGAACGGCCTAATCTCGGGTGAGCGACACTCTCAGGATGTTATTACTCACCCTTAATTGCATTAATCCCGACAATCTCAAGCCAAGATGTGGGCGCCATATGCCGACACCTCGGTTCCACTTAGATCCACTCACAAACATTGCTTTTAGACAAGTTCATGAGGTAAAACAAGAACAATCATGCAAGCAACTAAAAGCTTTCACTAATAATCACAAGATTCATATTCAAATATGCATAGCAAAGTAGATTACGACTTAATCATGCAACAATTAATTAATTAACCACAAATATCAATGAATAAAAAAAATTAAGGTTTAGCTCCCATGACCTAGGGTTTTTAGCCCCAAATCATGGTGCTCAAGCATTCAATTACAAGAAACAACTAGATTCTAGAAAAAGGAAAGAAAATTACAAACCCACACCCAAAGACATGGGTGTTGGGAAGTTCAAGACTCTTCAATCTAACTTCTCATTGTAGCCTCTTACCTTCTCTTCCTCTTTCCATGGTGGTGGTGGTGGAAACCCTCCCTTGGAGCACCAAAATTGGTCTCCAAGAGAGGGTTTTGGAGCCCTCTCTCTCTAGAAAATCTTAGAACTTCGAAACACTCTCAACCCAAAATGTGGGTGTTGAAAAATCTGATTGTTCTTTATGAAATTAGGGTTTATGTGTTTTAAATAGCAGGTCTGCGAAGCGAGTCACGATCATGACATGAGGTGGCACGATCGTGAAAAACTCACGATCGCTTCGACTTTGTGTCGTCTGTCGTATCGAGCCACGGGTTTCCCAATTTAAATTGTCACGATCGTGACACTCCTTGTCAAAATCGTGACATCTTGAAATCTCCTCCAATGTACAGATCTTCACACCCCATTCAAATCGACATATTATGGGCTCCAATCGAACTTCGGATGAGAAATCTACACCACGGGGAAGTTTTATCTTTTGTGCATAATTTTATTTACCGAATTTTCAGCTCCAGTTGTGCTTCATTACTTACAAAAGTCAAAATTCCATCGAGGATAAAAAAACAAAATTATGGCTCTAGAAAGCCGAAACAAGAAAAATTCGGTGATAAAATGCTGGACAAAAGTATAGATGCAAGGTCACGTCAGGCTCGCATCAGATAGTCACGGGTATTGTCACGGGCCGTGACCGATCCCGTAACCACGTCCCGTAGCCTGCTCCAATTGCGTCAATCAGTGTAGATGTCACGGTCATCTGTCATTGGCCGTGACCACCTCTAAATTGCTCTCTTTAGCCTTTATTAGTTCTAATTCATTGTTACATGCACACACACGACTCCAGATATCCGTGAATAGATATATGACACAAAAAATCAATCAAATACAAAAGTCGATGGTAAAAGCATCAATTAGTATAAGAAAATTGATTGAAAGGCCTACTTAAAAACTATAAGTTCAATTACAATTGCCAATTAGGAAACAATCTCGCTAAAACAAACCGACCCCATTTCCGTTCTCGGTTGCACCTATATATATGCGGGGCTATGCTTCACGAACACATCCCAGTCCAAACCCAACGGGAATGGGACTGTTAAAGTAAACGAGTGCACCCACTCCTAATTCGTTTTGATGGTCAGTTAGTACAAATTCTAACTGTCATCCACTAGGAAACATGTAAACAAATGAGTGGAAATTAGAGCTAGGGGTGTAAACGAGCCGAGCCGAGCCTCATTTTGGCAGGGCTCGGCTCGGCTCGTGAAAAAAGTGTTCGGCTCGAGCTCGGCTCGGGCTCGAACGAGCTTATATAACTAAGCTCGAGTTCGGCTCGAAATAAAATAGACGAGCTCGAGCTCGGCTCGGCTCGACTCGATTTGATTCCCTTAAATTTAAATATAAATATTAATTAAAAATTCATTAAATAATAAACGAGCCAACTTGAAATTGGTTCGACTTGTCTAATTATATTATAAGTATTTTATAAATATATAATTCTATTATAAATATATTAATAAAAATATATAATTCAATAAATATTAAACGAGCCGGCTCGCGAACCTATCGAGTCTTAAAAGGTTAGGCTCGAGCTCGGCTCGTTTATTAAACGAGCCCAATCTCGAGCTTGAATTCGGCTCGACCTCGATTATAACGAGCCCAAACCGAATATTTAACGAGCCGAGCTTGAGCGGCTCGTTAAAAGCTGGGCTCGTTTACAGCCCTAGAGCTAACCTTGGTTTAAATTCAAATTAAATTCACTTTTGTGTTGTCTATAAAAAGTAACTATTTGGTGAACATTAAAATGGGTCATATAGGAAAAGAATGTCAAACATGTCAAATTACAGAGGGTTATAGTTACATTATTTTTATTACTTTTCGCTAATAAAAATGTAATATATTGTGTCAGCAATAGATAATGTTGCATACAATAGAATGATGATGGACATGGCAGAAGGAAGAATGGACAGTAGAGAAGAGAAAGAAAGGTCTACGTCACTTAGCCCGGCGGTTGACTTGACTCATCATCACCTTCACCTTAATTAATTACACCCTAATTAATCTGGGAAGTAAACTTTTAATTTTATTTGATTCCGATCAATCAGTCAAGAAAATGTGTAAAAGGCGCAATAATCAAGAAGAGAGTGCATGGACGGACACGCCAAGAACACCGGCGTCCTCGAAGCTTGGCCGGCAGGCTTTTAATTGAATGAAACAAAAAAATAATTTAAAAATTTTATAGGTCCAAGTTTCTCATAAATACAAGGTTTGGAGTTATTGGATCGTTTCTGTTTGCTTTAGGAAATGAATCATTCCATTTTGTGCCATCATTCCCATTCTCTGATCACTTGCAGGACCTCATCATCATCATTATCTACACAATTTATTGCCCATGCACACCACACACACACATACACAAGAAAAGCAGATAGAGACAATATATAGGCTAACTAGCTGACTCTGGACTGGCCACCACCAACCAAGTACCCACTTCTTTTTTTTCTCCTTTTCCACAATTTCTTTATAAAATGGGAAGATTTGGTGTTTTGTTTTTACTACTGTTGTTTAAGGTCCAGCCCTGACTGTGCCAACACCTTCTTCTTCTTTTTCATTTATTGTCTTCTGCATTTTACTGTTTTACTGCCAGATTGATTTACTATAATTAATATACCCAAATCTCGTGCCCTATTTAATGTTTAAGACTAAAAGTAGTCATGTTTATACTTTCATTTTCATTCTAGTTTCGTGTTAAGTGCACATGAGTTTTTAATTGACCTCCTTTTTCAAGAATAAAATAATACTTATTTTGGATATCTGAATTTATGAAGAAATATATTTATTTTCAAATAAAGGAAATATTTAATCTGTCATTAATGTTAAACCCAAAAATTTCTGTGTTGTTTTTGTATACCCAAAAATATACTTTCATATATTTATCTGTGTTCAAATAAAGTTGTTATGTGTAGATACACATAATAACGCTAATAATTTTCCGTGATTAGGAGTTAATTAATGTGTCAACCATTGTTTTTAGCTTCAATTTAGGATAGGGGCCTACTTGCCTAATTTGTAAAGTTGCCTGACTTATTGATTATTTATGGAATGTTTGTGAATATATATAAAGGAAATAAGATGTTGGTCAACTTGAGAAGTGTAACAAGATTTAGAAGACATGTAATGTAATGTAGTACGATTCATCTTTGTCATTAATTCTTGGAATGTGGCTTACAACTTTGCTTAGTAGATGAATGCTTAAAGTATATATTTGGGATAAGCTTAAAAGAATGATCAAATGAGTGTAATGTATATGCAACATAAGTTCTTCACCTTTATGTTAGAATTAGGTAGATTCGTGACAGGTCATATTAATGAGTTTTGGATGTTTGTATTTACTGATTGTGCTAGCTTGAGAGCTAATTTTAAATATAGTTATAAATGACTATTCTTGTTGATTTGTTTGTTATCGAAATGAGGACCATCTCTTGATCAAACGATCACATTAAAGAAGGGACATCTTTTTATAGTATAATTGTTCCAATGAGAAGAATGTTCCATTCGAGAAAGATCAATCACATGATCTTTCAGTTAGGAGGAAAAAAAATCAAACAAAATGAACAATAGAAAAAACTGATCTTAATCTAGAGGCGGGGTTGGGAGCTACCTTAAGCTTTTAGACGGATGCTTTGTCATTGAATAACTTGTCAACAAAATTACCGTACTTAGGAGTGGATCCACCCGAAATAAAGAGGGGCAGCCGCTTTCTCTTGTCCGGAGAATTTGATTCATGAGGAATATTTAAATTTTTTTGGTATGTACATACATAATTTTATTATACTTTTTATAGGGGGCATTTGGAAGAACTTGAGGTTTAATCCAAACTTGCATGTATAAAGGCATCTTTCTAAATTTTCAGAGTAATATTATTTTTTATTTTATCAAATTTTGGGAATGTTTCGGTTCCATCGGGAGAGAGAATAAATGTGAAATATGTAGATGCCGCAGCGTGACTCGAACCCATATCTCTTGTATTCAAGTTCAAATGTTTAACCAATTGGTCAAACAATCATAGATAAATACCAAAGCTTGTTGCAACTCCAAACACGAAAATCTTTACTACACACAAAAACATTGATTTTGTTATTCGTTATGAGGTTTATGATTGTCTAATATATCAAATTTGTTATGTTGTGCATCCGATCAGTTTGAATATTCTCAACAAGTCTCATCTTCTCCCCCTTCTTTCATTCTTGTATTATGTTTCACAGATTTCAGAATATTTTGTGCGAGTGAACGAACACACATTAGAGAAAATATTGTGTTGACCTCGAAGGTTACTAGAATACGATTGCCACCACAATTTAATCAGAAACCCCAATTTCAAATACGTGATATCATACAACGACACAATATCTTTTCAAGTCACTCAACTCTATCAACTACTCCAAGTTTTATGCTACATCCACTTACATGTTTTAACATAATTTATTTGTCACTCTCTCTACCTGCTAGAATAGTTTGGACCATACCAAAACACGATTGAATAAATGCCATATATACATATATGTATCCATAAACATTTATACCATGGGCCCATAAAATAAAGGTAAGTAGCTGTATATACTAAATATACAATACAGAAGCAGGCATTGTACCCCATACGCAACAGTTTCTCTAAGCAAAAACCACAGTTTGTCTACTTCTCATTTTCACATTGAATTTTACACAGTTGGTGTGTTGAAGAATATATTGTGTATACACTGTTCCCTTTGCACACTTTCACCATGTCTAGTCCACCTCAACAAATCTAGTGTCTTTATGGGGCGCGTGAGGGGTACGCGAGTCCAGAATTGATGAGCATATATATTCTTCAGAGACGAAATGAAATGAGCACACACTGTGACTGGTTGACCTCCCACCTACCATTCTAGTAATTGCCCCTTCTCTCTCCCTATTCTGTGCAACTGATTGGTCAGGGGCATTTATGTCTCTTGCCCTGTTTTTCCTATTTCATTTACTCCCCTTTCTTGCCAATGTTCATGGGGAGCTAAAGTTTTTTTTTTATAGAAATGATAGGTGCTAGTTGAGCATATAAATATTTTGAAAATTAATCATAAACTAATAGAGGTTCATCAAATTTGAATTTCTCTATTATTTAAATTTTATTAAATAAATTATTATACATACACATAACTTATAAAAATATTTATTATAGTTTTACAGAATATAAATCTGTATATTTCATTACATTCAAAAACAAAACAAAAAAGTATCAACAAAAGTATCTATTAATATAAATCATTTTAATTTTTAGCATGTTATATCTTTATTTTGTTTGAAAAAATAGCTTAAATATTCTTAGAGCCTCCGACTAAGTTCTCTTAGACCTGCCTAATTCCGTGATATGATGCATTCTGGATTGAGTTGAGCCAACCCTACCAAACAGGTAGGCTCCTTATGGAGCCACAAGGTCGTAATTGGTGAGAATAACCCTGGTCCGATGGCTCGTCTGACGCCATTTTTCACAAGGTTCTGAGAAGGTAGAATACTTTTCCAGGTGTAACTTGGGTTCGAACTTAAAGAGGCATTTAGGATCGAACTGTTAGGATAATATCTAGATTTCAGAACTCTTGCCACCAACGCTTCATGATTGGTGAGTAGTCTCCAAAATTGTTTCCCTAGTAGAGCAAGGTTGAATAAGCGTAGATTGAGAAATCGTAGACCCCCTGACTCTTTATTTGTGTATAAGGAGTCCCATCTATTCCATAGTATGCATCTGCCAGAGATGGATCCTATCAACCAGAACCGAGCCAACCTCTCTTGATCTCGCCCAAAGTTCCTTCAGGAATGAGAAAAACATTCAAGGTGAATGTAAGAATGGCTCGAAGGATTACCTTTATTATGACTATTTGCCTTGCCTTTGAAAAAAATTTGTTAACCCATGAATTCGCTCTGACTTCTATTTTATCAATTAGGAAGTCAAACACCCTTCTCCTATTTTGGCCAATAGCGTTAAGGAGGCCCAAGTAAAAAGAAGGGTTTTGATCTTTCCTAAATCGAATGGTAGAAACAATGTCAGCTTTGGCAGAGATTGAAGTGTTTGGGGTGAACATCACAGTAGACTTTTCATAGTTGATTTTTCTGCCCCAAACCTTTATCATAAGCCCACAGAACCTCCTTAATAGCTAGCGCGTCACCATAGTTGGCTCTGCTAAAGATGTAGCCTGACAGGGTTTAACCTGGAAACTGGGACTTAACCTGGAAACTGAAATGCCTCTCAGGCGATTTTAAGTTTCAACGTAGGCAATCAGTCTAGAGAGCCCTTCCGCACATAGGATGAATAGATACGACGAAGGGGGGTCAACCTGACGAACGCCTCTAGTCTGGGGATCGATGTCAAATACTCGACCACTAGTAGTCAATTGGTACTAAACTGAAGATACGCATGCGTTAATCAGCGCAATCTAGTGAGTGATGAACCCCATCTGTTTAAGAACTCCCAATAAATAGCTCAACTCGAGTTTTTCATAAGCTTTACTCATGTCGAGCTTCAAGACAATGAGACCTGCTCTTCCATGGCTCTTCCTCTTTAAGTGGCGGATGGTCTCGAAAGCCACCAACACATTATCTGTTATCAATTGCCCCTGTATAAACGCATTATGCGATTCAAAAACAAGCTTCTGCAACATAGGCTTTAGCCTATTAACCATAACCTTTGAAATGATTTTGTAACTAATATAGCAAGAGCGATAGGGTGAAGATATGACATACTGGTCAGAGCTTTCTTCTTAGGGATCAAGACTAGGTTTGTGAGGTTATGCCCTTCTTGTAGGATCACTGAGTTGAAAAAATTCTGAACATCAACTATAATATCTCCTTTAAGCATCTCCCAGAAAGCCTGGTAGAAACCTGGCGAGAAGCCATCTAGACCTGGAGATTTAGCCGGCTTCATGCTAAAAATAGCTTCTTTGACTTCCATCTCTGATATGTTGGCTAACAAAGTGTTGTTGTCTACATCAGAGACTAAGGGCTCAAAAAGATCTAGGATTCCGAGGTCCTCATTTGCCTCTAAACAGTACATCCTGTTGAAATAATTAGAGATAACATTCTGTAAACTTGATTCCCAGTCGTGCCAAAGTCCGGAGGGACCTTGAAGTTTATCGATGAAGTTTGTTCTTCTTCGGTGAGACGCACACGCCGGAAAGTATCTAGTTTTTTTATCTCCTTCTTTAAGCCACAACTGCTTCAACTTTTGTCTCCATAAGCTTTCTCTTTTCTAGGGCCTGATGTAAGAGCTTCTTCTTCTCGGCATATAACGCCAAGCTTTGGGGATCCCTCTTTGTCATGAGTCTGGATAATCCTTTTTAAAGGGAGAGAATTTCATTCTCCATAAATCTGGTTGTTGACTCTCCCCAACCCTGTAGTAGAATTCCAAGGTTTTTTAAACCCTCGCCCAACTGCATACCACCCGAATTCTCCCAAACTTGTTCGACAAACTCCTGACAACCCTCTACTCCAGTCCACCAATTCTCAAAACAGAATAATTTATTTGAACGGGGTCTGATACGAACCCCCAGATCTAAAAAAAGGCATGCATGGTCCGATGGAGAATAGCCCAAGTGGTAGAGTTTAGAAGCTGGGAAACGAGATCGCCACTGAGGAATTACAAGCCCTTTGTCTAAGCGGGTTTCAATGCAATTTGGAGAGCCTCTGCCTCTCTCCCAGGTGAATTCATGAACCGTTAGAGAAATTTCATGAATATTGCATAATGTAAGAGCCTCATTAAACCCTGTCAGTAGGTTTTCCGGGTATCTTTCTCCATGTTAGCCTGAGACTATTATTGCCTTGTAGGTCTTTCTAGAGGTCCCAAGTACGATGCCAAAGGCTTCTATTGACTTTGCCCTATACCCCAGTTAATCTATACAAGCAGACCCCACCCACCAGAATGTTGGCGTCGATATGCATGGCCGAGTAACTCAAAATTTGAACACCATTCTTATTCTGCCAGAGTAACGCTATCCCTCTGCTCCTGCCTAGGGTTCCACAGCCAGAGCCCCTTCAAAAATGATTTTTCTTCGAATATGATCAATCTGGAATTGAGCACATAGAGTTTTTGATAGGAAAATTAGGTTAGGTTTCTTTTGGTTTACTAAACCAATTAGGAATTAAATAGTCTGAGGTGAACCTAAACCTCAGTAGTTCCAAGTCAGAGCACTCATGGCACTTGGCGAGCCCCTCCCCGTGGACTCGCAATAAGACTTCTCCTCTTTTTCCCTCTTTTTGAGCGCCTTCTCCTACCGATTGATAGTTCTTGAGGACTTTAGATTGACCACTCATAGATTTTCCTGAATCGCCTGCCCCTGATGCTTCATTATTTGATTTTAGTAGGCTTTCTTTGTTGTTGCGTTCATTACTGACTTCATCCTCACTGATTTTGACTATCTGATCCGACTCTCCCATTCCCTCCACATATATGTTTTTTTAATGTTTGACGAGTTCGCCTTTGGCGTTGCGAAGCCACGGTTCACCTACTTGATTTCTGTTATTTCCGGGGATTATTCTTATCCAAACACCAAAAGGTCGAGCGCTCACTTCAATTTCTCCTCCTGGGTATAGTTTGGTGTGACTCATCTTGCCACGGGAGAAGCAAAGGAAGGTAAGCGCTCATATAGGAAATCGGCCCATCTGGCGTCTCCATTCCTCCCTACCACTTTGATTTTCCTCCGCAGGGATCGATTGAGGGGGATCTTGACTCGAACTCTCATGTATTTCTTCCAAAGTCCTTTGAAATTGGCAGGGTCGATTACCATAACTTCTCCCAGAATTTCACCAATCTTACGGACTGAACATTCAGTTTTATACATACTAGGTAAGTCGTGAATTTGAACCCAAAGAGGAATTGTGTTAAACTTAACCTCAGAGGGAGTTTTAGAAGACTCCATTTTTTCCAGGAGAAGCGTAATTCTGTTGTATGTCCAGGGGCCCTCTTCAATACTTTGTCTGCCTCCCCTTCTTTATGGAAATGAAAAATGTACATGTTTGGCTCCACCATTTGTATACTTACTCCATCTTTTGGTTTCCACATGGAAGCCAGTTGTTGCTTCATTGCTTTCGTCTCGATGATTCTATCTGACATAAATTTTCCGACCATGACATTATTTGTATCAATTGGTAAGTCCCCTTCTTCTGAATCTCCCTACACCAATTCATCTTGTTCTTCCTCTATCTGAATTTATTTCCACCTGTGTTGCAGGATCTCCATATTTGTGGCCTTATCTTCTCCTTCCATTCTGGAATTTTCTTGCGCACCACCGTCCTCTGTCGCCATTTTGTAAAACGGCGCCTTGTAACTGCTACTTTGTTCTGTTCCGATCACGGACACAAATCGCATTAAGGGAGACTCTCTCTCTCTAGCTTCTCTCTATTATGCAAATGGCTTAATGAAAATTATTGTTTGAAACATAATAATGAAACTAAAATTCAAATTTTCATGAAACGCAGGACAAAAAACAATGATTGCATGTACAAAACAATATATAAAATAATTTAACATTTAAGAATTCTAAAAATTATTTTCAGATCTACCATAAAGTTCGTAATATTGAATATCATTATACAATACATATTTTGGTAAATTAAGTAATTTGATTGTATATTTTATGAATATATAATATATTATAATAAATGAATGAATGAATTATAATTTATTCAACGTTGTAAAAATAATGTATATATCGTAAAAAAGTATTCGTAATTGTGATTTTAACAAATCAATAAATATAATATCTTGAAATGATTTTAATAATAAAATTAAAAAGGTTGTATTGATATGCTAATTTGGGACATTTGTGATGACTTGGTTTGGAGTTCGATAAGAATATGACATTGACTTTTCACTATAATTGGGTAATAACCATGGTGTGTTAGGAACTTTAGGTTGAAGTTACTCTAAGACGATAGTTATTAAAATATGTATACAGTATTTTAAAATTTTTGACTTGTACAATTAGTTTGTGATTGATTATTCATAACGGAGGATTCTTCGTCTCATCCCGAGTCAAATCATTTACTTAATCTCAATTTTCGCAATCTTAGTCAGATTTAGACTTATTTATACAATTTCAACTTTACAATAATATTGTGTGAAGTTGTAGAAACCAAGTGTTTTTGGAGGAAAAAAAAGCAAAGTCACTTTGTGCCTGTCATCCGTTAACAGAACTTGCAAGAGCCATAGCTACATCATCTATACTCTAAATTGAGCAAACTTATATATCGAATTGAAGAGATTCAAAGAGGTACACATCTTTGAAGAAGGAAGTTTCCACATCAGCGGTCTACATCGTGAGAAAATGTAACCATATGACAAAATAGTCTTTCAGGTAGAAAGTCAATCCAATGACACAATCCAACTACGCTTGTGTCGTTGGATAGTGTCATGAGATTATATCCATTTTTCCAGCCCCTATTTGTTGATGGTATAGAACTAATAATGAGATTATTAGTACCAAAAATTAGCATATCATCTACATACAAACAAACTATAACACACGCTTGTTCAGTTTTCTTTATGTAGACACACTTGACATATTCATTGATCTGAAATCAATTCCTTAACATGACCCCATCGAACTTGGCGTGCCATTTTTTAGGAGCTTGCTTAAGTCCATATAGAGACCGAACTAATTTACACACTTTAGTTTCTTGTCCATTGGCCTTAAACCCTTATGGTTGTTCAATATAGATCTCTTCTTCTAATTCACCATTTAGGAATGCAGTTTTAACATCCATTTGATGTATCTTAAGATTGTAGATCGTTGCAATAAAAATCAACATTAAAATGGACGTTATCCTAGTTACTGGTGAATGTGTCAAAGAAGTCTATTCCTTTCTTTTGACGATAGCCTTTAGCCACTAACCTAACCTTGTATTTTTCTGTACTACCATCTGGTTTCATCTTTCTTTTAAAGATCCATTTGCACTCGATTGATTTACTTCCCGGTGGAAGATCTACCAATTCCCAGGTGTGTTTACTTAGTATAGATTCTATTTCATTATTCACAGTTTCCTTCCAATAAGAAGTTTCTGACGATGGCATTGCTTCCTTGTAAGTTTGAGGTTCATTCTCCAACATACATGCAACAAAGTAAGGACCAAAAGAATTTGCAATCCTTTGTCTTGTGCTTTGCCTTGGCCCATCAATGATACTATTATCTTGATGATCATCACCTTCTTGCTCCTCTTGAAAGATCACTTCTTGTGTTCTCTTTTGAGCATTTGTATTCTTTTTTTGTAGGAACACATTTTCAAAGAATACAACATCACGTGATTCCATTGTGGTGTTAACATGTATGTCACTAACTTCATATTTGAACACGAGAAATCTGAATGCACTACTATTTTCAGCGTTGCCTAAGTAGTAGCAGTCAACGGTCTTTGGACCAAGTTTGGTTCTCTTAGGTGGTGGAACCGCTACCTTAGCTAAACACCCCCACACTTTGAGGTATTTATAGTTGGGTTGCCTTCCTTTCCATAACTCATATGGAATACTCTCTTGTTTCTTGGTTGGAACTCTATTTAGGATGTAATTAGACATCAATAGAGTTTCCCCCCACAAGTAGTCCGGTAAACCAAAATTTATAAGCATGATATTAATCATGTCTTTTAAAGTTCTGTTTTTCCGTTCGGCAACACCATTAGATTGTGGTGAGTATGGTGTTGTAGTTTGGTGTATTATTCCAAACTCTTCACATATCTTTGCAAATGGAAATTCATACTCACCGCCTCTATCAAATATAAGGATCTTGATAAGTCTTGTTCAACTTATTTTCTATTTCAGCCTTATATTTCACAAATGCATCTATTGCTTCGTCTTTACTACTTAGTAAATAAACATAGCAATACCTGGTACAATCATCTATAAAGGTGATAAAGTACCGTTTACCCCCAAGAGTTGGGATGGATCTAAAGTCGCACAAATCCGTATGCACTAGACCAAGTGACTTAGTACTTCTTTTTACTGTATGAAATGGTTTCTTAGCAAACTTTGCTTCCACACAAGTCTCACACTTGTAATTCATACTTATATCGAACTTAAGAATTAATCCTAAAGTTGCAAGCTTCTTCATTTTATTGAAGTTTACATGGCCTAATCTATCATGCCATAGAAGAGTTGACTCAAGCAAGTAAGACGAAACATTTATTTAATTAATAGAATAATTTGGGTTCTTGCCGATTAGAGCAACATTTGCCTTGAAAAATCCATCTACACCATTCCCCTTACCCACATACATCCCTCCTTTGGTCAGTACAAACTTATCTGATTTAAGGAAACTTTAAATCTTTTTTTTGGTAAGAACATAAACAGAGATTAGGTTCTTCTCCTTTGGTCAGTACAAACTTATCTGACTCAAAGGAAACTTTAAAACCCTTTTTGGTAAGAACGGAAACAGAGATTAGGTTCTTTCTAATATCTAGAACATGAAGAACATCATGGAATGTAATGTCCTTTCTAGAAGTAAACTTGAGAACGACCTTGCCGATTCCTTCAACTTTTGAAGTGGCAGAATTTCCCATGAAGAGATTTTCCTCATGATTTAGTTTCTCGTAGGTAGAAAATAAACTCATGTCCGAGCATATGTGACGGGTAGCACCACTATCCATATACCACTCTCTGGAGTTGCTTACCAGATTAACCTCGGACACCACCGCAGACAGGTGAATGTTCTCAAACTTTTTACTGTTCTCAGCAACATTGACTTCATGTGACTTGCCAACTTTGTTGCATTTCTTTGATCGAAATTCTTTCGCAATGTGACCTGGCTTTCCACAAGTATAGCAATCACCATCAAAAGTCTTGCTTCTCTTACCCTTGGGTCCTTTAGATGCATTGGCTTTACGCTTCCTCATTCCTTGTTTGGAGCTTTCAACTATATTTGCCTTTGCGTCAAAACTTCCACGCTTTTCAGTTCCTTTGTGGGTACCGCGGTTATCCTCCTCAATTTTCAGCCTTACAACTAAATCCTCCTGACTTAGTGTCTTGCGCTTATGCTTGAGATAGTACTTAAAATTCTTCCATCAATAAGGCAACTTTCCAATGATAGTTGCCACTTGAAAGGATTCACTGATAACATGACCTTCAACAATTATGTCATGAATCAATAGTTGAAGCTCGTGAATTTGTTCAGAGACCGGCTTAGAATCAACCATCTTGTAGTCCATAAATTTATCGACTACAAATCGCTTGAGTCCAGTATCCTCGGTCTTGTACTTCTTTTCAAGAGCCTCCCATACTTGTCTAGTAGTATTAAGAGGACTGTAGACCTTGTATAGTACTTCTTCCAAACCATTCAGCACGTAGTTCCTACAAAGGAAGTCACTATGATTCCAAGCATCAATTGCTAAGAACACTTCCTTGTTGTTTTCAAGAGTTTCTCCCTCCTTAAGGGTAGGAACATTTTTGGATAAAAACCTTTGAAAACCCAGTGTAGTTAGATAAAAGTACATCTTGGGTTGCCATGTCTTAAAGTTCACACCTTTGAACTTCTCAGGTTTTTCCGCAAGAGTAATCAACTTTGGAGCCTCAGGAACTTTTGGCATTCTAGTGACCGAAGTCAAAATAATATCTCTTGAAGAATTACCCATCTACAAGAGGTTAAACCACTCAGATTAATCAAGAACTATTTTCTTAAGATTGTTAGAAACAATCTGTGTGAAATGCCAAAATATAATGTATTTATATTTCACCAAAACTATTTATGAACATAAGAAACTTGATCAACAAAATGTATAACAAGATAGATCAACGATTCCTTATATTGATGTGTTACTATAATAAATAAATGCTCCACACAAGATACAGTAAGAAATAATTACATAAAAATAAAAATAAATAGCTTACTGTACTGAATTGAAATTGTAGAAGAAAATAAGACTGAGGCTTGCAGAAGCAATTTCCTTAAGACAATATTTCACAACGCTTCAGGTGCACACGTTTTCACTGGTGAGTAGTCTCCCAAGATACAAAAGTCTATCACTCGAGTAATCTGCACTGAAATACTGAGCAACGGCGAGCAAAATACGAACGTCTCTTCAACAAGAAGACAAAGGAACAAGAATGTAAATTGTGAAGGAAAGATTGCTTTTCTGGAAATGAAATTGTGTGTGTTTTTTCAATTGGCCAAATTCCACCACAATTTATAGTAACACTTGTGTCTATTCATAACAGACACGTATACATGAAAACATGCAATTGATTAACTGGCATGTATCTAGAGTAATGAATGTATCATGTATTTAGAAGAATAGATAGATGCATACATTTTCAAATAACTGTCACTTTTATAAAAAATTAAGAAATTTAATTAGCACTTTTAAGAAATTCATTCATCACACAGAAGGATTATATGATGAATTGTTGGTTGCATTAAGACATTGATTTTGTATATATGAATTGATGATAAATGTTGTAGTTACGACGGTTTTAGAGATTGGCTTATTTTTAAAGGAGTTAGAGAACATGTCACAAAGAATGTTGAAGCATCCTATACGACATCTTGTGTGACATTGTGGACGGCGTCTCGGCAAACATCCTGATCGACAGAAATCAGGAAAGTGCAGTTTCTGCAGAAAAGTACGAAGACGATTAGGAAATTCCAGAACGACTTCAATTCTGGAAAGAAGAAAGACGGTGATTAAGAGGAAACCCATTAGGGTTAGTACTCATGCTCGATTCCTATAAAAGATTAGGCTAACCCCTTAGCAATCGTGTGGTTCTTTATTTGTTTCCTAGCAATAATTTGCAAAGCTCTTAGACGTGAAGGTTTGTGGGCTGAGAGTTGCAGATTGTGTTGAGGATATTGTGTATCACATAACTATTGAGAGTTAGGTGATTGATGGTTTGATGATGGCGTGAGTGAAGACTGCACGCAACCATCAAGTTCAACGAAGACTTGAACCGACAGAGCCAGGCGATTGTTCGAAGAGTGGAATCAAGACGGAGTCTTGGATTCAGGGGGAGACCCTGAGATAGGTTGCACTGTAAACCGTAGCATAAAGTATAGATCTAGGGATGATCACATGTACTTGTATGTTCTGACGAATTACTGATAAGTGAAACCTTTCCACTAGGCTGAGAGCCCCCAGACGTAGGTGACGTTGCACCGAACTAGGTAAACAATTTGCTGTGTCATTGTTTATAGCTTTATATTTTCTGTCCTGCGTTATCTACACAAGAAGTCATACACGGTGTTGTAGCTTCATACGTAACATTGTGTGTGACATCTTGCACGACTAGCTGATCAAAATTTCAATTGGTATCAGAGGGGGCACCTACAGCTTTAGGTGAGTTCCTAAACAAATATTTTGATCAAGATGGACAATACCAGAGAAGGAGGATCCATCAATCGATCACCTGTTCTAGATGGAAGCAACTATGGCTGTTGGAAGGCTCGAATGTGTGCTTTCATGAAGTCACTTGACAACAAAACATGGAAGGCTGTGATCAATGGTTGGAATGCTCCACAACTCAGTGACAATGATGGTAACCTTATCGGTCCAAAACCAGAAAAATACTGGACTGATGACGAAGACGAAGAACCACTGGGAAATTCTCGAGCTCTGAATGCTATCTTCAACGGTGTTGACAAAAGCGTATTCAGACTAATCAACACATGCACAACTGCCAAATCCGCATGGGATATCCTGGCTGTTGCATATGAAGGAACAAGTAAGGTTCGAGAACAAAAACTGCAATACCTGATAACCAACTTCGAAGCCCTCATCATGAAAGAGGACGAATCAATTGCATAATTCAATGTTCGTATTCGTGATCTAGCTAATGAATCCTACTCTCTGGGAGAACCAATGTCTGATGAAAAACTGGTTAGAAAAACCCAGCGTGCTCTTAGCCATAGATTTAAGATGAAAATCACTACAATTGAGGAAGTTCATGACCTCAAGATCTTAAAATTCGATGAGCTAATGGGGTCTCTAATGACCTATGAGTTATCTCTGCCCAATATCGAAAAAAGGAATAAAGGAGTTGCTTTCAAAAGCTCAACACACAAGCAAACAGAACCTGAGGATTCTGATTCCGAAGAAGACATCGACGCTACAATGGCCCTTCTCACAAAAAATTACAACAAAGTCATGAGAAGATTCAGTTGAATGGGTGGACGGAATGTCACAACAAATGCCAGAAACAAAGCTCTACAAAAAGCTCAAACATGAGTAAGTCTTGACAGACCAAACAGGAGTGGAAAAGAAAACAACAAGAAAGGACTTCAATGTCATGAATGTGAAGGATTCGGCCATCTTCGCAGAGAATGCCCAAATTTCCTCAAACAACAAAAACGAGAATATAATGCCACCCTATCAGATGATGACAATGAAGATAGTGAATTTTAAGAGGTAAGCAACTTTGTTGCATTTACTACCACTATTTATACATGTAAACTTGATAATTCTGCCAATATCAATGATGATCACCACCATCCAACTCCAAATGAGAATTGGACTAAAGAGCAACTAGTCGAGGCATACAAAAGCTTTCACACCAGATGGATCAAGGAAACTCTGATCCTTGACCAACAAGGAGAACGGATCATCAGTCTTACCAACGACAAATCTAGATTCCTAGAGACGATCGTGGAGCTAAAACGCAAAATCACTAGACTTAATGGAGAAATCAGTCTTATGACTAAATCGGTAAAGATGATGAATCCTAGCACAGAATGCCTTGACAAAATCCTATCAGTAGGAAAGCAGTCCAAGGATACGACGGGACTAGGGTACACACACGATATCCCCTCGATAGCAGTGACGAAGTTTGTCCAACAACAAGCCATGGTTAACAAGAAACCACTAGATGCCCCAACACATCCTACAGTACGACCTACAACAAATGTCATGACATCGTCTACAACATGTTCTTGTCAAGAAACGATCAAAAGACATCCTCCACGCAGACAACAATACTACAGAAAACCAGCTTATCAATATCAGTGGATATGTCATTACTGTGGTCAACGAGGACACATCAGACCATTTTGCTTTCAACTCCATAGGAAGAAGCAAGCTCAGCTACCACAGAGACAAAGGAGACATCAAAGGCATCTCTCAACTCCTCAGAAAACATCCCGCCTTGAATGAAGACTTAAGAATCTAGTCTATCGAGCTAATGTTGCGTATACATCCTTGAGTGCCTCAACAAACAAGGACTGGTATCTCGATAATGGATGTTCTCGACACATGGCAGGTACTCCAGAGTTTCTTTCCAATCTCAAATTATATACAAACTGCTATGTTACTTTTGGAGATGGGATTCGAGCTCGAATCATTGGAAAAGGAGTATTCAAGCATACAGGAGCCACTTGCCTAACTGAAGCATTACTTGTAGAAGGACTTAAGGCAAACATGATTAGCATCAGCCAGATCTGTGATTTGGGATCTGAAGTGAAATTCACGAAAGAAGCCTGTATAGTTAAAGACTTCGATCAAGTCACTATTCTACAAGGAATCCGCTCAATGGATAATTCACATATTGAAACGGTAAAGTGCCTTGTCTTCAAAGCAGAAGAAACCAAACTGTGGCACAGAAAGCTTGGACATCTAAATCTTAGAAGTATGCAGAAGGCAATCTCCGAGCAGGCCATTATTGGGATTTTGAAACTGAAAATAGTAGAAGGAAAGATCTGCGGAGAATGTCAGATTGGAAAGCAAACCAAGATGTCACACAAGAAGCTGCAGCATATCACCACCTCTCGAGTGCTTGAGCTAATACATGTTGACCTCATGGGGCCAATGCAAGTTGAAAGTCTTGGAGGAAAACGTTATGTCTTTGTGTGTGTAGATGATTACTCACGATACACATGGGTTGACTTCCCTCGTGACAAATCAGATACCTTCTCGATCTTCAAGAATCTATGCATCCATGTCCAACGAGAAAAAGGGGAGACAATTGGCAAAATAATTCTCCTTCGAAGTGATCATGGTCGAGAGTTCGAGAATAGCAAATTTGCATAATTCTGTAACTCAAAAGGGATAGCTCATGAGTTCTCAGCACCAATCACTCCCCAACATAATAGCATTGTTGAGCGCAAAAACATGACTCTACAGGAGATGGCTAGAGTTATGATGCTGGCCAAGGACATACCCACTCACTTTTGGGCAGAAGCACTTAACACTGCTTGCCATATCCACAATCGAGTCACTCTCCGACCAGGTATGTCAATAACTCATTATGAAATATGGAGGGGGAGAAAGCCCAATGTTAAGTACTTCCACATCTTTGGATCCACTTGTTATATTCTGGCTGATAGAGAGCCTCGTCGAAAGATTGATCCAAAGAGTAATGAAGGCATCTTCCTTGGTTACTCAAAGAATAGTCGCGCGTACCAGGTCTTCAACAAAAGAACCAAGACTATGATGGAATCAATCAATGTTGTTGTTGATGATGGCTGTGAAGATGCCACAGAAGATGCGACAGACGAAGACGGAGTCTATCCCAACAATGGTAGGAAGGATGCTATTACGGATGTTAGTAGCAAATCAGAAAACAACGATGCTAGTCCAAATGTCAATAGTGATGAGACAGTTCCTGAAACCAACAATAAGAATCCCTCGCGAAGAATCCAAGCTAACCATCCTATCTCTGGAGTAATTGGAGGCCTAAATGAAGGCATACGGACTCGGTCAAAAACTCCTGAAGACTACAACGAGGTGATAGGTAACATATGCTTCGTTTCAAAGACTGAACCCAAAAATATCAATGAAGTCATCAATGATGAGTATTGGGTCAATGCTATGCAAGAGGAATTGATTCAATTTGAGAAGAACCATATGTGGGAACTGGTGCCCAAGCCAAGTGAAGGAAATGTCATTGGCACAAAATGGATTTTCAAAAACAAGTCCGATGAGCTTGGCAACATCACTCGCAACAAAGCCAGGTTAGTTGCTCAAGGGTATACTCAAATTGAGGGAGTCGACTTCGATGAGACATTTGCTCCCGTAGCAAGACTTGAAGCAATTCATCTCCTACTAGGGATATCATGCCATCTACAGATTAAGCTTTACCAGATGGATGTCAAAAGTGTTTTCCTGAATGGAGATCTCAACGAAGAAGTGTATGTATCGCAACCTAAAGGATTTGTTGATCCTCACTCCCCTGATCATGTGTATAAACTCAAGAATGCTCTCTACGGATTGAAACAAGTACCAAGGGCCTGGTATGAAAGGCTCACAAAATTTCTGATTTAAAACGGCTACACTAGAGGGGGAGTCGACAAAACTCTATTTGTGAAGAATGAGGACGGGAATTTGATGATAGCCCAAATCTATGTCGATGACATTGTCTTTAGGGATGTCAAGAAAGATGGTTGAACAATTTATTCAACAAATGCAATCAGAATTCGAGATGAGCATGGTGGGAGAGCTTACCTATTTTCTAGGCTTCCATATCAAACAGCTAAAAGATAGCATCTTCATCTCTCAGAGCAAATATGCGAAGAATATTGTCAAGAAATTTGAGCTAGAGAAAGCTTCACATAAACGGACACATGCAGCTACACATATCAAGCTAACTAAAGATGATCCAGGAGATGCCGTCGACCAACACCTATACATAAGCATTATTGGTAGTCTTCTCTACCTTACTGCCAGTCGACCAGATATTGCCTACTCTATAGGAGTATGTGCACGATATCAAGCTAATCCCAAGGTTAGTCATCTCTCCCGAGCTAAAAGAGTTATAAGATATATCTCTGGGACTACAGACTTGGGTTTATTATACTCATTCGACACATCCTCTACCCTGGTGGGGTATTGTGATGCGGATTGGGCTGGAAACACAGCAGATAGAAAGAGCACATCTTGAGGATGCTTCTTCCTTGGAAATAACCTCATATCATGGTTTAGTAAAAAGTAAAACTGTGTTGCCTTGTCCACTGCTGAATCTGAGTATATTGCTGCTGGGAGTAGCTGCACACAATTGTTATGGATGAAGCTGATGTTAGTCGAATACAATGTCAGGCAGGAAGCCATGACTTTATATTGTGATAATGTCAGCGCCATCAACATCTCCAAAAATCCTGTCCAACACAGCAAGACCAAGCACATTGACATTAAACACCACTTCATTCACGAGCTGGTCGAAGATAAGAAGATCATCCTAGAGCACATTCATACAGAGAAGCAACTTGCTAATATTTTCACGAAGGCATTAGATGCCAGCAGATTCGAGTACCTCAGGACGTCACTCGGTCTGTGCACCATCAACGAGCAATAGAAGTTGCAAAAACGGTTGGGAGGAGTTGGTTGGTATCTCTTCATGAACCGGTTCTAAATCCCAACACATGCCATTGGGCCAAGCACACCAAAAGCCCATATAAAGAAAGGAAAGGTCACGAGATACGCTCGGTCTCCAACAGATTTGATTTAAATCAACCAGTCTTCGAAAACGAAACCTAGTCTGCCTCTTCTCGCGTTCACTCTCATCTCCCTCACCTCTCACACTCTGCAACGAAAAACCTCACTACCTACACAAAAATGGTGAAGACACGGAGCACTCTAGCATCAAAGAAGGGCACTGATAGGCGACAACCCGAGCCAAAGAAGGCAGAAGCAAAAAGCTCCAAGAGCAACAATCCAAACACCAACAGACATGGAGTCCGAATCAAAGGACTAAAAAAGCAGAAGAAGACCGAGGAATATCCCAAGGAAACCCTGCCGGAGGAAGCACCAATGCCCATTTTCTCCCGAGTTCCCAAACGGTCTCGAACCGGAAGCTCTGCATTCTCCATGACAGACCTAACAGGTCCAAAAAGGGAGACTGATCTTGGCCAAGGAAATCGAGAAGCTTCCATGCAGATTGTTCCTGTTCCAGTATCAACAAATGTCCCAGGTATCGACTCCTCCATTATTTCAAACACCGATACCTCTAGAAATAGTGACTTGTTGGAGTCGCTGCTGGAAAATCAAGACCCACCTCAAGAAGGTGTGGTGGAGGAACTGATAAATCCTGAAGGAGAAAAGGAAGACATGACCCCGGTCAGTCATGGGTTGGAGCGTATTGCTGAAGGAGAAGTAGAGGAAGAAGTTGCAACAGATGTCATTCCTGAAGCCACAAAGGAGGTTGTGGTAGAAGAAGAAGTCGCTGACTCGGAAGAAGCCGAGGAAGAAGTTGAGAAAGACGGAACCAGAGACAGGGATACCGATCTGGAAGAAGGAGAGAAGGACAACAGTGTCGCCGCTAATAACACAGAAGAAGCGCCTCTGAATGCCAGAGAAGATGTTACAGAAGATGCTACTGAGGCAGCACACACAGTGTTGTCATCCCTGAAAAAGAAGGTATTAGAAGAGAATGAAAGTCTAGCAGTGATGGTTGGAAAACTCAAAGAAACCAAGAAGAGGAAGGAGGTAGAAGATGCTGGAGGCCCCAGCAAAAAGAAGAAAAAGATGTCCGACAAAGAAAAAGGGAAGAAAGTTGTCTCCAAAAGGAGATTAGTGGATGAAGAAACTGATGATGATGAAGATGAGGTTACAGCAAGGGAAGTAAAGAAGGGAAGAAGCCTGCAGACGGCCAAGAACACCTCAAGTGTTCCCTACGACAATGTATCGTTTCACTCTGCGGACAGTGCTAAACGTTGGGAATTTGTGTTCCAGAGAATTGCATATCCCGAGAAGACCCTGTCGTTGAAGCTGCTAGGACTAGAAGCCATTGTCCAACTCCTGGAGCAGTCATAACTTATGAAAACCGTCACAGAAATTGGTAACCACTATCCCCTCTTAGTCAAGGAATTCATTGCTAATTTGCCTACTAGGTTTGGGAATCCGGATGATCCAGATTGTGAGAAGGTATATGTTAGAGGCCTTCGTTTCAACATTTCCTCTGACATCATTAATGCCTTCCCGGGGAGAAAGTGTGTCCGTGCTGTGCCTCCACCTGACCTGAACAAGGTCCTCAAGGAGATTACTGGAGATAGAAGCAGAATGTGGCCTACCAAGGGCACCGTGGCAGCCTCGGACCTCACATCCAAGTACTCCATCCTATTCTGTATCAGAGTAGCGAACTGGGCTCCCTCCACACACACATCTTCCATCAAACCGGAGCTGGCGATACTCATCTTCCAAATAGGTACTGGGTCTACAATTGATTTTGGGCAATTTGTTATTGATCATCTTATTAGACATGCCAGATCACTAGCAGTAAAAATACCTATTGCCTTTCCCTCCCTTATCTCTGAGCTACTTGTACATCAACACCCCAGAGTGTTGAAGACAACAGATAAGGTTGGCAAACGCGGAGGACTGATTGTGGTGAGCCACAAGCTGTTCGAGGGAAAACATGCTCTTGATCTCGTCAGGCCAAAAGCCAAACTGACCAAAGCGACGACCAGTCGAGCCACAAGTGCCGCCCCTCCAACCAAGACCACCAACAGGGATGCAATCATGCTTGAAAGGGAGATAGCTGTACTGGACAAGGACATCGTCAATTTAAAAACAGCCTTGAAGCATCTCTCCCAGCGACGATCACACTGTGCCAACCTGCTGAAATCAATGTCTCCTCCAGGCTCGGAAGATCATGATTCCACCTCTCTACCAAATGTTGCTGAAGACGCTACTCAAGATGCCTCCACTAACGCCACAGAAGAAGAGACTGCTAGTTCCAGCAGCAACTCTGTTTGATTTTAAGAACTTTCTGATTACCGAACAACTGAACACTTTTTAATTTGTAATTTTGGTTGAACACTGTTTCACGCATATTCTCGACTGCTGATCGGGAGTATGTGTGAATTAAGTTTGTGTTTGTTTATTATTATCCTGTTTGTTAGAAATATTTGTTTAAAGTTTGGCTCTTTTTGAGCCAGCAAGGGGGAGTAAGATACGATGACGCATTGATACTGATACGCTCGCGATGATATGTAAGACGACGCGATGGTACGTAAAACGCAAACGCAAGAAACACGAACAAAGATAAGAGAAACTGCCGAATCGACTGCAAGCAAAAGATGTCAACAAATGTGACGAAGAACGCGACGCGGAATGCGACGAAGAATGTTGTCCTTAAAAATAGCCAAAGGGGGAGATTGTAGTTACGACGGTTTTAGAGATTGGCTTATTTTTAAAGAAGCTAGAGAACATGTCACAAAGAATGTTGAAGCGTCCTATACGACATCTTGTGTGACATTGTGGACGGCGTCTCGGTAAACATCCTGATCGATAGAAATCAGGAAAGTGTAGTTTCTGCAGAAAAGTACGAAGACGATTAGGAAATTCCAGAACGACTTCAATTCTGGAAAGAAGAAAGACGGTGATTAAGAGGAAACCCATTAGGGTTAGTACTCATGCTCGATTGCTATAAAAGCTTAGGCTACCCCCTTAGCAAGCGTGTAGTTCTTTATTTGTTTCCTAGCAATAATTTGCAAAGCTCTTAGATGTGAAGGTTTGCGGGCTGAGAGTTGCAGATTGTGCTGAGGATATTGTGTATCACATAACTATTGAGAGTTAGGTGATTAAGGGTTTGCTTATCGCGTGAGTGAAGACTGTACGCAACCACCAAGTTCAACGAAGACTTGAACCGACAGAGCAAGGCGATTGTTCGAAGAGTGGAATCAAGACGGAGTCTTGGATTCAGGGGGAGACCCTGAGATAGGTTGCACTGTAAAACGTAGCATAAAGTGTAGATCTAGGGATGATCACAGGTACTTGTATGTTCTGACGAATTACTGATAAGTGAAACCTTTCCACTAGGCTGAGAGCCCCTAGACGTAGGTGACGTTGCACCGAACTGGGTAAACAATCTGTTGTGTCATTGTTTATAGCTTTATATTTTCTGTCATGCGTTATCTACACAAGAAGTCATACACAGTGTTGTAGCTTCATACGTAATATTGTGTGTGACATCTTGCACGACTAGCTGATCAAAATTTCAAATGTTATAGAAATTTTGAGTGTTCATCGATTGATTGAGAATTTAATTGTGGAATTGTTCTATACTTTGGAATTTGAATTGGCATAATGGAATTTGGCATGAATTGTGTTTGGATTGCTTAGTTCACGAGCGTGAGGAGGTGTGATGTGGGCACGTAGTGGACTTGTAATCACACTCATGACCCACATTTTTAGTATCGAATTATCATCATATAGATTATTTGAGGGGATGCACTCCTGTACAAATGGTTGCCCATATACAAATATGAGAATAAACTACATCTATCAGATGTAATTCATTAATGGTCTTGATTCTTCTATGATTTCATGAATTTAAAATTATATAAATGAATTAAAAGGGTATGATGGTCATTTTGGTTGATTATGATAATCAATAATACATGTCAAAATAGGAAATTGAACTATAAATATCCACAATTATAGAAATTTGAATTTATAATAAATATCCACGATTCTAAGACTTTGAATTTGAATTTGAATTTGTGTCATTTAACAAAATTTAAAATAAGGCATGTCAGAGACAAATAACGATTAAAAGGGGACACTTAATCAAGTTATGAAATATGAAATCATGTGATATTGACCTAATGGAATCATGTGATTACATACAAAGTTAGTTAAATCGAATCATGAAATTGCATACAACTTGGAATTATTTAACTAAATCAAATGAAATCATGTAATTAACGGAAATGGAATAATGGGATCATGGAATTAAATACAATTTGGAATTACTTAAGTAAGTCAAATAGAGTTGTGAAATTAAGTTTAGGGGTAATTAAGGACAATGTAATCATGGAAACACTATTACTTGGGATGAGTAAAAAATAGAATTGTGAATGAAATGAAAACATACAATTATATGCAAAATGAAATCATAGAATTATATACAAAATGGAGTTATGGAAATATGCATAGATTTAAACATGACATATGACATACTATATGTTAGAAACTTACAAATGAGATAATGGAACTATTTCTAATGTTCATGAATCAATTGAAGTATTTACAATCACAATGGAATAATGAAATTTTTTTACAAACCTTCAATATCTTCATCAGACATATCAACTACAACTCCACAACCGACTCATTCTTCTTCATGATTCATTTTAGGAACAACTTCAATTACTACATTTTCAGAAACGATCAACGATCAATATGAACCCGACTACAACAAACATACAATAACTTAATGGAAATTTGTTTATGGAAACCATCTTACCATCGTCTTCAACGATCGGGTTCGGCAGTTCATTAGGCGCTTCAAAATCCTCTGCAAATTTCGCTTTATTGGAGCCATTCATGAAGATTCACAGAAAAATATGAAAACTGAATCACAAATATGAAAAATTGTTTTGCAAACGCAGTTGCACATAAAAACATATCAATAGAGTTGGATTTGTGATTAAAAATAGGAAATAAAATCTACAATTTTTTTTTACCGGAAAACAAGGATTTTATTTTCACGAAATGTCAAATATACGTTATTACCCCTCTTCTCACTTGATTATGTGCGTTTTTAGGCTTATACAACATAATATTTACGACGTGTGCCATGAGAATTAGCATTTAATCACGAGCGTTGATTTGAGGATCCTACGGCAAACAAATATTTGTATATTTATACATAAGAATAGCATTTGTACATGAATTGATGCCTTATTTTAGAGCCAATTTTGTTCATTTTAATGCACTAGTAATTTTTTGCCGTTTTGTAGATTGGAGAGTAAAAAGTTGAGATTTAGAGCTGAAATCACATTAGAAAATTTTGCAGCAAAACTTAAACTTCCGGGGGTGTAGATTTCTCGTCTAAATTTTGATTTGGACACATAATATGTCGATAAAGACGAATATTTTCGATCTACGCACTGGAGAAATTTCAGAGGCATGTGACGGGCGTCACATTTAAAAAGTTACGACGGGACAAAGAGTTGTGACGTTGGTGATAACATGTCGTCACAAAGTGAATATGACGTCGGTCATAAAAATGCGCCTCCTGTTACATTTGGCGTCACATCGAAACAGAGGGCTCACCTATAAAAGTCATTTTGGCCTATCCAAGAAAAAATCTCTTCACCAACCAACCCTTTTTTCTCCAGTATCGGATTTGCTCTCAAATATTCCCCTTTAGAGGATTCAAAGGGAGGGATAAGAGAAAGATTGGAGGGTTATGACCTTTCCACCCATTTCTAGGGTTCTAAGGTTTGTTAGTTTATTTCCATGTATTGAATTTTGTAACTCCTTGTTGTTTTGAATGCTTGAGCACCATGATTTTGGGTAAGAACCCGAGACCATGGGGCTAGACCTTATTTAGTTGTTTATGAAATTGATGGTTAATTAGTTGTTTATTGATGAATGTTTGACTTTACTCTGTACTTCATGTTGTATGCTAAAATTGATTATTTAGTATGCAATCTTGATCCTTGATTAATGTTCGAGAAAAGGAATTGGGGTAGGTCTAAGTAGACTTGAGAGGTTGGTGCCTGAATCCCACCTTTTGGTTCGAAAATTACTGTTGATAATGCAATAGAAGATTAATAATAATTCCTAAGAGGGTCGCTAGTCGGAGATTAAGCCATTTCCAATGTCGATATGTGGACTTGGTAATTAAAATATAGGTCAAATATTTCATGCCAAAAATGATTAATTAATTGTACGTGGATTAGTGAATAACATTTGATTAAGTAAAAAAATATTTCAATGTATGCATGCTTATTTGACTATACTTTGAGCTTTAGGTTGGATGCTTTGATTCCCGACTGAATCCGAGAGGTGTTTTTGGGGTGGACCTAAGTAGACTTGAGAGATAGGTACCTAGAGCCCTCTTATTGGTTCAAAAATTGTTGGGTTTAATGTTGTTAGCTTAGACTCATAGGGTCATCAGGTGGTGAACACACTTGCGTAAGTGACATTGCGCAAGTGTAGTGACATCCGTGGATGCACATGATTTAAGTTAATTAGACATTATTCAATGTTTAGAGATGGGCAGGGTATTAAAAATATAGATCAAATTAAATTGCATGCTAGTCTCTAATTCTCTCTCAATTATTAGACAATCATCGGTTTGACATCCTTGGTTGCTCTAACTTCTTGAAACTTTCCAATCCCGCTTTACTTTAATGTGTATAATTTAGTTGTCCATTAACTAGTTAGACTTTAAACAAAATCTTCTCTAAACTTGTGCATTTACTATATTTGCCTTTTCCTGAAAAGAAAACCTGAATGAGCCAGGTAAGAGACCCTTATTTAGTCTTCGAGAATTCGACCCGGATTTAAGCTGAAATATAAATTTACTTCACACGACCACTATCTAGTACGCGTGTCGGGAAAGGAGGCGAAGAGCGGTGCGCTCGCTCCCAGCGTCCCCCCTCCCTAATCAAGCTGAATTGCTATTTAGAGATTCAAGTCATGGGGAATTGAGTGGGGAAATGTTTTATTTCATGATTATTGTGGTTAGGGGTTAAAACTAAGGATGCTAGATGCGTAGTATAATATTTTACTTCCCATGTAGACTTGGTGATAATTTAGTTTAGTGAGAGAGACCACAGACAATTGACATAAGATGTTAGAGCATTTGCAACGCTTAGGTTTACACCTTTGTGTTAGGGGATAGGCACAAGTTATAGCTATAGGGTACCGACATGAAAGCTATTCAATCTCATTAGACTTTTAAGATTTAGTTATCCTGCGAATTGACTTAGTATTGACAACACTATAATCGATTCAGATAGCTTGACATTTCATTGCCTCGTAAAGTGTATATCATGAAAAACATGGATACAATAATACTTTATGATGAATTTAAAGTCCTTAATTAAATAAAGTTGAATTAGAACCTCACCTAAGACATTCCTCAAGCACTTAAATTTCCCTAATGTCTTTGAGCGATTGTTAAAGTTTTGTTTGAATTGTGATTAATGAATACATATGTAGAAGTTTATAACTCTTGTTTATTTTTTCGCTTGAACTCGACATTTGTTAGATGCATAGTTTTAGGACACACTAGCTACCCTTTCTCGCGGGAATGATGGGTATTGATGCATTTGTCGTGCATACAAGAGTTAGAAGTCTCTCAAGAGATTTTTTTACGTTAATCATCTACTAATTCATGATTAATTTTGTCTATTTAATTCTCGATTAGTTTCCAAAATGTCTTTTTTGTCCGACTAGTGTATGACGTTTATAGAATACTAAATGTATGTGTTGATGTAAATATGTAATATTGCCCACATGTATTGTTGGTGTGTAAGAGAAAATCATTTATTTACTAGTATGTAAGAGAAACTCATTTATACGCTTGCACTTGCATAAATATAGAACTTTGTCTTGTGCTGACACATTTTCATCGACAAACTGTAGAAAATAAAAATATCATCTATGTATACAGTTTTGATCTTCTATCGTCTATATTCATCCAACTATTATTTTATCCAACTATGATTTATAACTGGCATATTCACGAGTTTATGAAATTAGGGTTCAATAAGAAAACAGACGCAAAATTTTAAATTTTCCTTATAGGCGATGAACAATGGCTTTGCATCGTCGACCATGTAAGGAATTTTTATGCTACTCTCCCTATACATTATATATCTTAGTTATATTAAAAAATATACGAAACATAAATGATAAATAACAAATTCACCATATTATGTATAAAATAGATAATAACAATATATTTACGTATTTATAATTTAAAATACAAATATATACATCCACCGAAAATTATAATATACATGACAAGAACTGGATAATTTTTTATTTTGAAATGATGGGAAAGACTATTGAGCACCCCTATCACTATCTTCAATTTTACCCTCCACAAAAATGAAAAATGAAGAATGAACACATGAAGATTTATGTTATAACTTTTCAAACCATAATAGCCGTTGTGCATAAACCATTATGTCGTTGGCTAGGTCATATTACCGTTGCTGGTTAACAAAATGGAAAAATGACCATTGTAGGAAACCTAACCAACGAGCAATGGTCATCTCGTTAAATATGAGACATGTGTTGATCTCTAAGGGTTGACCACTGACTTATCGTATCTTATCGTAGGTTGGGCGCATTTTAATCTGCGACACTCAAATTAGGTGCCTCAATCAGGACTAAATATGTGTAGTAAATGGTAATGCTTACACTCCAAACAAAACATATGATGAAGAAATGTTGTTGATAAAAATATGAAATGAATTAAGTATTGATAGACAGTACAATCCATCAGTGACATTGCCTTTGCTTTATATTGAACATCGATTTTATAGATACAATTAAACAACTATTATAAACAGTTGAACTTGTTTGTAAATAGTTTTTATGAATAGAAAATTTGATATTGTTACATCATCAAGATTTGAACTATAATGGTTGAACAAGAGATGTATGTAATTTATTATGCATCTCCTCTTATTTTGTCTTGGTGTACAATAAAATAGAATGTAAAACTAATAACATAAGAATTATTAGTGCTCCTAAAATGAATTTATAACTTCTTTGTGGGTATTAAATGCTGTAATATATTTGGTATGTCATGTGGCTTTCAAATGATGAAGATGCACAAAAGAACAAGAAATGTTAGATCGATGATTATGATTTAAGTAGAGCATGGACAGTACACAGTGGTTCAAGAGACAAGATCCCCAATCCTTGTACAATGTTTGGTCTCTTCCATAAATTTGCACCTACGACTAATAAAATCAAACGCAACTATTTGGACAATATTTTGCTAAAAATGGAAAAGAAACAAGGAAAACTAATGAAAGAAGTAACAAATGAAATTGTTTTCAAACTATAAAAAAGTAGAACTTGGGCCATGGTAAATATATTATCAGCTTTTTTTTTCTCCTTGTGTGGAGAAAATTAAATAGAGAGACTAGTTGACCAGTAGAACACAAATATGGAATTTTAGATAAGTTTGGTGAGCACTACGACAAAGTGTAGCAATAATGTGCCTAAATTTGAAAAGTCTAGGTGGTAATGTTGCCTAAACACGTGAAGCTCTGCCTTAATCCAAGCGTTCGTCTGAGCCTGCTGATTGTCGAAACGATGTTTCAGCTCAGCTATCTCCCCATCTGTAGCATCAGCTATGGCGGCCAATTTTGCCTCTATCGCGAGCCCTCTCCTCCATTTCGGCCGTTCTGGCAACGACTGCAACATCTATCTACTTAGCTAACACTGCGGATGTACGGGCACCACCTCTCGGTTTCAGCGGTCGAAGGAGCTCGCCGCTCATGTTAGGAAGAATGCACTCGTGCTTCTTCTCCGTGCCCGTCAACCACTGAAGAATTTCGGCCTCTACATGCTTCGGGGCCGAATATTTTTCTCCGGCGGCAGCCGCTGCTACGGTAAGTGTTTAGTGCCGCTCAATCTCGTCCTTTACTTTTTGGACCTGCAAACGAAAATGTTAAATTGTATGCCATGATAAAAAATCCGGTAAATTTATAAAGAAATCAAAATTTTACCGTCTCCAGGTTGCCGCCTTTTTCGTAGACGTGCACGTAAGTTTCCAAACTCGAAAGGAGAACTCCAACCTTCAGTTGGAGTAGAGCGTGTCTGGCAAACCTCCGGGAACCGCCACTATGCTTTTTTTTTCTGATTCTCTGAAAGGTCTTCCATTTTTTTTCAGAAAGGTCCTGCACACGGATAAATATCGAGCGTTAAGAAAGTATTATTAAGTATTTCAAACACTTAAAGAAAAGATTACATATTTATACGTACCTTATATTCTGGAGTATCGAAGTAGTCGCACATCCAATCCTATGATTGCTCTCGGCCTATGAAGTCTTCCGGGACCGGCCTCCATTTTGTACTTCGAGTATTTCCTCGAACACTCCACTATAAACTCCCCATAGCGCCTCTGAGTATGGTGCAGGAGCAACTGGTAGACTCGGTTTGGCGCTACGTGGTAGCGTAGCGTGCTCTTCAATGAAAATAAAAATACGTTATCAAAACGGCTTGAAATGAAAAATATTTTAAATGAAACTTTTTTAGAAACTTACCGTGAGAGCACCCCATATCTTACACTGCTCATCGAACTTCAGCTTTCGAAACGTCGGAGCGCGCGGTAATATACTCGCCCTGATGTAACCGCCGATGAACCGGATAATCTGGGACGAGTCAAATTCTGGGTCGTTGTTGATGGGGATGTGATTCTTGGAAAAGTCCCATGTGACCTCCAAGGGCCATTTCTCTATCATATATTGGAACTTCTTGCACTTTGCAATCCCAGCGATTATGTCTTCGGCTCCTGTGGCTCACTCGTATATCCTTTTTCGTATGTGTTGTTCTTGGACTGGTACCGGATGTGTCGTCCGGAGCGCACAGTTGTACCACACGTGTTCGATCCGTTAGACTCCGCTATAGGAATGCACGAGGGACTGACTGAGGGAATGATGCACTCAATCAGCTCATCCTCGTGTTCAGCCGTCTCCTCCGGAACCGAACCACCTCGCTCGGGTCTGTTGACCTCCTTATAGGCCGGTGTACCTTGATGGGGTCGAGTACCTTCCTCGGGTCTAGTACCAGCTTGGGGCCAATTTTCTACCCCCGAGTCCTGGGGTCCACTTTCTACCCCCGAGCTCCCAGGTGGTGCCAAGTTCGTAGCATACCGGCGGATTCGGTCAAAATACTGCTCCTTGAGAGTCTTATGCCCTATGTTCCTCCTATGAGCCATTTCCCTAACCAAAAGGGGTACACAGATACAAACAAAGTAATATAGGAACCCTAAGAATGTAAAGTCATTCATGCCAATCCAAAACACAACAATATATAATAAGGTAACTAACATAACAAAAAACCCAAAAACAAAAGGAGATAATAGTAAAATCAAAACCTTTGCAATTAGCAATTAGCTCCAACTTAGCATTTTAATAACTTACCATTAACATTAACAATTAGCATTAGTGTTGATGCGTTCGTCTAAAATAAATGAAACATATAACCTTCAAGTTAAAGCCTATAAAACTATTTGTCACATTTGACGTAACTAAACAATTAGTAGTATAAATTGGTGTAGGCTTCTAATTACCGACACTTGAAAACTGTAACTGGCATCCATTGTGTGCATACGAGTTCAACAACTTGTAACAGGATTCCATAATACTTTTTTGAATTTGCTTCGAACATGACACCACAATTTTTTGTCCTGCGCGACTAATCTAGTTGGTGACACATGTATTTGACTCCATTAACAGTACATTTTGAGTAAGTGCGAGTATGAATCGGGCCTCGCGAGAGAATATACAATTCAATGTTTCTCATCGCTTTCATCTATAGAATTGAACGAAATTCACGTTAGATATTAGATTATAAATTGCAATGATTATGATACTCTCTCGCGAATTGATTTAAAAATGCACTTACTTTTTTGTAGAACGATAAGAAAAATGATTCTGCCCTCAACTAATCGGAACCATTCGGGGACTTCATGTTGAATTGATTGTGGTGGCTATCAATGTATAGATGTGCTTCCTCGCAATTTAGCATAACCATCCAATGGGCCCAATTTCGGTCCTTAGATGTGACAATCATGTGACCGACGAAAACACTAGGAATGACAATTGAGGAGAAAACTGAAATGTTCCATTGTTGAACCTTATTCAGCTGTGCACTAGGAGTGGACGAGTCGTCCTCAAAGTATAAATTGATGAAAGCCACGCGTTCGTGCATCAAATATTGTTCAGATATGCAACCCTTCGGGTACTGATGGTTCCGTATACTCTTCTTGTACTCACCACGTTGCCTACACCAAAAATATAATTTAGTTGAGAAGAGGAATATTGTGAATGATATAAATTACAAGTAAAGATATAACTGTTATCTAGCCAGTTTACCTTTCAACTGGAAACATCCAATTGTAATAAACTGGGCCAATCATCAAAAGTTGTTCGGGCGGATGATGACAAAGGTGAACCATGATTGTGAAGAATGTAACTGGGAATATACTCTCCAAATTGCACATAATCAAGTTGATATCACATTGGAGCTTTATGGATTCCTTGCACCTTCAGTTCCCTGAAACATAACCTATGAAACCATCGAGATAAGTCCACTAAGTTATCATCCACGCGCGACCTAACATATGGTCGGATGAGTATCGGGAGAATTCGCTGGAGCAACACGTGACAGTCGTGTGTCTTCAATCCGTAAGATTTTTTATCCTCGAAATTCACTTTACTTTTCAACTGATCGGCACACCCGCTCAAATATTTGATAGCAGCGATTCTTTCAAACACTTCGACCCGCTTCTAAGGCAGCACAGTAAAATCAAAGAAAGGTCGACTGATGCCCATATCTGAGAGAGTTGCACATGCATTTGCATCATCCTTGGTCTTTGACTAAAGGCCAAGTGCATTGCCCATGACATTATCGCATACATTTTTCTTGATATGCATGACATCAAGAGCATGCCTAACCCGAACTGACCTACAGTACGAGAGCTGCCAGAAAATAGTTTCATGCGTCCAGCAACACGGAGCCCTACCTTGTTTCGGCGATAACAACATATGCAAACTCTACACTGGAAATTCATGAAATCTTTTCTGTCTGAGGACTTCCTCTGTTGCCCCGTTAAACTCACGAATCTTGAATCGATATGGATGATGGGCGTGTAACCATCTACGGTGTCCGAGGTATTAAATTATACGACGACTGTATGTAGCTTCGAGGTCTTCAAGGAAAATGGGGCATGCCTTGTATCCATTTACCTGAATTCCGCCTAACATTCTTAGCCCTTGATAGTCGATGATTGTGTACATCACGGCTGCACGCATCCAAAATTGTTCGCAACTTTTTCGATCATACGTTGGGACACCCGTGCCCCACAATATTTCAAATAGTCTATTAATGGCTGCATGAACACGTTCAAACACTTACCCGGTGATTTTTGCCCGGAAACTCGTATCGATAGAATATTGTACTCTTTCCTCACACATGGACGGGGGGAAGTTGAGGGGAATCATCACCACTGGCCAAATACTGTGAGGCGTAGAAGTGGGCCCGAACGGGTTAAAACCGTCGCTCGCTAGAGCAAGATGCGCGTTCCGGAAGCCTGCAGCAAATGTTGGATACAATTGATCAAACTCTTTCCAAGATACGCCGTCAGCTGGATGGCCAACGTTATTTCTGTGTCTGGCCCTTTGCCCGTGCCAACGTATTTGGTCGGCAGTCTTCGCTGACATGTACAAAAGCTGGAGCCGCGAAATAATAGATAAGTACCAGACAATTTTCCTTGGTATCTTTTTTTTTCTTCTGTTTCCCGTCTACCGATCTAGATGTTTGACAAATAGGGCATAAATTGGAAAATTCATACTGTTTATGGTACAAGATGCAACCGAACTTGCAAGTAGCGTACTTGATACAATCCATCCATATCAACGTCAACATCTTCTTTGCTTCAGCATATGATCTAGGGTAAAAATTTGACGACGAGTGCGAATTTATGTAAAACTCGCAATTCATGTCAAATGATATGTTTGACGTTGCTGATTTTTCCTTAATGATCATCAACTTCAAAAGCGCCTTCAGACATGACAAGTTAGACCCTGGAATCAATGGGGTGTTCGCAAGACACGTTAGTTCGTCATACGCGTCCATCGCTGCTTTTGTCGTAGGGTGCTCACCCTCCACTGTCTCTTCACTAAAGTTTTCTGCCCGCTGGAATAAATCCTCTACAAGCTCTACAACAGGATCGACATTTTAACTACTTGAAGCCTCGTCCCGTAGAGATTCCCGTCCCGCACCCAAAAACGAATTTGTGTTATGCACTTCACCGTAAAAGATCTACACAATGTATGTTGAAAGCATGTCGTATTACAATAAGTGGGTACGTATTGTATTCTCATGTTGAAAAATCATATTGTGACAGGTTTGGCACGGGTATAGGTATATGTCACGACTGTGTTGAAACGCATTTTTTTGGATAAACTTTATGAAATTTTTGACACCGTCCATATACCCTTGCGACCTTCTATTTTCTATATCCATCCACGTACGGCAGTCCATAATCGACATATCTACATACAACACAGTATGTGATAGTTATTATATGCATATGTATTATTACACGTAAATAATGTTAAATATCCACGAACAAAAGTACAATTTTGAATCACAAGGACAAATCGAAATCCCACATCAATGTATTAATTCACAGCCTAGCTCATTCACCAAAAGTCTAATAATTCAGAGCCTAGTTCACAAAAATTTCACTAATTCATAACCTAGTTCACCAAAATTTCACTAATTCATGGCCTAATTCACCAATATTTCCCTAATTCATAACCTATTTCACCAAAATTTCACTAATTCATAGCTTAAGTCAGAAAATTTCATAGCAATGTCACAGCTAAATTAAAATTTCACAGCAAATCGAAAACTTAAACTAACCTGCAAATCGGGAGATCGACCAACAGGGACGACAAGAGTAGACACGACGAGCTTGATGACGTTTGAGGGGCGCTCGACAACCGGACTAGTAATCTTCGACTTTATATGGACTGGAAATCTTCATCTCTAACAATAGATCCAAATGATCTTCTACAAATAAAATTTTGACAAATGAAGTCATGCATGGACCTTTTATAGATTTTTCTGGCGAAATATTTCGCAATGTCTCGCCGGGAAAGGATATGACCGTTGATGGTCAACATCCGACCGTTCATAGCCAACAAACTCTTTCCCGGCGAAACATTGCAATGTCTCGCCGGGTTGGAGTCGTTAACCATCAACGATCGGATGTTAACCACAACGGTCATAATCTTTCCCGGCGAGATATCGCGCAACATCTCATCGGGAAAGGATATGACCGTTGTGGTCAACCTCCGACCGTTGACGGGTGAAATCAGCCTGGCGAGATTTTGAATATCTCGCCGGTTTGGTGAAAAAATCCCAGTGACATATTGAATATCTCGTCGGACAGGGTTTTACCTTTTCTGTCGAGATATTGCGTAATATCATGCTGGGAAAGGATATGACCGTTGTGGTCATAATCCGCCCGTTAACGGGTGAAACCAACCCGGCGAGATTTTGAATATCTCGTCGGGTATGGTTTTGCCAAACCGGCGAGATATTCAAAATCTCACCAGGTTGGTCTCGCCGAGAAAAAGCAAATTTCCTGTAGTGTTCTCATAAATTATGAAATAAACCCCAAATCAGATATTTTCATATATTATCCTTTTAGTTTTCTAAAACCTACATTAATATTCTTTTTTTTTCGAAGGAGCCGCAGTTCTATCCCTGTCTTCTTAACTATCCAATTTAACAGATTTATATTGCTAGAGATTTATTAATTAGGGTGAAAACCACCTCTTTGTGCCATAAATTAGGAGTTAATTAAGTCATTTGGGATTCACTAAGATTTAAAAAGTCATTAATGATTAAATTTTTTTATTAAAGATAAGTTTTTCAAAATCCATATATGTTTAAATTGGGGTTTAATTATGTCTATCCAATAACTGAGATTAGTTCTTAGATTTCACCACAAAAATGATCATCCCCAATCCAATGTTATATATATATGTCTGAAGAATACATTTATTTACCAACTCAATCTCAAATATTCCCAATGCTAATGTTATAACTTATCATGCATTTGTCATTAGAATAATTACTTTTATCACGTAAACAAATAAAATAATGTATTTTATTTTATTTATCATTCAAATAGTATATGAAATAACATATGAGTTGGAGTTCAATACCTGTGAAAATTAAATATGGGTTGAAGTTGCTATAAGTGTAATAAAATGTGAATACACTTATTTTTATTGAATAAACCTTAATCGCTAAATATATAAAATCAAATGTTAAAATTCCTTTTTATGTACAGAGGGAGTGTTTGTATTAGAACTATATACAAGAAATATATACCAAAAGCATGAATATTACACCCGATCGAGTCACGACAATTGCGTTTGAATGTTGATTGTTAGGATAGGGATAAGAATAGTCCATACTTATGTTCATATGTACTAAGTTACAAAGAATAAAATGGTCCCAATGATATATAGTATGGTCAAGTAGTAAATTTGCGGGATGTATATATATCAAAAACTGTGGAGGCATTAGTAAATTCATGATAATATATATGTGTGAATGTTGATGAACAGTCAACATGTTGGTGGGGGCTAAGATTGACATTCTATGCCATTATTGGTTTAGCAAAATAAAGAACATTTCGCCTCTTTCTTTTTTTTTCCTCATTTTCCTTGTTAATTTATACTTTAAAAGCTATCTAGAGAAAAGTAAGAGTTAAATCTTGGAACATGCCAATCTTTCTTTGCAAAACAATTAAAAATTTACTAACACAATTTTCTTGAATATCAGTTCAAAACAAAAAGTTTTCTTTATTTATTGATAATAATTACATTTTAATTATATTAATACATCAGCTCAAGTTGTATTCTTCCAAATATGTACATGTACACGTAATTATTTAAATAAAAACCACAGCTAAAACTAATTTATATCTATAAATTTGTGGTCTGAATTAACATGTTCTCGTAAATGAAGATAGTGTTTAATGTAATAATTTTAATATATTCGTGTATATATTTATCCGGAACAATAATATTACACAATATCTGGATAATAATATAATATAATTAATTTGGCTGATAAATAAGTACAAATATTTCAACAAACGGCACCGTCTACAGTGTCCGTACAATCCAGCCCATCACAAATCAGGACGTAGCCGTTGATTTTTTACGCGTGATTTGGACGGTGGCGATTCCTCGAAATGAAAAAAAACAAAACACAAAAAAATAAAGTCTCTAGTTGGATTTTTCTTGGTATTTATTTACTTAATGACGTGATGATTTTAGCTTGTCTTGTCTCGTTTGGCTTTAACTTTAACTTGGGTACGTCATTGACTTTGTTTTCTTTGTTATTTTGTGGACATGAGAATTGAGTTAACCCAAATCAAATCCATATATATCCATCAACGTACATGTTGAAGATTTGACCGATTCCAATGTTGCTGAGAATTGTAGGCCAATTTATTTGGGATGTGAGAATAAGTGCATGCATGGTTATGAATGGAATGGTACAGTGCGATAAGGTGTTCTTGTAGTTGCACTCTAACTCATCAATCCAAACTCCATACCCTATTTCTGTCGATGCAAATCCATGTGATGCCTTTCTTGCCGATCATTTTTTCCTTCTCTTCAACACATGTGATATAATTAATGCAATCTTAGGTCTCACTATTAATTATTTATCGAAAATCGTGCCATAAAATAACATGAACTTCATTATATAATATTTTCTTTTAATCAAAACTTTTTAGAAACTAACTGAGATTGGTCTAGTGATTAAATGTCTTGTTAAAAACTTGCTTTTTAGACTCAAATTTAAGGTTGTGTGCCGACGGAATATAAATTTCTATTCGTAAAAACAACGCATCATGTGTACGCTCGATCTATGGGTGTGAGAATTGTCTAAGCTAATTTAGATGAATGATTTGACATAAAAATAGAAATCATGACATAAATAACATATAGCTAATGTTTGAAAATCTTTGAATATTAATTTTATGTTAACATCTAGTCAATTGTTTAATCTTATTAATTAGTTTGTGACTAGTCTCCGATTATTTCTGACTAGTTTTCAAAAAGGTTATCACTACCACACTAGCATCTAAAAGCATCTCTAATGTGACTCCCTACAACAGTTAAAAAACTATTGTATGCCTCCCATATGAAACTTCCCACATTTCCTCTCTCCATATATGTAGGGAGCTTCCTACACTCTCTCTCATACTACTTTATTACTTTTAGTTCATTTTATCTCACTTTACTATCCTTCATACAAACTTTTTGTAATTAAAGAGAATGAAATATTAATTAAATTATATATGTAGCCTAAATGTAGTGAGTATAATTGGAGTTGAACATAAAAAAAATGGTTCTCTATTTTAATTTCAACCGTAAATCACTCTCCATATTAGTTTAAGTGTAGGGAGCAACATTGGAAATACTCTAACGTATAAATAAATTTGTTTGGTTGTATAATTTTTGTAAATCTAATGATGATGTATATGTAATTATAAATTATAAATAAATTGCCAAGTCCAGTGGAGAGTTTAGATTATGAATCTCAATCAACTATGTAAATACCACATCATTTAATACGAACTAGGAATCAACTGTTTATTAATTTTCATTATAATGTGATGGAATTAGTCATGGTATATATGCTATTTTCACATTATTCTTTCTTTGTTTCCCATAACCCATCAGTGACTATCACCTGTTTATATCACAACAATTAATTTCATTTATTGAAATTGAATGAGTGGAGAAATGTAATACTTAATTCATGACTATTTTACAGATGATCGATCGTAAATAAATGTAAAGAACATTTTGATTCAAATTCACCAACGACCCACTGTAAAAAGAAATGAATATATTATTGGTATTTATAGGTGAAACTAACTCATGAGTTGGATCATAATGATATCGTTGGTTTTGTGGGCAAATGCACCACTGTTACAATTTATAGTAATTAATACATGCATTAACAGTAACAGTGATTAGGTATTAGTAGGGCTCTTCAAAATTATCAAGAAACCGGAAAATGTGTCGAAATCGATGCCACAGGTGACCGGATGTCCAAATGGAACTTTTCAAAATAATTCGACCGGATTTTGGATTTTATAAAAAAAAGTCAATATACTGTGATCATATAGTTTTTTTTTATTTAAAAGCGAACTATATACTCATAAAATTATTAGAGGTGCGATTACACAGTCATTCTCAACCCACAATAAAATACACAACCTCATATAAAAAAGTGTGCCTCAATTAGTAACTAGTAAAGAACAAAACATATTTAATCATAAAAAGGAATTAAATTTCATTAAGAATATCAATAAAGAAACCGCGTAAATAAGAAAAGAAACTAGGTTAGTTGGCACATTGGCCTAAAATAAAAAAAATAAAAAAATTGTCATCATTACTATTTATTCTTTCCTTTGTCAATATTGACATTTTATATAAAATATTTATTAATTAGCAATTTCAGGTTTGGTCAGGCATTTGGAATTTATAGAATATTTCTGATACCCATCAAATCAAATTGAATTCGAAAATAACAGTAGCGGCAGAAGGAGCAATGCACAAGTCACGACCCTACACACGCAAGGGCAGGGAAGACTCGGACTGTAGGGTACCCTATAGGACAGGGGCAATACCGTCATTTCAGTCGAGAAGAAAACAAAAAGGAAAAAAATTGTCTGCAGAAAAGGGTCGTGTTCCCTACCCCTCCAAACACAGTATTTTTATTTATTTAATTAATTAAAGAAAGAAAGAAATAAATAAATAGGAGACGATCATGACGACGTTGGCGTATTGTATTGGTGAGAGAGAGAGAGAGAGCAAAGGTCAAAGCGAAGCAGGTGTGGGTTTTGTGGAGAGAGAAAGAGAAGGTAGTGTAATGATTTTGGGTAAGCAGAGGATCAGAGCTCGTGATGAGTATTTGTAGGTAAAGAAACAGCTCTGATGTTGCAGAGTATTATCAGATCATGCACCAGACCCAACCCATCCATTGCCAAGGAATTTACAGTCTTCTCTTCCTTTTCGAAGCATAGATATATACATACACACACCAGATACGTTTTGTCTCAACCCTTGGAAAAAGGACTCATTTTTATTTAAAGGAGCTCTTTTGGAGACGACCCAGTTGGTGAATCGAGGTCTTTTGGAGAGAAGCCATTTGGGTTTTGGTTGAACAACCAAAATATGGTGAGCTGTGGGAGGAATGGAGCTGTGAGGCAGTATATAAGGTCCAAAGTGCCTCGCTTGAGGTGGACTCCTGAGCTTCATCACTGTTTTGTTCATGCCATTGAGAGACTTGGAGGCCAAGACAGTAAGTAACTTTCTTCTCCTCCCTCTCTCTTTTTCATGGTTTTAGGTTATTTCTGATGACTGTTGTTTCAAATTCTGTGTAGAGGCTACACCTAAGCTTGTTCTTCAGATGATGGATGTGAGAGGGCTCACCATTTCTCATGTCAAGAGCCATCTCCAGGTTCAGTTCCTCATCATCATCTTCTTCTTCTTCTTCTTCCTTCTTCTTCATCATAATGTGTATATGTTATATTTTTCCTTTAGTTTTGGTTCTTTTGTTTAGATGAATTTTGTGTGTTGTTGTGGTGCAACCAGATGTACAGGAGCATGAAGGGAGACATCCATGGAAGACAAGGTACAGTAATCCTGAGCTTTTAACAGCAATATCTTCTTTGTAAACTGCAACAGATTATTAACTATTTTCTGATAAAAAAGTTTTGGTTTTTAAAAAGTTTCTGTAGTTTTGATTTGATCCTCCTGTGTGTTTGTGTTCATGCCTTTAAGAGATGCAGGCTTGTAATTACAATAACTTTCCTCAATTGGGTATTTGGTTGAAACCAGAGATTTATGAGACTCACATCCAAAGAAATCTTTTTGAATTTTTTGAAATGAGTGGTGGTTTGGTTTGAGTGTGTATCACTTCATTTATTACATCTCTCATCCATCTTAATCAGCTGATTCAATTCCCAAATTGATGAGAACAGAACACAAACTGTATCTCTTCTCATATTAGCAATTCTGCTCAAACCCAGAACCCTATTTTGTGTTTGTTTCATGACTAGTACAGTTGTTGTCAATGTTTTGTAATCAAAACCTTGTCAATAACAACTAGCAAGCCAAACCCACAACTTGTTCCTTCTAGTTCCTGTTTTGGACCCTTATGTGATAGCTACAACACATAATAATTCCATGAAAAAAACAAAGCACCACATATGGATTAGTATTTCCTTTTTCTTTGACACCTTTCTTTTTTTGGGGTCTCTTTTTGTGTGGAAACAGATAGGAGCTGTGCCACCCTACAAAGAAAACAGTCTTTTGAAGATCATGATGGTTGTGTGGATCATGAAGTGAATGTGGCTGGGGGATGCCATGACCACCAGCACCAAGCTCCCTCCAAAACCATTGAAGAATCAGATTCCCAGCTTCTGTTCTACAGCAGCACCAGTCCTCTCCCTACCAAAAGGTCAGCTTAGCTTTTAATTTGATTCTAGTTATAGCTAGCCCTTGTATGTAGTGTTTTTCTTTTCTTTGGACTTTTCAGATGATAAGTGAAAAAAGGTGATGGGTCTCTTGAGGCTTGTGGGAAGAAACAAAAAGGATTGACATTGCATGCTCTTTTTTCTTTACAACCAAATTCTTTTTGTTTTGATTATTTCTCTTTTTACTTTCTTGATCAGACCAAGATTGGAGACAAGGAGTTTAATCTCTGGGGGCCTGCAGCAATGCAGGAGCCAAAGAATATGTGGAACAGTCACCAATCCGTACACCTTTGATGATTATACTCAGCAGACCATTGCTGAGCCTCAGCCTCAGCATAGGCTTGGAATAAAGCAACTGCAGGGTGGTCATAGTGGTGGCTTCAGATGGCACCAGCTTCAGGCCCAACTCAAGGCCCATACCCAAGTCACCACACCCTTGTCTCTGCAACCACCTTCACCACAACACTTGAATCACCAGCTCAGCACCACCAAATATGCTGTTGAAGAATCTGATTTCCTCAAGGTACACTACTAGCAAATGGGCAAATCTCAGAAACCCCATTTGTCTCTATTCCTCAGTCTGTGTGTGCACTTTCTTTTGTTGGGCTAATTGGTATTCTCCTCTGCAATGACCAGCAGGAGCATGGAATATCCATGCCTTTTGGTTCAACCACACCCTGCTTGTGTGTGTGTACCATATCTCACTTGACAGCTTTAGGCAAAAGCAAATTGTACCCTATTTCTTACATATGCTACCTGATAGTTATAACTCAGACCCTAAAAGCTAAAGCTAAAACAAAAACAAAAACAAAAACAAAAAATTAGATGGTGTTTTTGTTTTTCCCTTACATCTTTAGATCCAAAGGGCTAAAGATATTCCAGTGGGGTTTGAAGGCCAGAAACTGGTTGTGTCATGTGTATTTGATAGGGTCTGTGGTCCACACTTTAGGAGCTCATGTGAGGGTCAAAATGGGAAGGGCCTCTTTTATTGCACTGAGGACATGCTCACAGTGGGATTCATTTCTGCTTCAACTAATCCTTTTTATTGCCTTTTGATACAGGAGTGTCCCCTAAATAAATTCTTTTTAACTTGTCAGATTTAAAAACTTTGGTTGGGAATTTTAATTCTTACCAAGATTTGATAGGGAGGAAATGATTTTTTGGGGGGTTATTTGGGTTTATGTCAATTATTTACTCAGTACCTACAATTTGTTGTTAAGTTTAGTTGTGAACGTCATTTTCTTGTTCTCTCCTTCAGCTTGCAGAAGTAGAGGATCCGAAGGTGAAGCAAACACGGAGGTTTATACCCGACAGCACGAGTACAAGGGAACACGCAGAAGATGAAGGCGGCACCAGTGGATGCGAGTTGTCCCTTTCGCTCACATTGCTTAATCATCCTACTTCCCAGAGGAGTAACGCTTCGTCCACGAGCGAGATCAGCGAGGCGATCTCATCATCGTACACTAGGTCAAACCTTAAACCAAACATAAACTTGGATCTATCCATGGCTCTTTGTGGCACCACCTAATATCTATTGTATAAATCTTTGTTGTGCTTCATTTGTACGTGCGTGTTTCTTTTCGTTTTGCCCTTTTCCACATTCCTTTGTTCTTTGTATTATTATATCTCCCTATTTTACTATCTCGGGCCATGCTTATCCCTAAATATCATTTTTGGGTTTACTTGATTTATGTAATCTGTCCAACTTTAAAGGTCTCGGTCTATGAATATACTATGTCTCTAAACATAGTGAATTATCAAGTGTAAACTAAAGCAGTCTTGAAAATGATCAAATTCGAACAAATAAGATATACTTGTTTGGTTCATTTTACTGTTTTACTCTACAATCCATCAATACAAACAGCAAGAACTGGTACTACATAGCTGTCAGGGAAAAAATGAGAGGTCCCTGGTAGAGCAAGTGATATTTATTACAACAGTACACAGTACTGGTACACAAAAACCACACCAAACCTTAATCCTCTAGCACAGAAACTGCATTGATTCATTGGTGAAGTGGTTAATTGTGTGAGGGTGTTGATAACTCCAACTACGTTGGGGCGAACTTACGGGTACCTCGACGACTCCATGTGTTAACAAAATATAATTTCTTTTGAGGACTATGTTAACATCCTTCTCAACTTCTGTTTTGATTGATGTGAACGTTTTAAATATGTTTACTGTAATCAATCACTTTCTTATGAAGTGCTGGCTATAGTACAAATATGCGTGTACCCTCAACAAGTTTAGATGCTCGTTTAATATTGTGTCAAATTTGGAGTTGCCTATCAAACATTCATCAACATGACCCTCCCAAACCCTCGTATTCTCCCATCCTTCTTCCACTGTTTTCATTATCAATTTTCCATCCGACTATCCGGTTTCCTGACATTCTCTCCAAATACGATGATGTCGTCTCTATTAATATTCCTTATAAACCCAACAAATCGGGTAGGTCTTTTGGCTTTGCTCGTATCAAAATCCCGATGGATGCTGAGAAAGTCATCGTCGTTCTAGATGGTACTCACTTCAATTATGGCCAGATTATCGTTGTTACCTTTTTTGAGATGGAATGATCGATTTGGTGTTGACCATATCATTAGTTTGTTGATGTGATTGACAAATCGAACCTCATGAAATTAGGTGGTTCAATCATAAGAGTTTCTATCTCAGACATTTCTATTATGGCTTGGTCGACAGCCACAATCTCTAATATTACCTCCAAATGTGGTAACGTACTTTTCATTCATCCGGAGTCCAAATCATGAACACACCTTGATCGAGCCATAGCCATCTTTCACATATATGATTTATCGCAATATGATTTTGATGATTGACCTGTCGATTTTCGATAAATCATTTTCAATCTCTATCATGAACGATGATGTCTGACATCTCTTCACCTCCAAACAAATGGGCATTACATGAAATAAAATTAAACAACTAACTTTATACAAGAAAACAATCCACATCTATTCAGAATATCAAATTAATATAGTTAAAATTTGTGTTGGACCGACTCATCGGATTATGATATTATTGACCGATTTGTACATATGTGCATAAATCTTTCTCATTATCACAACGGGTCTTCAAACAAAAAGGTTTTGTATCGAGTCAAATATATATTTCGACTTTCTTGTCTTAAATTTTTGGCTCGTAAACACAAAAATATTGTACGTGTTTTTTTGAAAAAAGCAGGTTCGGCATTATTGGAAGAGTTTATTAACGAGAAAGAACAAGCCCTTTCTTTGATATTCTCAAGAGCCAAACAAACCTGGTCGGTTTACTAAATACTAAATACTTTAGGGCAGTACTGCAGCCTGGTTATAGAAAAAAAACCCATATAAAGAGCACACCAAAACTTTTAGGAGAATCTCAGTCAATTTGTTCTTAGTTAAGAGCCCTGAATACGTTTTATATTCTTTCAAAAATACGAGTATGAATTTCATATCATTGGAATAGATAGATTCTATACCAGTCTTGACAATGCCAATGACACTTTGGTTGGATGCAATCAAACTTTCATCTTATTGTCTGAAATTTCATTCAGACAAACAAGCAGATATCGTAAGTTATATCAGATGTAAACACTAAAAATATACGTAAATTCATGTTAAGCAAAAGTTACAAATACTTTGTTTAAAAAAGCAGTTGGAATATGAATATAGAGAGAAGTTGAAAACATAATTCAGTTTGAATTAGGCTTTGGCAAAGACGAATTTGGGTTTAGCTTCTGCTATAAGGAAAAATATGCACTCGAATCGGTATGGACTGCAAACTAGGCTTGCTTCGGTAACTTTGATTTCCTATAGAGCGGCAAAAGTCTAAATAAAACAGAAGAAGTCTTGAAAATGAAAATCGAACAGATCAGATACTTTTAACAAACAGGATACTTGGTACCATTTCTGGTGGGTCTCTTTCTTTGGTTCATTTTACAGTTTTACTCACCAATACAAACAGCAGGAACTGGTACTACATAGCTGTCAGGGAAAATACTGAGAGGTCCTTGGTAGAGGAAGTGATATTTATTACATCAGTACAGTGATACACAAAAACCACACCAAACCTTAATTCTTTACCACTGAAATTGCAAAAGATGGGTACAGGTTCAAAAAAGCCATGGAAACTGAAGGAATGTCTCCGACCGCACCAGGATTTGGAGCGGATGGTGATATTTTACCATTGGGACCACAACACAACTCGGGTCAATACCGCCTCTCATAATTGTTGCTGCTGTCATGAATCTTGATGCTTCACATAATTCCTTACCTTCCTCTCATAAACTGTTCGACCTCAGGACACTCGAGTTCATGCCTACAAGACCCCACCATAAAGATTGATGAGCGGTGCAGTTCAGATATTCTCGTTTTCATTGACCAGTTAAACTCAAATGTTTAAGCAAAAATTAGCAATCAAATTTAGGATTCATAGTCTGGATTGCAAAAATCGACCGATTTTAAAACCAATGCAATACACTCGTCAAGAAAATGTTACTATTACCTCAGTTTTATGTGGTTTTATTCCTCGCCTTGCTATCAGGGACCAGTGCCTTAATGCAGAGGCGTGGCTTGGTACTAACAAGGTTCTGTGGAAGAACTGAGACGGCAACCACTAGTGATCCTTTCGGTACCCTAGAAAGGGGTAGCCATTCAACAAGAACAGATAGCTGTAAATTTGTCAATGACAAAAGTGGTTATTGTTGGAAAGATAATCGAAGTTACATTGCGCTAAAAGAAATGTCTACAGGTATTGAAGTACAAGGGGTATCTTTTTACCTCTGGAGCTTTCAGGTCCACCACTGAATCTGATACCACCTCTTTTACTGCAGCGGCGACCACACTAAAGCATTTATTTCGATCCAACAGAGCTATAGGGTTAGAATCATTACAATTAACCTTTGAATCTTTCAATTCTGTCTCTTCAATTCCTCTCCTGTTGTAGCCAACTGCAAACTACAGTGTTCAATGAAACTTAAGCTTGGGTGAAATAATTATATCCGTCAACCGACAGTCCAGGAAGAGTAGAAAACTTTCGTGAATATTCATCTTAATCAATAAAAGTGGAAGAGATTGAAACAAATTTCAGGTTCTGATTTTGTTTGGCACAATAAAACTCACTATTTGCATATAAATAGAAAAAGGGTTTCAGTGCCTGTAACATAGATTAACCTGCTTGACACGAGACAATAAATTTACTAGACAAAGGGTAAGGCTGTTAACTTTTTTCCAAGTGACAAATGGACACACAAAACAAACAAATGCATGTTAAAGATACTTGAGTAACTATCATCATGACAAACCAAGAAATAGTGAATTAGTACAGTAGGCATGTACCAAAGGCACTGGAAGGCTGGTGCATATTATTACCTTAACAGGTCGTGTCAGTTTGTTATGTTTATCATTCATGAATTGGCGAACGAGCTTTGATGTGACAACACGAAGTTCTGTCTCGTTCAAACTACAAGTAGCTTGGATCGGGAAAATGCGATGACACCAACTGCAACCAAAAATCATATTCATTGGAGTTCAGCTTGCAAAAATGTTGAGGAAAGTTTCTTTATTTAAAAGAATGCAATTGTAAGAATATTACAAAAGCTCATACAGCATACAAGCTAATAAGAACTTGATTGTACATTAACAAATCATCAGTTGCACGGGGACATAATTAGACACTTCATAGAATAAGCTAGAGTTTCAGCTCTAGTGATCCCTACTGAATCAGCTAACTGATTTCTCAGTTTCAGCTCCACGGTGACTCCATTTCCTCCAATATTTTTCCCAAGCTTTATTCTGAACTCATGTACAAGGCCTTGGCCCATGCTCCCACATTATACTGAACTCATGTTCACAAACTTAGCAGACCAACCAGTTAGGATATGATTCTATTTAGTTGATATAAACGAAATCACAATGGCGTATAGAATGAGTTTGACCTAAACAAATTTCAATGAACTCTCAAGTTCAGGATATGATAAGAAGTCGAATAAAGATAAAGCTTATATATGGTAAGTAAATCAGATGCATTAGACTACCTAACACTTATAGAGTCGGTCATACTAAACCATGCCCCGTGCTATGCCTTTTTCTATATAACCATAGAACAATCAGCTCAATTGAACGTCAACGCATGGGACAGCCCCATCTTGGTGATGTTAAGTCTGCATTACAAGCTTTTAGTTGTTGCATGTCCTAAAAAAAGCCATGACTTATCCATGGTGAAGAGGATGCTGGAAGTGGATTGCAAAGATTTTGCAGACAGCATACAGGTCATGTACAAAACCAAATGTAAGCCAGGAATTCTATAATGCAACTCAAGTTATTTACAACTGTCTGAGAAGCAAAAGTCTTGGATACAAGACCATACACTGAAGTGTGTAAGATAATGGACCCCTCTACTTTCAAGATTGCGTGTTTGTATTGATGATGTCTGCAATCAAGATACTAATAAGCAACTGTATATGACGTGTCGCATTGAAACCAAACTTTTACAGGCTGCACATGCTTCGATCCTATATTTTAGGAATGGTCTTAATGGATGATATCAACAATGCTTCTAGACAAGATTGTCCATGCTTATCCACAATAAGAGATGAAGTCAGCCTAACAGATAACTTTTAGGTTTCTATTGCCAACAATGATATTGAGCCATTTCAATTTTCAACTGATAGGCAGTAAGGAAGAGACAAATAACAAGAATCAAGTGATGCTGAGACCCTATATCCGTCTTTCTTTTTCCCCTTCTTTTTCACATTAAGGGAGTGCAAATATGAAAGGTAAAACACTGCACCTTCCACAAGCTGCTATATTTATCGGATCAGAGACAACAAACGTATGAAGGCTTTTGCAGGATAGCCATTTTGAATTGTGTCTTACAAACATATTTTTTCCATCAGCAATGTCTTATAAGAATATTGACACGATCTCTTGGTATCCCTTCTAGCATATTTTAGTTACCAAAAGAAGGAATAAATTATAAACACAAAAGCATCACCGTTCCTCTTATTAATGTGATCCCTTGTTTAAATCATGACAGAAATTAATAGTAGGAAATGGGGGCATCATGGTAATGTGCTGGGATGCAGGAAACAGTGTTTGAAAGCTCGAATAAACTCATATTTCAACCACATAGAAAAACTAATTATAAGAAGAACCAACAAGAAGAAATAGCAACTAAGCTGTAAATAGAGCATGTTAAATGTTTCCAGTAGAAACTAATGCAAAGCAAGCTAAGACTTACAGAGGTGACTTCAAATTCTTTGATTCCAGAGATTGAACAATACTAGATACAATTCCAATGGTATTGGGAAAACTGTCTCTGGGGAAGGTAAGGAGAAGCAAACCACTCCTCGTCAGCTTAACTAGTGATAGAGAAATATCTTTTTTTGTATTTGTAATTGCTTCTGCAAGAGAGAAAACAAATTTCTAGTGTAATTGTTACTGCTATCAGAAAGCATAAGTCAATTCTCTTAGGAAAACATAATCTAAATCATTGAAGCTTTACGGCCGTAGGGAAGTATAAGTTTTCTTGGACAATATAAAAGAAAGTTTGTGAAAGGGTATAACCAAAACCACAATGTAAGGGGGTCTTATTCTTAGCTAGGACACAACTACCTGTATCCTCAGAGTCACTGGTAATGCTCTTGCTTTCCGCACCATTGGAAGATTCTAATTTGTCTGTGCATATTTTCTGTCTCTTGCTATTCAGATTAGCATCTGAGGCTTCAGGACCATATGATATGCCACCATCATTGCACCCAACAAACTGCAGGAGTTAAAAATAGCCACCAATATTAGTACAAAAATCGAAGGAAACTCTCCTATAATAAGATAATATGTTCCTGAATCCCCTTTATCTATAAGTGTAATCCTGTTTTTCTCATTCTAGGGGGGGGAGGGGGGGGGGGGGGGCATCTTACTATTATGGAATATAGAATGAATTTCAACCAACAACAACGATCCTATACTTAATATCTTTACAAACTATATCCCACAATAACTGTAGGAAGCCATCTGAAAGGTAACATACATTTCATTCAACTTTGCAGGCAGCCTAGAACACTATATCACATTTGCTGCAGTAAAAACTTATTTCATTTCATAGTTAAGAAAAATTGTAAGTTATTATTTGTTTTAATGTATGATCCTATTTCAGAAAAAGAAAACAGGATGCCATAAAGCATAACAGAATGATTTGCAACAAACCTTTTCCAGAATAGACATGGCTTCTTTTGTGGCACTTTTCTCCCTCTCTGAGAAATAAAAACTCATTAATCATTTTCATATGCTGAAATCTTGTTCCTAAGATTTGCATGTTTGAATGATGAAAGATAAGATGCCCATGAGACAGATGTATGTGAATAAAATAAAACTTATTAGCAAGGAACCATCAGAATAATTGTCAAAATATGGCTCGGTACTAATAATGTGTAATAACGCCTAGAGGTAACTTCAAATAAAAAAACACCTAAACTATGAAGAAAACTAGTTTGAATTATATACTCTGTATGTTTTATATCACATATTATGATGAACTCAATTGGTATCTATTAATCAATGAAATATTGGTTTTACTAATATGATATATTTAGCGTCTGAGGGTTTCAGGATGTGAGTTCATCTTGAAGAAACACAAGTGAAGCAACCATCTTCAACTCTCTAAAGGCGCCTCAGTTAAAGTTGTATTATATATCTTGCTATACAACAAGCCAAGATCAGTAACCAAAGTACCCAGAAGCTCAAGAACACTAATCAGAAAAAATAAAGTTAAAACAAATAGCGAAACCTAGAGATTTCACCAAATTGTAAGCACAAATTCACATAACAAAGAGGAAAAAATTAAAACTTGGTGGCAGAATAAACAACACCCACTAAATAGTTCATGAAATTAAATGATAAAATGAGCAGTAAAAGGTATAGAACTGACTAATGGTGCAGGTGATGAGGAAGCCAGAATGTGAGTGACTAAGAATGGAAGATGGGGCGTTGTAGTCGAATCGAGGGATGAGTATCACACCAGCGTGCTGCTCCCATGGCGTCATCGCTCCCTTCTCTTCACTCTCTGTATCTTCGTCTTTGTCCTTCGCTTCGGCTCTCGCCGTCTCCGCCATTGATTCCCTGCTTTGGTTCTTCGTCTACTCTACCAACTGCTTCAACTCCAAAACCCTCAGAAACCTTGTAACCGCGATTTCTACATGTGGACTCGAGTAGGAGTGCTAAAAAAACCGAGAACCCGAAAACCGACTAAGAATCGGAACGGTTTCGGTTTTAATTTCTCCAAAACGGTAAAGTCCAATTTGGTTTCGGTTTTAATGACAGAAAATCGTTGTTAACCGGACCAATCGGTTATGTCTTTGCTGCTATAGATAACCTATACCCTACAATTTTTTTTAGGGAAAAACACTGACATATTATTAAATTATAAAACGAAATAACCCGACATTATACCGGACAGATAAATCATCAGATGGTGGGAAAGACTCTACACCATGATCTCAGGTACTGTTGGTTAACACATACTTGACTAAGTCACAAGTTTTGGAATTACAAAAATAACTAGCAAAATAAAGGATAGTGTAACGACATGCCTCTTGCAACCTCGCGGCCTCCACCTCGAATGGGTTAAGACTCTCCGCAAATTCATTACAAGATCCACCTCGAGAACGACAAGCAAAATAAAAGATAGCGCAACGACATACCTCTTGCAACCTTGCGGCCTCCACCTCGAATGGGTTGAGACTCTCCACAAATCCATTACAAGAACCACCTGAGGACGACGAGCATAATAACTAATATCGCAACGAAATACCTCTTGAAACTCATGTCCTCTACCTCAAATGGGTTGAGACTCTCCGTCAATTAGTTACAAAAACCACCCTGAAAACACTTAGAGTAAGCCCATAGTGCACAACCCCAAATAGACTTGTATTGAAGATTAAAAAAATCAAGACCCCCTAGTTCGATATGCTTACATAAATCTGCCCATCGGCGCCAGAGGGCTCATGATACCTCCTAGTACCGAGCCATCATCCAACCAAAGCCCAGCAATCAAATCACCAAAGTTTTCCCAGCCTGCCTCCGATGAGCCCCTCCTAGATTCGTCTGCCCTCCATCCAACAACAACCTAATCGCTTGATTTTCTCTGCCCAACCACCGATGACCTCCTCCCGGACTCGTCTCACATTGCAGATGATATCAAAATAATACCATCCAACCTTTAACATCGCCAAACCCTTGACCGGCCCCTAACCACCGAACCCAATTGATCGACCCAAAAAATTCAAACCCACCGTTGAAACGAATTGCAGGACGAAACGCTACACCAGTATGGAAGACAGCCTCCACTCGCGACCTCCCACTCCGATCTTCTACCGCAGACACGCAGAAATGCGCAAACTGCAATCCGCTGCAGACCTTACAAGACCAGATGAGACGAAACCCTAAACACGTTAGGGACAGACCGCTATGTAAATGGTAACTAATATTTAAAATTCAGAAAATAACAGTTTACTACACCTAACTTATCTAACTTTGATACCATAACTTTTATTTTAGTTTTAGTAACCTAACTATCATTTTGGGATATCCGTTAGCATTCCATTAGATTTAATGGAAAATGTACCTAACCTTAACCTTAATATACCTAAAGTGCCCTTGGTTGGAAAAAAACAAGATGAACACGGTGTCTTCTCCAGCGAGGTGAAATCTATTATCCGGCGATGAATATGTCATTAGGAAGATGCTTACACCTTCATTTCTCTTCCTCCCTCTCTAGATCTAGTTTTGTCTTACCCAGATCGAGAACTCTATAGCTTCCTTCTGATTCAAAAATTTGAGCCTCAAAATCGGTGATTACAATCCCAAAAAATAGACAATTAGAGCATTAGGGTCTCTCCATTTGTTTCTCTTGAATCTGAGAAAGAATCATGTTTTTGGGTCCTTATTTGGGGAGGAACATCCGGCGAAGTCGATTTCTACCACCACCATGTCAGAACCCACCTTCAAGCCAGAACCCACATTGTCGGCGTCGTACAAGGAGCCAAAGCAGAACCTACCTTGTCGGCGTTGTTCGAGGAGGCTGAGCATAATTCACCTTACCGTTGCCGTTCGAAGAGCCAAACCTAAAGTCAGAACTTACCGCTCATACTCGTCCTTTTAGGGCAAAGAGGACCACACCGTAGAGGAGAAGGATTCAAAGCTCGAGGTCTAGAATCTTGAGTCGGATGAGGTACAGAGGACTAGGACAAAATGGGAAGGGAATGAGGTGGGAGGAGAGAAGGAGAAAGAGAGAAAAGAAAGGTCCCAGTGACATACTTTTGAATAACCAACGGTGTAATTTGGTCATTTTAAGTTTCTGATAACAGAGTTAAAACACTAGTCCCAACTGATAGTTATGGTACGCAAAAAGAAAATTTTAGGGTATCAAAATGTGAGACATGTATAGTTAGGTGTTGTAAAGTGTCATTTTTAAGTTAAAACAAATATATATTTTTTACTCATAATACATATATAGATATAAACAAAATTCTCACATGTACAAGTGGCATCCTAATTTCTATTATTTATATTTTTCTAAATTTTCTGAATTTCTCTCTCTTTTATTTTTAACATTTTTACATTTCTATTTCACATTAATTATAATTCTAAATTATTATAAAAGTAATTACACATTTCTATTTTATATTATTTCTAATTCTACATTATTATAAATTTATTTTTTTCTATTTGAATTCTAATTCTAATGGAATTTTCTCTTTCTTTTCTATTTCACTTCAAATATAATTCTAGCTCAAATCCCTATTCTGAATAATTTTAGTTTGGATTTCATGCATATGGTATCTAACGCCTTGAGTAGAGACAGTGACTCTGCGTTTCCTCAACATGCCAAAGAAGAAACAATCAAAATACATAGGGATGCGACAGTGCTTGCTTCAAAATCATCCATAAGCTTGCTTTTACTTTAATCATGGCTAAATTCATATGCATATACTTGTAGATTTTTTTAAAAATTGTTTTGAATTGAACAGTGATGAAAGATTCTGTCATGCATCACCTTGAAAATAAAGAACGCAACAGAAGACTGTACCAAGAAGGAGATCTCCAAGAGCTATGTTACCGCGGTTCTCTGACCAAAATCTCATGTGTATTTGATTAGTTAGTGAAATAAAGTGATGCCTTCTAGTACAAACTAGTGACTTTTACAACCATACAAATCAATCACCAACCAATCAGAAGTCTCGTTTTATGAAAATCTGCGCGCATGCTTTCCTAGCGTGTCCATAAAAGTTGACACAGATTGACTTTTGAAGTCGCCAAAAATTTCACATGAACTCAAAAGTTTCACATGAACCCAAAAGTTCCATCCCCAGCGCAAAAAAGGTCAACTTATCGCAAAACTTAAGGTGAAACTTTTTGCAACTCCAAAAGTCACTGCGTGCCAGGTATCATGCACGCGCATGGACACGTGTCGCGCAGTGTAAAAGCGTGCGCGCAAATTTCCATAAAATAACACTTGTGATTGGTTTGTAAAAACCCAAAAGTTTGTATGTGATTTAAACTCGTGAAATAAATATATATTTTATCATGAATATGTTTTATCTTTTGGCTACTATATTTCGATTCGTCTTATAAAATAAATTCACCGTTCTTTAAATTTTAGCATATAAACTAACTTTACATATTTCATAATATTTTACAAATAAAACTGGGTGTCGCGCGGAGCTACACCCTAGTTTGCATTTATAAATTTCATTACCAATATCACAACAAACTACTCAAGAAAAATATGAGTTGAATTACATTGCATTAAGAATGTGTTTTATTGTAACTGATGTTCTCTTCTCCTCTCTTTCTCTCCCCTCGCTGATTCCTCTCCTCCTCTCATAAAAAAAAACTGATTTGATTTCTACGGTTGTTACTACCATCACCACAGTCCGCCACCAGTCTTGATTTGACGATTTTTTGATGAAAACTCTCTGATAAGGGTATTTTTATACCGCTTATGGGGAACCTAATTTACCCTATTTTGACCTTGTTTTGTACCAGTTTGATACACTTTACCCTCATATTATGTCTCTTTTACTTCACAGGTACCCTAAGTGAATATTACAGGTTTCGAGTCATTTTTGACAAATTTTAGGAAAAATTTGGGAAAGCACCATGACCAAGGGTTATGGACCTGTGACCATAAAATTGGGACATAGAGCCCAACCATTTTAGCCCAGCTGAAGCTCATCCTGTGGCAGAGCTCCGTGACGAAGACGAAGGCCACGCCACGTGGTGAGCCCGATAACCATCAGATAGAAGCATCTCGTGGCCGTTAGCCACACCTCGTGGCTACGCCCCGTTGCCAAGACCTACTTCAGAACGTGCAGAGTCGTGACCGAGACTTGCGAGCGAAGATTTCAGCAATGGCCACCCCATGGCCATCCGATCGGTTAACAGAAAGATATCGTGGATTGAAATTCTGAGTTGTAGCAGGGACAAGATGTCGATCACAATGTTGTGAAAATTGGTTCGACAACTTGTCTGATCACAAATAAGTAAATAATGGAACAGTAAATAGAAGACACAAAATATGTTTACCCAGTTCGGTGACTCTGCACCTACGTCTTGGGGCACTATGCTAGTGGAAAAGTTTTCACTATTTGGTAGTCAATAGTACAACTTCAAGTATCAACTAGCTATCACACAAGCTATTGTCCTAAGCTACTATTGATCTCATTGTGAGCCACCTTGACCAAGGGCTTCTCCCCCTGTCTTAGAGATCCTCTCAATTCCACCCTTCGAGCAAGCATATGCTCGGTTGCGTTGTCTTCGATAATCTTCTTCGTGAGTCTTCAATCACGAACAAAACCCAATATACTACTAGCACTCAAATATCCTCGACTTGATGTATGTAATCAAAAGTGTCCTTTCTAAATAGATCAGCCTCTCAATCCGCTCGTCTTACACGGCTAAGAGGTCTGTCAATTTAGCACAAAGAAAATGATTAAGTTGCTAACGGGGTAGCGCCGGCTTTTATAGCAACTCACATTGCCTAATCGGATTCTTATTCCGATTAGAAAATCCAAACCCTTGCCGTCCTTGGCAAGTTGGCGTTTGCCGCCTATAGGCCTTGCTGGCGTGTCTTGTTGCTAGCTGGAGATTGCCTGATTTAGTCGTTGCCTAAAAATTACGCGCGCTGATATTCACTGTCTAAAACAGGAACGCTGCAGTACTTGACTAATTCTGCACGCACAATGTCATACTACACATGTTGCGATATGTTGATTGACATCTTTACCTTGTGCTAAAAAATCTGCCAATACTGAACGTAACAACAATCTCCCCGTTTGATAATTTCTTAGGCAAGCACATCTTGATGATACGACTTCTGTTCTTAGCAATCTTCGGTTGAGTTCTATCTCCAATCTGGGACAATCTTCTTCAGCCGTTATCAATTTTCACGTTTGACTTATGTGCACTGCAGCAGATTATTTCTTCTTGTTGAGTCTTCTCGTCCTTTATCAGCAAGGTACATAGTGTAAGTCTTCGTCTTCTGTCTCTTTGTGGTAAGGAGTGTTCATCATGTTGCAACATATTTGTGACACATGTTCCAATCAATGACGTACCGACAAGTTGCAACATGTTGTTATGCATGTTCTAATCATGTCGTTCCTTATGTCATAAAGTAAGTTGAAACATGTTGTTACACACGTTTCAGCCAACACCATTCTAACATGTTGTTACACACATTAAAGGTGACAGATGACGCAAGTCTTTAACATGTTGTTACACACGGTATAGACCAAATCAGACAGTATTACAAGTCACCATTATTTGATGATCATAGTAAGGTCCAAATTATGTCCCCCTGATTGCCTCAAAAATGGCAAATGGTAAGTAGAGAAGAATTAAAACCACAAAAAAATATTCAGCTCTAACGAGGAGAGCAAATATCCAACCTCTAAACACGAGGCAAATATCCTTACAACCCAAAAAAGTTAACCCGGACAAACCCCGGGGATTTAAGTGTTGTGCAAGACCCATAAGTTTTTCGAAAACATAGGTAAACTAGATAGACTTCAGGAGGAGGAGGAGGAGCAAGCATCATCTTCTTCAGCATCAGGACCTTCTGTTGGAGTAACAAGTAAGTCATGGAAGAGCTGTTCAAAGGTAGCCTTTCGGCTTGTTAGAGTGGCAATGAAATTCTCCAGATTAGCAATTCCTTCCATGACCTCATGCACAGTCTTGTCTCTGATGGACCCTGGTACTCTTGAGTTGCTTCCGGCTTCATAGGTTTTTGCAGAAGGTCGTGGAACATCCTTAACATGTTTCCCTTCGAACAACTTCGGGCTTTTGTTAAGCTCCAAAGGCTTCTTTCCAACGAGATCATTGTCTCGAAAAATGTTAGGACATTGTGAAGGAATTCCATGGGTTCCAAACAATTAAATTCATGCAGGGGACTTGAAATTAACCATGCAAATCGAAGATTAAGATCTTATGTGAAAATTTCAGCATGCAAATAATAAAATCAAACCTAAAAATACCTTTTGCAAATCGATCAAAACACAAAGTTTATGTGGTCTCTAGATCGTCCACACAAGCACAACACCTATACCAAGATTTCTACACACAAGTTTACTAGTGTTGTGTGTAGAAGAAAAGCAAGAACTCAACAATGGAGGAAGAGGGGAGGGGCAGCTAGAGAGAGAAGAGGGGCCGAAAAAATTAGGAGGTTTTAGGGTTAGAATTATATGAAAAAAAAATATGATCTTTAATATCTTTTTATTCACATAATTAAATCCCCTTAAAGCCTCTTATTTACACTTAAGCCTCATTCTTAATTAAAATCAAGAATGAGCTTTAAGCCCAATTAGCTAAAACTTAATTAAACCCATTTGAGTTGGGTTCTAATTAAATGGTTTAGCTAAATTGGTCCAATCTCTTTAAATTGATTTCCTCAACCGTATGGTTAATAAACATAGCCTAGAAATAAACCGAATCGTTTTCAATTTGACTAAATCGAAAAGCGGATTCTCTCAATTTCCATCCAAGCTTGTTTTGCTATATACTGTACTTAAAGTGTGTGACCCTCTAGGCTCACGACCTGTTGGCAGACTGGTAAATATACTATTTTACCCTTTCCATCTGAAAGGGATTCCCATGAGTTCCATGGATTAATTTCATGCAACAGATTGAAATAACCATGGGAATCGATGAAGAACATAGGATCTTATTGTTAAAGTTCAGCAAGCATATAATTTTCGAATATGAAAATTTACCTTTGAATCGATGCAAAAACACAAGTTTAGTGTTTCTCTAGCAAGTCCACACAAGCACAATACCTTGGGAGGTTTCTTCACACTCTCCTGCTAATGAATTTGTGAAAAATTGGACAAAGACAATCGGTTGAATGGAAGGAGGGAGGGTCAGCCAAATTGGGAGAGAATAGGGAGGGTTTGCCGAAAATCAGTGAGTGAAAATAATGGAAAGAATAATGTGTAATTAATTAAAATCTGATTTTTGAATATCTTTCATTAATTACACAATAAACCCCATTAATCCCATGATCACATTTAAACCCCCATTCTCACTTAAAACCCTAAATAAGCTTTAAGCCCATTTAGCCAAATTCAAATTAAAACTCATTTAATTGAGTTATAATTTGGGTTTAGCTAAACCGGTCCAATCTCTCTAACTTGATTTCTTCAATCGTCTAGTTAATAAACCTAGGCCAGAAATCAACCGAATCGTTTTCAATTTGACTAAATTGAAAAGCGGATTTCCTAATTACCATCCATGCTTGTTTGTCACATATTATACTTAAAGTGTGTGACCCTCTAGGCTCACGACCCGTTGGCAGACTGGTAAAATTACTATTTTACCCTTTCCATCATAAGTGGTCTCTAGCAAGACATTATGATTACCCAACGTTCGTGATTATCGATTATTTGACTTAACCTATTATCGTACATGTCATTGTCCTTTTATCAAACCGATATCCAGATTGATCAATAGGCATAGAACCGTCACCCTAATTTATCAATCACTGTTTCTTGATATCTGACATGAATGAAAACTAATACTAAGGTATCACCTGCACGACCGTGCTATTCCTTCAGTCATACTCATCAATTGGCCTAAACGGATATCTTTCTCATACCGGAGTATGAGTGATAAATCCCTCAGACGTCTTTCGAGTTCACTAATGCAATTAATAACCAAGCCAATCACAACCGTTATGGCTACCCTTTTACAGGTAACGTTAGACTAGGTCAAACTTAGAGATTCATTACACAGTGCACACAAAGACTCCTTGGTCTTAGGATATAATGACAAGCCACGATCTGTGAGTATCTCATGACAGTATCTATGCTGGATACTCACAATCGGGTTGTCCGATATCATCGACCTGATGATATCTATGATATAACTCCAGCACATACTTTACCATGATCAGTAGAGGGTGATCACAAGAAGTTGGTCTCATACTGATCGTTTCTTAAAGAAGCTTAGCTGATCAGGGACTCATCAAATGTAATTCTTTCTGATCTACAGTCATACTATTAGTGGTTACACACATAATGACATAGATCAAATTACATTCGATATATTACTACAATACATTAGTAATATATGCCGATTTATTTATTCGGAAAGATGATAAAACATTACATTTGTAGATTACTTTTATATTAGACTGGGGCATAACTCTAACACCATCATAAATGGCCTCTAGCAAGACATTATGATTACCTAATGTCCGTGATTATCGACGATTCGACTTAACCTGTTATCGTACATGCCACATTCCTTTTATCAAACTGATATCCAAATTGATCAATAGGCATGAACCGTTATACTAATTTATCAATCATTGTTTCTTGATATCTAAGATAACTGAAAACTGATACAAAGGTATCACCTGCATGGCCATGATAATCCTTCAGTCATACTCATCAAGTGGCCTAAACGGATATCTTTCCCATAACGGAGTATGAGTGATAAATCCTTCAGCCGTCTTTCGAGTTCACTAATGTAATTCATAATCAAGCCAATCAGAGTCGTTATGGCTACTCTTTGACAGGTAACGTTAGACTAGGTCAAACTTAGAGATTCATTACATAGTGCACACAAAGACTCTTTGGTCTTAGGATATAATGACAAGCTACGATCTGTGAGTATCTTATGACAATATCTTTGCTGCATACTCACCATCGGGTCGTCCAATACCATCGCCCTGATGATATCTATAATATAACTTCGACACTTACTTTGCCATGATCAGTAGAACGTGATCACAAGGAGTTAATCTCATACTGATCGCTTCTTAAAGAAGCTTAGCTGATCAGGGACACATCAAATGTAATTCTTTCTGATCTACAGTTCTACTATTAGTGATTATACACATAATGATATAGATCCAATTACATTCGATATATTACTACAACACATTAGTAATATATGCCGATTTATTTATTCGGAAAGATGATAAAACATTATATATGTAGATCACTTTTATATTGGACTGGGGCATAACTCTAACAATCTCCCACTTGCCCCTGGTTCCAATTTAAATTCTGATCTACTCCCATAGACCTTGCATTTTCCTCATGCATAGGCTGCAGCTGAACCTTTGTCAAGGGATCGTCCATATTATCATCAGTCGAATCGTGTTTAATCTCCACATCACCTCTATCTGTGATACTCTGATGAGGTGATGTCTGCTGAGTATATGTTTGGATCTGTTGCGGAATCTGGGCTCTTGAGCAATAGCTACGACACCTGTGTGTCCCACAACAAGCTTATCGGATCAGACGCTCGCGGCGTTGCATCTAATCCGATCAGAAAACTTCTAATCCATACGCCCTCTTTAGCTTCTTTCGTTGCAGCTATATACTCAACCTCCATTGCAGAGTTGGCAATTTTGGCTTGCTTAAAGCTTATCCAGCTGAAAGCGCCACCACTCAACACGAAATATATCCTAACTGAGTTTTGAAGTCATCTAGATATGTCTGAAAACTAGCATCGACCTGTCCTTTGATTGCTAGTTCTCTATCTACATCCTCATACACTAGGAATGCATCCTTGGTCCTCCTCAAGTATTTAAGGATGGCATTTGACAACAATCCAGTGTAATTGGCCAGGGTTTGATTGGAATCTGCTGGTACAACTCAGTGTAAACGAGACTTCCAGTCTCGTGCATATCCTGGCATGCATGATGGATCCCATAGCCGAAGCATATGAGATCTTACTCATCCTGCTCAGCTTATCAGGGGTACTAGGACTCTGTAGCTTGCTGAGCTTAATGCCATGACACATGGGTATGTATCATTTCTTAGAATATAGCATTGAGAATCTTCTCAACACTTTAGCTATGCAAGTGCTCTGACTTAGGCCCAATATCCTTTTGGGACGATCTCTGTAGATCTTGATGCCCAAAATAAAAGCATCATCATCTAAGTCCTTCATCGAGAAGCACTTCCCTAACCAAGCTTTAACCTCAAGCAAGGTTGGAATGTCATTCTCGATGATCAATATGTCATCGACATACAGCACTAGGAATACAATGTTACTCTTACTCGCTTTCTTATAAACGCAAGGCTCACTTTCATTCTTGATGAAGCCGAATTCTCTTATAGCTTCATCAAAACGAAGGTTCCAACTCCATGAAGCTTGCTTCAATCCGTAAATGGATTTGCAGCTTGCACATATTTTCGGGATTCTTTGGATCTACAAAACCCACAGGCCGTGTGATATACACACCCTCTAGTAAGTTCCTGCTAAGGAAGGGGTTTCGACATCCATCTGCCATAGTTACGGCTAAGAATAATCTGAATCGATCTGACCATTGCTACTGGTGAAAAGGTGTCATCATAATTCATGCATTGAATCTGACGATAACCTTTTACAACCATCCTAACCTTATTGGTCTGATGATTTCCATCCATGTCGGTCTTGATCCTATAGACCCACTTTGAACCGATGGTTTTTATCCAATACTTCTACATCTTGCATAGCAGGCTCCTGAATTGCTTCAGGCTGTTCCGTACCCTTTCAAATTTCTTCGAGATGCACGAGACTCCAACTAGCTGTTTTGGAAATAAATTCTTTCTCCAAAAATACCTCTTCTTGAGCAACAAAGACTTTGTTCTCGCTGGGTATGTAGAAGTTGTATCTCTTAATTTCTTAAGGATACCTTACGAAGACACACTTGTCTGATTTGGATGCATGCATCTCTGCTACCCAAATCTTTAGGAAAAACATATTAGGATGTTTCCCACACCATATATGACTATGGTCCATTTCTTATTTGGTTACTACGCAAAGGCGTAGGCATTCAAATAGAACTGACCATCTCATCCCGCTCCCATCCCAATGAATACTACGCGAAGGCGCACACATCCACGGTAACGGGAGTCGTAATGAGTGTCATGTGGTGTACCTTCTGTGACTCTGGTCCAGTTCTTATTTGGCTACTACGCGGAGGCGCACGCATCCAAATAGAACTGATCACCTCATTCAGATCGCATCCCAATGAATACTACGCGAAGGCGCACACATCCACTGTAATGAGAGACAGAATGACTGTCACAAGGTGTATTATCGTTGTCTTCATCGGAGCCCGATTCAAAATGAATGCGGCCGTTTCCAGAGTCAAGTATTAGTTGAACCCTCTTCTGGCCTGAGTACTCATAGGTCCACATAAGTTGGAATGTATTAGACTTAACAAGTCACTCGCCTTTCACCTAAACCTGTGAAAGGTGCCTTTGTAATTTTTCCCATTAGGCAAGACTTGCATCTTTCATTTTGAGTGAATTCAGACGGACTTAAAAGTCCACACTTGTGAAGTGTTGAAATGCGTTTTTCTCACTCATTAAGCAAGACTTACATCTTTCAGTTTGAGTAAATTCAAACGGACTTAAAAGTCCACACTTGTGAAGTGTTGAAATGCGTTTCTCGCCTATGTGCCTTAAAACGACAATGCCGGATTATAATTTGGTTTAAATCATCAGATTTAAGTCTTTTCTTATTTACGTTATAGCGATTAAGCTCAACAACGTGAATACCTGATCCTGAAGACGTGGATGCCCACTCTTCTTCACACGATCCTTGTATTGCTTGCAATCCTTTATTCCCGTGTCCTGGCTCATTGCACTGATAGCAGACCTCCTCCATTTTATCCTTAGTCTTCACAACAACTTTGGGAGCTGCTTGAACCTTTGGACCCTTGGGGTGTCTGATCTGCCCTGCAAGGTGCTCAGGAGCCTTACCCTTACCCTGACCAGCTTTCTTGAAGCTGGCCTTCTTGTTGACCATAAGGACCTCCTTGGTCTTGCCCTTGAGGTTCTTTTCAACGGTCACAAGCATCCCATAAAGCTCTATCAAGGACTTGTCCATGAAGGAATTATTTGAGGGTTCCAATCAAATAATTTCATACCCATACAAGAAATTAACCTCAAATATCCGAATTAATAAGGATCTTGCATGATCATGAGATCTAGGCTATAATCAAAACTTGAATATTACTTTTGATTAAAATCTCTTTGTTACTAAATAGTATTTAGTAACCTCTAAAGATTGTCCACACAGGAAGAGCAATTCGGGGATACTCACAACGATCCTTACTAGAAAATCGAAACAAGCAAAATGGACGGAGAGAGGAGGAGGGGGTAGCCGGTTGGCTTAGAGAGAGAGAGAGAGAGTGAGGAAAGCGGCTAGGGATTTGAAAAAATAATTCCCTTAATTTTCAGATCTGAAAGTTTCCCTTTTATAACCCTTTTTAGGCAATAATTAATTAAAGGCCTTAATGGGCTTAAAGCCCAAAGCTTTTAATTGTGTAGAGAAGCTCATTCTGGTTTAGCCCATTCTAGCTAGGCCCAGTTTAGCTATATTAATTAAATATATTTAATTAGATTATAATTAATTGGTCCAGCTAAACCGTTCTTGATTTTCGGTTTAGTCCTAAACCGAAATCGGTCTAATCCGGTTTAATCCAAAACCGGATTTTGTCTCTCTCATGACTCCTCCATATGACACCATCCGTTTTACTCAACCTTTAGTGTGTGACCCTCTAGGCGCACGACACGTTGGCGGACTGGTAAAATTACCATTTTACCCTTTCCATCATGAGTGGCCTCTAGCAAGACATCATGATTACCCAACGCTTGTGATTATCGAGATTTCGATTTAACCTTGTCGTACATGAATTTATCCTTTTATCCTCTTGATATCTTTGACAACCACGAGGCATAGACAAGTCATCCTCATTGTATTGTCCTGTTTCTTGATTCTGAGTTAACTGAATTATAACTGATACTACGTAACGACTGCATGGCCATGCTATTGTATTTCAGTTGTACTCATCAAGTGACCTAAACTGATATCTGCTCACACGTCCGTATGAGGGATAAATTCTTCAGCGATCTATTGAGTCAACTCATGTAACTCATGATCGAGCCAATCACAGTCGTTATTGTAACCCTTTTACATGAGACGTTAGACTAAGTCAAACTCGTCACTCATTACATAGTGACCTCAATGGTCCTTCTATCTGAGGATGTGATTTCATGTGCCAACATATGAGTATGTTCATGACTGTGTCTATGTAACATACTCATGATCGGGTCGTCCTATATCACCCATGTCTGGTGATACTATGACCTAACTCTGGCCCCCTTCTGGCCATGATCAGTAGAGCGTGATCATTTAGAGTTAGCCTCATACCGATCGCTTCTTATGAAGCTATTCTGATCGGGGACTGCTTAAGTAAGATTTTATCTGATCTGTAGATCTACTATTATGTGTTGACACATTAATGATACAAATCAAATCATACTTAAGATATTACTACAACACTTAATAATATGAATGCCGATTTTATTTCAACTAATAATCTTTATTACATGATTAGATTGAAAATACATTGTGCTATGGCACAAAAACCCAACAGTCCATGTCATGCATATTGTAATTTACTACGAAATCACTATATGTAATTGGAAGTGACTGCAACATAAAATCCCCATCCATTTCCATCTAATCATCAAAACCGATTCTGGTTAGATGTTCCTGAAGACATTTCATCTTCGTGACATGGGGACTAACAGGGCTCCAGTCTTAAGCTTGCAAGAGTTAAGTTCTCTGAAAGTATCATATCTTTCCACACGAGCTTTCTCCTTGAACATTTCCTTAACATCTGCCTTACATGCATGAGGGTCATCTGAAATGTTCATGAACTGCTTCTGCAACTCTGGCATCCTACTGCCCACCATAATGCATGACACGTCAATTTGGTCACTAAGGAATTTTGATGAGTATCCTTAGTGCCCTAGCGGCGTTCAGCGGTGGCTCAGCAGGTGGTTCCTAGGTAAGGATATACTACTTGCGTTCATGCTTGAGTACAAGCCTCAAGTTTCTATCCCAATCTGAGTAATTCACGCCCTTGAGTTTGTCCTTCTCAGTCTGGACTCTCAATGAGCTATTACTACTTTGTGTTGTGTTTGCCATTTACTTCTACATGGTAAAATTAATTAAAATTCAAGTTGGAGGTTCAGTTATAAAACACTTGTCTGATTCTAAAAATTGAATCTGAACCAGGATCCTCGCATACCCTCAATTGAAGTGAACGGAGGCTCGCTGCTCCAATTGAGAGCACCAAGGTAGGAATACATCCATTTACAAAACCATGTAATTCCTGGCTAGGGTCTGTACTAAAAGTACACGACACACCCTATACCTGATACCCTAGGTCAACCCTAGCTGACAATCGTAGACAAGTCTACCAAGTTTAAACTATGGACAGAACTAATGTGCCTACTACGCGGAGGCGCACACACCCACATAGAACTGTCCATCTCATCCAAACTTCTCCTCTATGAATGTTACGCAGAGGCGTACCGACATCCATAGGCTCAAAACCCTTTTGAGTGCCCAAACTTGAATGGTATCACACTTGACTTGTAATTATTTGCGTATAAGTGAATTATTACTGCCTGATTGTGTATCGATACAATCTTAACTGGAATCATCAATTGCAAATCCATGCAAAGATGATCCCTTAACCAATTGCATGCAAGTCTGATTAAATACCGTTTTTAATCTTCGTATGTGGGTGATAGCTAAACATACATAAACTGATGCATATAATAACTATCCATACATTCATACATTCTCAATATATAAATGTAATTGTAAAACATGCATAGCTAAGCCCACCCTGAGGATCCTAGGATTCTAGCAAAACTGATCCTAAAGACTGGATCTTCAAGATCCAGGCTTGCTCCATCCTTGTGGACTCCTACTGGCTCCGAGTCTCCTCCAGACATCGAATCTCCCTCTTGACTTGTATCTTGCGTCGGTCTTCGTAATTACAAATTTAAAGTAAATCGATAAATGCAAAAATCACGACACGCAAGTCGTATTTACTACAACCCAAAACTTAGCAACTCGCAGGTTGCAAAATGAAATTTAAAACATACAAGTCTAGACGGCTTAGCTATATATCATGTGGAAAGCAATATGTTGTCAAAGATCATGTGATCACTCATCATGCTTATCAAACAACAAATTTATTCCAAATTTTATCTTTCTTAAGTATGGAAAAATTTCCGGTTTATCGAAATTGGACAGTTTAAATTAATTAATTGAAATTGAACTAGTTCACCCTGGTTTATCAAAACTGAACCGAATCTGAAAATTAAAAATTTTATTGGAAAATACCTCGGGGAATCCCCGCGGGCCAAAACCAACCCAAAAAACCCCAAAACTGATCAGCCCGTGTCGGACCGTCCTAAAGTGGCCCATGGGCGCCGATCTGGTCGCCCAAGGGCTGACTGGTCTTGTCTCCCGCGGCAGCGACAATGGACGCCCGTGGGCCATCCATGGTGGAGCCGAGGGCTGACCGATTTGGTCGCCCGCGGCAGCGACCATGGACGCCCGTGGGCCATCCATGGTCGCCCGAGGCGACCTGGTCGGCCCTTGGTGCTGACCATGGTCGGCCCGAGGGCTCTCCAAGGTCCACCAAGGGGCTCGACCCTAGTTAGCCATGGCCCGACCATAGGTAACCCAAAACAGCCCCAAAAAATAATTTTCTAACCTTCAAAATCAATTACTAAAATCTGATTTTTTTCATATTTTCATGCATAATTAAATCCGAACAATACATGAAAAAATTAAGGAATAAAATATAAACCCTAATCATGCTCAAATCAATCACAAACAAACATCCTCTGATACTACTGAAGGAATTCCATGGGTTCCAAACAATTAAATTCATGCAGCAGACTTGAAATTAACCATGAAATTCGAAGATTAAGATCTTATGTGAAAATTTTAGCATACAAATAATAAAATCAAATATGAAAATACCTTTTGCAAATCAATCAAAACACAAAGTTTATGTGTTCTCTAGATCGTCCACACAAGCACAACACCTCTACCAAGGTTTCTACACACAAGTTTACTAGTGTTGTGTGTAGAAGAAAAGCAAGAACTCAACAATGGAGGAAGAGGGGAGGGGCGGCTAGAGAGAGAAGAGGGGCCGAAAGTGTTTTGCTATATACTGTACTTAAAGTGTGTGACCCTCTAGGCTCACGACCCGTTGGCAGAATGGTAAAATTACTATTTTACCCTTTTCATCATAAGTGGCCTCTAGCAAGACATTATGATTACCCGACGTCTATGATTATCGACGATTCGACTTAACCTATTATTGTGCATGGCCATGTTATTCCTTCAGTCATACTCATCAAGTGGCCTAAACGGATATCTTTCCCATACCGGAGTATGAGTGATAAATCCCTCAGCCCTGTTTCGAGTTTACTAATGTAATTCATAATCAAGCCAATCAGAGCCGTTAAGGCTACCCTTTTACAGGTAACGTTAGACTAGGTCAAACTTAGAGATTCATTACGTAGTGCACACAAAGACTCCTTGGTCTTAGGATATAATGACAAGCTACGATATGTGAGTATCTCATGACAATATCTATGATGCATACTCACCACCGGGTCGTCCAATACCATCGCTATGATGATATCTATGATATAACTCCGATACTTACTTTTCCATGATCAGGAGATCGTGATCACAAGGAGTTAGTCTCATACTGATCGCTTCTTAAAGAAGCTTAGCTGATCTGCGAAACATCAAATGTAATTCTTTCTGATCTACAGTTCTACTATTAGTGATTATACACATAATGATATAGATTAAATTACTTTCGATATATTACTACAACACATTAGTAATATATGCCGATTTATTTATTCGAAAAGATGATAAAACATTACATATGTAAATCACTTTTATATTGGACTAGGGCATAACTCTAACACATAGTTGGATCATCATACCACATATAAGGGATGGGAAGCCGATGGGTAACATAATGGCATAGGATCCCGCATGTCTAGAGACATGTTTTACAATAAAAGACCCGAAGTTGAGAGGAGAGTCCATACCTATTTGGTAGATTAGCCTGGCTAGATCTGCTCGAATGCTTGACCCGTGAGAAGAAAGTGCCTAGTTTGCCATGCTGATTTGATAGAGAATGGAATATATGTCAGTGAGCTCTGAGGAAGCAATGACCCCTTTTGCTGGTCATGCCTTCTTTTTGCCTCCAGTGACTTCTTGTGCAATACGGTTTATGGATGGACTGTGTTGAGCTTTGTAGATCACTTCTCTTCCTAGATAGATGTTGATTTCTTTGGCAGAGAAGTCGAAGCAGTTCCCTCTTACATATACCTGTCTGAATTCAGGACTGGCTGGATTGTTGTATGCTTCGAAGAGATTAACAAAGAACTCTCGCACAAGAGCTGTATAGTATGGCCCGATATTTGAGACAGTTTTCATGAGTTGTGCATTTTGTAGAAGCTCCATGATAACTTTCATTCCTTCAGTATCAGCAGACAGTTCCTTTTCTAGGTATATTGTGGGACTGCACACATACTTCCATCTGCTAGCGCCTTCAACGCAGTGGAACAAAACATTGTTTATGGGTACGTCAGGAACGTCTTTTGGCAGTCTTTGCCTCTTCTTGACACTGAGGGTGTGTGACCCGTCTTCTTCCCCTGGCTCCTCCAAGTCGATAGCTCTCTCCGTCTTGTTTCTGCCAGATGTTGGCACAGACGCTTCACTCTTTTCTGAAGCTTTTCTTTTTCCTCTCCTATCAGGTGTCACTTCTATATTCTTCTTGGTCAACAATTTTTTAAGAGGGACATTGTCCTCACTTTGTGATTCTGACTCTTCTGACGAGTCTTCACCAATGTTCTCCATAGAGTCATCAAGAATGGTTGAAGACGTTGGGTGTTCTGCTCCTTAGGTTGCTCTTCTCTCCTTTGTGTCTCAGGTGAAGATTCCTCAGGGGTTGGAATCAAAGGCTTAGATGGAGTTTTAGGGTTACGTGATCTTCTTCTGAGAGGAGGAATCTCTTTGTCACTTTCTCCCTCCGAGACATGCAATGGTGTAGAGAACGAATTTGAATGTTGTGGTTCAAATTTCTCCTCAGTAAATTCTGCTCCACGCACTTTGACCCCATGCTGATTGTGGGTCATTCTCATGGTCTTGATTTTCTTCGCGAAATGCTTAATTCTCATCATGGTTGTAGAAGCTCTCGCTAGATTTGGAATGGGTTGTAGAGAGTGAGGGATTGTAGTCAAAGAAACCCTAGTTTTTGAGGTGGTGGGGCAAGTGGCGTGAGAATAGTGAAGAGTGGCCCTTTGATTATTCTTTTTCCTTTATTTTTACGCTGAGTCGCTTAGGTGAACGCGAAGGTTGACTGCGTATCTTTTTTCGAGAACAAAATATTTTGTTTCTCCTTTTTAATTTTACTTCTCCTTTGTTAATCGTCAAAACTGAAAACGGGCTTTGGATAATGTGGGCCCGGATTTGATTTTGTGGACCCTAAATGGTCTTTTAGAGAGAGAGAGAAAAAAAATCAAAAGCTCTCTCTCTATTTCCTTAATTTTCTTATTCCAAGCAGCACAGTCCAAGGGAGGACCTTAGACTCTCAAACCGATTTGTATCAAGCGTCTTGGTAAAAATGTCCACTAGCTGTTTCTCGGTTGAGATGTACTCTAGCTTGATAATCTTGTCTTCAACAAGCTCTCTGATGAAGTGATGTCTAATATCTATATGCTTGGTTTTGCTGTGCTGAATAGGATTCTTTGAGATATTGGTTGCGCTAATGTTGTCACAAAACAATGTCATGACATCTTGTCCGACATTATACTCAGCAAGCATCTGATTCATCCAGAGGAATTGAGTGCAACTACTTCCAGCGGCAATGTACTCAGATTGAGCTGTGGATAAGTTAATGCAATTTTGTTTCTTGCTGAACCACGAAACCAGATTGTTGCCAAGATAAAAACATCCAACTGAGGTGCTTCTTCGATCCGATGAGCTACCAGCCCAGTCAGCATCGCAGTATCCAACTAGAGTAGAGGATGTGTCGAAAGAATATAACAAGCCTAGCTCAGTTGTTCCTGATATATATCTGATGATCCTCTTGGCTTGGGCTAGATGGCTCAGTTTAGGATTTGCTTGGTAGCGTGCACAGATTCCCACAGAGAAGGCTATGTCCGGACGGCTTGCAGTGAGATACAAGAGGCTACCAATGATGCTTCTATAAAGACTTTGGTCCACAGTTTCTCCTTGATCGTCCTTGGTAATCTTCATGTGAGTAGCGACTGGTGTTCTTTTATAAGACGCTTTCTCCAGACCGAACTTCCTTATAATGTTTTTGGCATACTTGCTTTGAAAAATAAAGATGCCATTATTCATCTGCTTGATCTGGAAGCCTAGAAAGTAAGTCAGTTCGCCAACCATACTCATCTCAAATTCTGACTGCATATGTTGGACAAAACGTTGTACCATCTTGTCCGACATTCCTCCAAACACAATGTCGTCTACAAAAATCTGGACGATCATGATGTTCTTTCCTTCTTTCTTAATAGACAACGTCTTGTCAACTCCCCCTCGAGTGTAGCGGTTCTTTCCTAGGAACTGGGTTAGACGTTTATACTAGGCTTGAGGTGCTTCTTTGAGACCGTAGAGGGCTTTCTTGAGCCGATAAACATGATGAGGAAAGCTGTGATCTTCAAACCCTTTTGGTTGAGTGACATAAAATTCTTCGTTTAGGTACCCGTTTAGGAAGGCGCTCTTAACATTCATCTGGTAGATTTTGAATCTTAGATGGCAAGAAATGCTTAACAACAATCTGATGGCTTCAAGTCTGGCAACTGGAGCGAATGTCTCATCAAAATCTACTCCTTCGACTTGTGTGTAGCCTTGTGCCACAAGTCTTTCCTTGTTTCTGGTGATGTTCCCTTTGTCATCAGATTTGTTCTTGAAGATCCATTTTGTCCCGATGATATTGATATCATCAGGCTTGGGTACCAGTTCCCATACTTCGTTTCTCTCGAATTGTACTAGCTCCTCTTGCATGGCACACACTCAATACTCATCTTTTACGGCTTCTTGCACATTCTTGAGATCTATTTTGGAGACAAAGCACATATTTCTTACCATGTCCAGGTAATTTACAAGAGTCTTACTTCGGGTTCGAACTCCTTCGTTTATATCCCCAATTACATCATGAGCTGAGTGATTCTTCTGAACTCTTTTAGAAGGGACTCTTTGCCGGGTTGTCGGAGAAGTCTCTCTGTTAGGACCAACATCGTTTTCTTCATCAGTCTCTAAGTCATATACATTGTTACAGACATCAGATAGACATATAGTTCTAGAAGAACTATCGGTTCCCAAATAATATGAAAATTATAAAATTCTCGAAAAATTTCAAGAACAAAAAAGTGAGGAAATACAGCTGCATTATTCCTACACAAAATAATCTTGAGATCGAAAATCGATTATCATTGATGATATTCTTGCATTTATGGTGGTGAATAAAATAATAAATTATTTTAATTTTGAGTCACGAAGTATTGATGAATGTTGTGAAATATATAATTAGCTAAAATAGGAAGAAGCAATTCAAACAAAATTGACGTCATTGGCAAAACGCCAAGTCTTTGGACGCCTAATTGAACACCCGAAGTTTTTTGACCGATTGGATACAAATGGATATTCATGAGAAAAAACAGAATTGTTCGATATAAACCTAGACTTGTAGCCCAAGATTTTTCTCAACGACATGAGATCAATTTTGGTGAGACATATTTACATGTGATGTATATGATTACGTTCAAATACTTGATAAGTTTAAAAGTCCCTAAAGGACTGGATATGTATCTAATGAACGTTGCCATTGCCTATTTATATGGTATGCTAAACACAAATATTTATATGAGGCTCCCTGAAGGAGTTAAATTGCCTGAAACAATTAAGAATAATGCAAGACATATGTATTCGATAAAATTACATAAGTCATTGTATAGATGGAAACAATCTGGTAGGATGTGGTATAATTATCTTAACGAATAACTTACTAGAGAGGGGTACAACAATAATGTTATATGCATATGTGTATTCATCAAGAAAACAAATATGAGATTTGTTATTGTGATAGTGTATGTTGATGAAAGTTTTTGGGCAAAACGATATATTGTTTCGGCTTGCAGATCGAGCATATTTCAGATGAAATTTTAATCTACCAGTCTACATATGTTGAGAAACTCCTTAAGACTTCTAATATACAAAATCCAAATCTATTGAGTATACCAATGGTTGTTTGATCGTTTGATCCAAAAAGACCCATTTCACCCCAAATAGAAAGATGAAAACATACTAGGTCCAGAATTACTATATGTAAATGCGATTGAAGCTTTATTATATTTGGCGCAATTTACAAGGTCGAATATAGCATTTGCAGTAAATGTACTTGAAATATTTAGCTCGGAATTGACAAGATAACATTGAAACAGAATCAAGCATATATTGCGTTACTTGAGCGAGACGAAATATTTGGGATTATTGTACTCGAAATCGTCAAATAATGTTGGCTCGATCGGATATGCAAATGTTGGATACCTTTCCAACCCCTATAAAGACGCTCTTAAACTGGATATGTATTTACTTGTAATGGCATGACAATATCCTATAGCTCTTGATGGGCGAAAACATTACATGTGTGTGTGTGTGTGTATTAATTATTTGAGCTACGGACTACTAAAACGCTTAATTTTAATCAAATGTATGACCAAAGGGTCATTAGTCACACTTATTCGACCCAAAATCCAATTTTGTATATATATATATTTCACCACTATCGAGCATATATTGCATTACTTGAGAGACACAAAATATTTGGGATTATTTTACTCGAAATCCTCAAATAATGTTGGCTCGATCGGATATGCAAATGTTGGATACCTTTCCAACCCCTATAAAGACGCTCTTAAACCGGGTATGTATTTACTTGTAATGGAACAACAATATCCTATAGCTCTTGATGGGCGAAAACACTACGTGTGTGTGTGTGTTTGTATATATATATAGTAGGTATCAAATACAAACCAAGGGAAAATGTCCAAATGTCCAAACTGTATAACATGCAATGCAATGTTGTATAACCATGTAGAACATGTAGTGTAATGTTATATAACATGTTGGACCTGTGCAAAATTGAAGCAATGTATAACATGTAGTGCAACGTTGTATAACTGCCACGCGTCGCAATCTAAGATAACACGCGTCTCAGATCCGACGGTTATACATTGGTTTGGACGTTTGGACATTTTGAGTGAGTTTGTATTGGAGTGCATCCCTATATATATATATATATCGACAGAGTACTGATCGCAAGTAAAATGGGTATGTATATATTAACTGCCTGAATATCGCACTCAAGAGAATCAGATGTCTTAAGTACCCAAATTCTATTTCTGTGACTAATCTCAATCGATTTATTGGTGTGTTTGTTAAGCTAAAGCTGGAAATTAAATAGGAAGTAATGCATGGGAGAAGTATGATTCAAGATATAAAAATCGTGTAGTAGTTATCAGGATGTAATTAATTGAATATCATGCATAGAGGGGTGGTACACGATTATTCCTAATTTTTCCAGTAGTGATCCTATGATGGGGTACTAAATGGAATAAACCTAATATATGATGGAACTAGATTCAAGTTACTTTAAGTTTAAGGAAGTCCTCTTAAAATGTTCTCAAATCCGCCAAATAAGTGTCCTATGATGAGGTATTAAAGGGAATAGACTATACTTATGATGGAGTGTAGCCCAAGCAAATTTAAGACGTTGAGAACTCTAGTTCAACTGATGGAGGCAACGAAAATTCTCTAATCCACCAAAAACTTCTATGATGGAGAAACTAGAGGCTCTAAAATAATTACGCAAATCTAGCTTATGATGAAGTCTATATCTACAAATCGACTTGATTAAGTTTCTTGAATTCCTCTGACTTTAGTGGTCTCCTAAAGTTATTACACATGTACTAACCCTAATTACTTTTAAAATCAATACATGGTCTAGTTAACCTTGATTCTGCACTACACGTTTTGAGTTATGATGGACTTAAACATGCAATATTAGGGAAATTATCAAGCTTTGAAATGAGATAAATCATTAAGGTCAATTAAGTAGACACTCCTCAACCGCAGGGCTATATATGCATGAATACTTAATTAACACATCATTTAAACTAGGGATAATTTCACCTGACTACCCCTAAAGTTGACGTTTTTTCACTTGGGTACCCTACAATTTTTTTTTGGCATTGTGGGTACCCTAAATTTGCAAAATTATCACCGTTAGTAGCCAAAGTCATTTCCGTCTATTTTTTTTAAAAATCTGTTCACTTTTGAGGTGAAAAGACTAAAAGTCCTTGTAAGTGTTTTAAATTTTCAAAATGTGCCCTTGTACTCTCAATCCTTCTTCTTCCTCCATACCTCTCTCTCCTTCATCCCTCTCTCTTCTTCATACAAAATAAGCTACATTCTTCATTATTATGTTTGTTCCAAAATCAACCAATAAACACCACACCCTTTGCTAATTTGGTAGAATTAATAACATTAAAAGCTATGAAGCATAAACAAGTACATTAAAAGCTATGAAACATTAAAAGCTATCAAGATCATCGAGATAGCGGAAGCATAAACAAAAGCAACTCCAAACCTTGTCCAAGAACATGAACCATTAAATCTCAAGGCAAAATCTATTCCACAAGAAATTTACCTTTTATTCTTTGTTGAATCAATAAAGAAGAACTATATGATCTTCTTCTCTAGAGCAAGTCCACACCAAGAGGATGATCTTCAAGATCCTTCACTAAAAGTCTACTAGAACAATTAAGTGAAGAACAAGAGATCAAGAAGAGGGGAGACGAGGGGTTGTGGCCGGCCAAGGAGAGAGAGAGGAGAGTTGTGAGTGAGTGAATTAATTTCTTGATCTTTTCTACTTCATCAACTCATAAGCATGGGTCAAAAGTGAAAGCATGGGTTTAAAGGTAGGTCATTACCCATACCCCTTAAATCACTCACTTCTTGATCAACAATCACCAACTAAGCATGGTGTGTGGCCCCCACCCTTGGACCCACCAAGGTGGCCGGCCACTTGGGCTTATTGGGCCTAATATGGGCCTTTGTTGGGCCGACCATGTGACCTCATGGGCCGAGCCCAATGGGCTCGCCCATGTGGTCGCGTGCCGTGTCCAAAAGTTGTCCGACCCTTTTTGCCGTTACTTATCAAACAAAGTCCGACTCGACATCGACGAAAATCTCAGTTTTCTCGATTCGCTAATTATTCTTTCAAACCGAACCCATGGCCTAAAACCTTCAGTTTTGTCCATGTATTGCTCCTCAAGAAACGTTAAGGTTTCCTTGTCTCAAGTTATCCGTCTTGTATGTGTGTGACCCTCCAGGCTCAGGCCACCGTTGGCAGATCGGCGCAAGAGATCTCTCTTGTCCGATCCATCATAAGTAGTCTCTAATAAGACGTTATGATTACCCAAGGTGCATGATGATCGATGATTCGATTTAACCTTGTGCGTACAAGTCACTATCCTATTATCTCTAGACATCCCGATTGATCACAAGGCATAGAATCGTCATCCTTGTTCAATCAATCATTGTTACTTGATATGTGAGATGGTTGAGAACTGATAACCCGTATCACTGGCATGACCATGCTCTTTCTCTCAGTCACTCTCGATCAAGAGGCCTTAACGGATATCTTTCCCATACCGTAGTATGAGGGATAAATCCCTTAGCCGTCTTTCGTGTCACTCATGCAATCCGTTCCGCCACCCAATCATGCCCGTTATTGCAATCCTGTCACTGAAAGCGTTAGGCGCAAGTTAAAGTTACACGTCGACTGCATAGCGATCACAAAGACTCCTTGGTGTAAGGATATCGTGACAAGCTATCGCATTTGAATATGTTTATGGCTTAATATACGAAACACTATTAAAAGCGGGTCGTCCGATATCAATCACCTTATGATATCTATGATATGGTTCCGGGATCCCACATCCCTATGATAAGCAGAACTACATGATTGAGAACCATCCTCATACTGGTCGCTTCAATTGAAGCGTATATTGATCAGAGACTCGTTAAGTGTGATCCGTACAGATTTATGGTTCTACTACTTTAGTGGTCATAAATCAGATCATGCTTAACATATTACTTCAACACATAAGTAATACAAAGCTGTTTTATTTATTACAAACGATGATAAATATACATAGACATTTATAGACTACTAGCAATTGGACTAGGGCACAAAAATGCTATCAATCTCCCACTTGCCCCTAGTTCCAATCTAAGTCCCAGTCTATCCCCATTGACCTAACATGTTTATCATGTTTCGCTTGAGGAAGAGCCTTGGTCAAAGGGTCGGCTGTGTTATCATCAGATGCAACGTAGTGGATCTTCACGTCACCTCTAGCAACTATGTCGCGGATGATGTGATACTTCCTGAGTACATGTTTGGATCTGTCATGTGCACTGGGTTCCTTAGCTTGCGCAATGGCCCCGGTGTTGTCACAATATAAGTCTACTGGGTTAGATGGGTTTTGAATTACACCTAACCCAGCCATGAAACTCCTGATCCATACAGCCTTCTTTGCCGCTTCCGATGCAGCAATGTACTCAGCTTCCGTCGTAGAGTCGGCAATGGTGTCCTGCTTCTTGCTTTTCTAGTCGAATGCTCCACCGTTCAACGTAAACACATATCCCAACTAACTCTTAAAGTCACTGGGGTCTGTCTGGAAACTAGCGTCGACATATCCTTTGACGACTAGATCATCATTTCTTCCCCCGTATACAAGAAAAGTGTCTTTGGTTTTTCTCAAATATTTGAGAATCACCTTGACTGCAATCCAGTGTTCCTCACCGGGTTTGGATTGATGTCTACTGGTACAACTTAGGGCAAACGAGACATCCGGTCTCGTACATATCATGGCATACATTATGGACCCTATAGACGAAGCATATGGGATCTCATTCATTCTTTTTAGCTCTGCAGGTGTCTCAGCACACTGTTTCTTACTAAGCTTTATGCCATGACGCATGGGCAGCAGTCCTTTCTTTGAATTATGCATTGAGAATCTTCTCAGCACTTTGTCTATATAGGTGCTTCGACTCAAGCCCAAGACCCACTTGGCACGGTCTCTATATATCTTGATCCCCAAGATGTAAGAAGCCTCGCCTAAGTCCTTCGTTGTGAAACACTCACCTAACCAAGTCTTTGTTAAGAGTAAGGTAGGGACGTCGTTTCCAATGAGCAATATGTCATCGACATAGAGCACCAAAAAGACTACTTTGCTCCCATCTGCCTTTTTATACACGCAAAGTTCATCATCGTTCTTGATGAAGCCAAACTGTTTCACTACTTCATCAAAACGCTGATTCCAACTCCGAGATGCTTGCTTCAAACCATAAATTGATTTGAGCAACTTACAAATCTTTCCCTTATTCTTTGGATCCTCAAAACCCTCAGGCTAGGACATATAAACGTCCTCAGCTAACCTCCCATTAAGGGAAGCGGTTTTGACATCCATTTGCCATATCTCATAATTATGATAAGCTGCTACGGCAAGTAGAATGCAGATAGATTTGACCATAGCTACTGGTGAAAAGGTTTCTTCATAGTCAATTCCGTGGACTTGCCTATAATCTCTTGCTACCAGTATTGCTTTATAGGTTTAAGGTTTGCCATCCATGTCTATCTTTATTTTAAAGATCCATTTACACCTAATGACTTTTACGCCAGGGGTTTGATCCACCAAATCCTAAACTTGATTATCTGACATGAATTGCATTTCTTCCCTCATGGCTTCCAGCCATTTCTCAGAGTCGGTTCCGTCAAGAGCCTCTCGAAAGGTAGCTGGATCATTGTCCACTAACACCAAATCATCACCTCCAGTTACTAAGAAACTGTATCTGATAGGTGCATGACTTGTCCTTTCAGACCGCCTTGGACCGTTCTCATTAACTGTAGCTATTGGTTCTTGCTCAATGACCACTTCTGGCTCTACTTCTTCTAAGGGGTCGTCCAGTGGTTCCTGAGTGACTATCTCATCTAGAACTTCATCAAGATGAATAGTCCTCCCACTGACTGTCTTGGAAATAAATTCCTTTTCCTAGAATATCCCACCTCGGGCGACAAAAACTTTGTTTTCGCTCGGTTTGTAGAAGTAGTATCCTTTTGTTTCTTTTGGATATCCGACGAAAGTGCACTTATCTGATCTTGGTTCGAGCTTGGTTGCAAGGAACCGTATTACAAAAGCCTCGACAAACCCCCAGATTTCCAGGAAGGAAAAAATGGGTTCCTTCCCATACCATTTCTCGAATGATGTCCCTTCCACTGCTTTCAACGGAGCCATATTTATTATGAACACGGCCGTTTGTAGAGCGTAACCCCAGAAGGAGATCGGGAGATCAGTGTGACTTAACATCGATCGAACTATATCCAACAATGTCCGATTCCTTCGCTCGGACACACCATTGAGTTGCGGTGTTCCTGGCGGAGTCCACTGAGATAGTATTCCACTTTCAGTAAGATGACTAAGAAATTCTTCGGACAAGTATTCTCCACCCTGATCAGAACGGAGTGCCTTAATACTTTTTCCGAGTTGGGTTTCTACCTCAGTCCTAAACTCCTTGAATTTATCAAAGACTTCGCACTTATGTCTCATGATATAGACATAACCATATCTACTGAAATCATCAGTAAATGTGATAAAGTAGCCTAAACCACCTCTGGGTGGTGTACTCATTGGTCCACATACGTTTGAATGTATTAGACCCAATAGATCACCTGCCCTCTCACCTAAACCAGTGAAGGGCGCTTTAGTCATTTTTCCCATTAAACAAGCCTCGCTTTGGAATTCGAATTGACTTAGAAGTCCACGCTTATGAAGCGCTGAGATGCGTTTCTCATTTATGTGACCTAGACGACAATGCCAGATTAGAGTTTGGTCTAAATCATTAGCTTTAAACCTCTTAGCATTAATATTATAGAGCATGTTGGATCTCGAGTTTTGCATATTTTATATGTATAAACCTCCAACAGTGTGAGCATTTTCATAAAACATCTTATTGCGCGTAATATTAAAAAACATGTTCTTAATATCAAAATAATAACCTTCTTTTTTAAGAAGGGATATTGATACAATATTCCTGCTGAAAGCAGGTACGCAAAACACATCCAAAAGTTCTATTACAAGCCCATTGGGTAAAACAAGGTCAACCGAACCCACAACAGTTGCGGTAACTCGCACATTGTTCCCAACTCTTAGGTCCACCTCGTTTTCCCCCACATCTCTTCTACTACGCGGTACCTGCACATTCGCACAAACATGAGACTCAGCTATAGTGTCTAGTACCCAAGCATTTATAGTAGAAAGATTTAGCTCTAATGGAATACCTGACGAAGTAGCGGCCCCACCGCCCTTCTTCTGATCTTCTTTCAGCTGCTGACAGTTCTTCTTCCAATGACCAGGCTTTTAGCAGTAGAAGCAGACCGACTCCTTTACCTTCCCCTTGCTCTTCATGGGCATGGAAGGTTTAGTAATGAAAGGTCGTCTGTTCTTCCCTGCCAGGTGCATTAGGCCTTTGCCCTTATCACCACCAGCTTTGAAGCCGGATCCCTTCTTGACCATTAGAACACCTTTACGCGTACTGCCCCTTATGCTCTTCTCGGCAGTCACTAACATGCTGTGCAACTTCGATGCGGTCTTGTCCATGTCATGCATGTGATAGTTCATGACGAAATCACCATATGCATGAGGAAGAGATTGCAAAATAAAATCCGCAGCCATCTCTTTTTCCATAGTCATTCCGAGACTAGTCATATGATCGAGATGTCCCTTCATGCGTAGGACGTGTGGACCTACGGAGCTGCCTGCTAACATTTTGCAGGCAATGAGTTCTCGGAGAACAGTGTATTTTTCAATACGTACTTTCTCTTTGAACATATCCTTGATCTGTGCAAACATTGCAAGCGGATCATGGGATAGCTCCATAAACTGCTTCTGGAGGTCCGCCTCCATGCAGCCCAACATGACACACGCAACGTCGATAGAGTCGCTAAGGTGTTTCTGGTACGCATCCTTAACGACTCTTGTTGCGTTGGCAGCTGGCTCCACCGGGATAGCCTTGTCTAGGACGTACTCCCTACGTTCCAACTTTAACACAAGTCGTAGATTTCTGTCCCAGTCCAGATAATTTGTTCCATTGAGTTTACACTTGTCGAGTATAGTCCTCAATGACAATTAGACGAGTTTGTTTAATTACTAGCCATTTCTACACGAATAAAGTAAATTTAATTAGAAAAGTTGGATAAATTTACGAAGATCCGAATTAAACACCAACCATCCGATTCTAAGGTTTAGAATCTTTAAACCAAGATCCCTTATTTGTCAATTAAAGTACGCTAAGGCGCACCGCTCCAATTGACCCATTTGGGTAGGACGTCCATCTAATTACAACCCGTATAACTCTTGGTCAGGGTATGTGCAAAAGCACACGACTTACCCTTCCGATGCCCCAGCTCAACCTCAGGCCGAGAATCGTGGTCGAGTCAACCAACCTTCACTTATGCATCAGTTTTGTGCAGATGCTCCACTAAGGCACACGACATCCCACAAGGTTGACCATTCCATATAGAACCCATTCTATCGATGCTCCGCTAAGGCGCACGACACCGAGAGAATGTTTCTACATGGGTGTGAATTTGGGTGGCATCTTACTTGACTCAAATTATGTTGTGATTTGGTTGTGTTTAATAATTCGATAGTATTTTGGTACAATTATGAACCCGTCACCAACAACCTGTGTTGTGACGCTTCTAACTGTATCATATACAATCTTCTTTTGAAGTCGTCATTTGCAACCCGTGCAAACACGTTTCAAAATTGAACTCATCCATCACAACCCGTGTGATGATGGTTCACAACGCTTTAATCATGCAAACAATTAAAATTAATTTTAATCTTTGCATGTGAGGTGATGGCTTATAAACTTATAAGCTAAGCATGCAAGCGTACAATTATATCTAATAATTCAAGCAAGCAAGCATAAAGCGTTTAAATATGCATCAATAGCCCATCCTATTCTTAAGATTCTACGAGACATCACTAATAGCATTTTGTGCCCTAGTCCAATTGCTAGTAGCCTGTAAATGTCTATGTACATTATCATCGTTTGTAACATATATAAAACGGCTTTGTATTACTTATGTGTTGAAGTAATATGTTAAGCATGATCTGATTTATGACCACTAAAGTAGTAGAATCATAAATCTGTACGGATCACACTTAACGAGTCCCTGGTCAATATACGCTTCCATAGAAGCGACCAGTATGAGAATGGTTCTCAATGACGTAGTTCTACTTGTCATAGGGATGAGGGATCCCGGAATCATATCATAGATATCATGAGGTGATTGATATCGGACGACCTACTTTGAATAGTGTTTTCATAGATTAAGCCATGAACATATTCAAATGCGATAGCTTGTCACGATATGCTTAGACCAAGGAGTCTTTGTGATCGCTATGCAATGTACGTGCGGCTTTAACTTGCGCCTAACGCTTTCCGTAACAGGATTGCAATAACAGGCATGATTGGGTGGCGGAACGGGTTGCATGAGTGACACGAAAGACGACTAAGGGATTTATCCCTCATACTACGGTATGGGAAAGATATCCGTTAAAGGGCTCTTGATCGAGACTGGCTGAGAGTAAGAGCATGACCATGCCAGTGATACGGGTTATCAGTTCTCAGCCATCTCACATATCAAGTAACAATGATTGATTAAACAAGGGTGACGACTCTATGCCTTGTGATCAATCGGGATATCTAGAGATAATAGGATAGTGACTTGAACGCACAAAGGTTAAATCGAATCATCGATCATCATGCACCTTGGGTAATCATAACGTCTTACTAGAGACCACTTATGATGGATCGGACAAGAGAGATCTTTTGTGCCGATCTGCCAACGGTGGAATGAGCCTGGAGGGTCACACACATTCAAGACGGATAACTTGAGACAAGGAAACCTTAACGTTTCTTGAGGAGCAATATATGGACAAAACTGAAGGTTTTGGGCCATAGGTTCGGTATGAGAGAAAAATTAGCGAATCGAGAAAACTGAGTTTTTTCGTCGATGTCCCGTCGGACTTTGTTTGATAAGTAACGACAAAAAGGGTCGGGCGACTTTTGGACACGACACGAAACCACATGGGCGAGCCCATTGGGCTCGGCCCATGAGGTGACATGGCCGGCCCAACAAGGGCCCATTTTGGGCCCAATAAGCCCTATATGGCCGGCCACTTTGGTGGGCTCAAAGGTGGGGACCACAACACACCATGCTTAGTTGGTGATTGTTGATTAAGAGGTGAGTGATTTAAGGGGTATGGGTTAGACACCTTTAAGCCCATACCAATCTCCTTTTGACCCATGCTTATGAGATTGATGAAGTAGAGAAAGATCAATTAATTAATTACACAATTCTCACAACTCACAAGCTCTCTCTCTCTCCTTGGCCGGCCACTTCCACTACCTCCTCTCTTCTTGCTCTCTTGTTCTTCATTTAATTGTTCTAGTAGGCATTAAGTGAAGGATCTTGAAGATCATCCTCTTGGTGTGGACTTGCTCTTGAGAAGAAGATCACAAAGTTCTTCTTTATCGATTCAACAAAGACTTAAAGGTAAATTTCTTGTGGAATAGATTTTTCTTTGGGATTTAATGGTTCAATGGTCTTGGACAAGGTTTGGAGTTGATTTGTTAAATGCTTCCGCTATCTCGATGTTAAAGAACGCTCCAAAACCCTACAATCACATCTTCTCGTCTTTCTCATTCGGGCTCCCACTAGCTCTTGGACTTCCTCCAAGACCGTCATTGTGCTCGATTTTCCATCATTCTCGTCTTTGAGTAGTAATTACAATTAATACTCGGTTCCTAGACCGGACAAAAATAATTACACTTTAAGGGCTAGAATAAAAGAATAATTACACGCTAACACTAACGGTATGCAAACCGTGAAAGTAATAAAATTCTAATGGGCTACTAATGCATCATACATCTCATAACATCATCCAACATGTCATCATACAAACATGTTATCAAATAATATCCAATTATTTCGGTTTTAATTTTGCCAAGTTGCTTGGTCGGGTTTATCGAAACTAGACCTTTTCGAAAAACGGTTTATCGAAACCGATCAAATTTGAAAGTTTTCGAAATATTGGATCGCGGGTTCATGCCATGGACAAAAAATCAACGTGCACGAACCAAGTCGGGCCCAAGCTCAATGGGCCGAAGCCCATTTGGCCGAACCCAACACCACGGCTCAGTTTGGGCTTAGAAAAGCTCAAACCGAGCTTGCCTCCCTTCTCGGCCTCGGCCAAAAAGGGGCACGGCCCCGGTCACCGCCGGCCTCCCCCGGCCTCCGGTGACCTCCGTTCGGTACCTCTGATCCGGCTCCCCGAGAGTCTCTTCTCGGACCCGACAAATCCAATAAAAATCCGAAAAATTCCTTATTCAATATATTTTTCAAAAATAACATACTTCATGCAATTTACCCAAAAATCATTAAAAACATGTTATCAACAAATATGGCATGCAAATCATCATAAAACTGAAACAAGTTCAACAAGAAGAAGATTAAGAGGGTTAACCATCCTCTGATACCACTGTAGGGTTTTGGAGCGTTCAAGATCATCGAGATAGCGGAAGCATAAACAAAAGCAACTTCAAACCTTGTCCAAGAACATGAACCATTAAACCTCAAGGCAAAATCTATTCCACAAGAAATTTACCTTTTAGTCTTTGTGGAATCAATAAAGAAGAACTATATGATCTTCTTCTCTAGAGCAAGTCCACACCAAGAGGATGATCTTCAAGATCATTCACTAAAAGCCTACTAGAACAATAAAGTGAAGAACAAGAGAGCAAGAGAGCAAGAAGAGGGGAGAGAGGGGGTTGTGGCCAGCCAAGGAGAGAGAGAGGAGAGTTGTGAGTGAGTGAATTAATTTCTTGATCTTTTCTACTTCATCAACTCATAAGCATGGGTCAAAAAGTGAAAGCATGGGTTTAAAGGTAAATCATTACCCATACCCCTTAAATCACTCACCTCTTAATCAACAATCACCAACTAAGCATGGTGTGTGGCCCCCACTCTTGGACCCACCAAGGTGGCCGGCCACTTGGGCTTATTGGGCCTAATGTGGGCCTTTGTTGGGCCGACCATGTGACCTCATGGGCCGAGCCCAATGGGCGAGCCCATGTGGTCGCGTGCCGTGTCCAAAAGTTGTCCGACCCTTTTTGTCGTTACTTATCAAACAAAGTCCGACTCGACATCGAAGAAAATCTCAGTTTTCTCGATTCGCTAATTATTCTCTCAAACCGAACCCATGGCCCAAAACCTTCAGTTTTGTCCATGTATTGCTCCTCAAGAAACGTTAAGGTTTCCTTGTCTCAAGTGTTATCCGTCTTGTATGTGTGTGACCCTCCAGGCTCAGGCCACCGTTGGCAGATCGGCGCAAGAGATCTCTCTTGTCCGATCCATCATAAGTGGTCTCTAGTAAGACGTTATGATTACCCAAGGTGCATGATGATCAATGATTCGATTTAACCTTATGCGTACAATTCACTATCCTATTATCTCTAGATATCCCAATTGATCACAAGGCATAGAATCGTCATCCTTGTTCAATCAATCATTGTTACTTGATATGTGAGATGGCTGAGAACTGATAACCCGTATCACTGGCATGACCATGCTCTTTCTCTCAGTCACTCTCGATCAAGAGGCCTTAACGGATATCTTTCCCATACCGTAGTATGAGGGATAAATCCCTTAGCCGTCTTTCGTGTCACTCATGCAATCCGTTCCGCCACCCAATCATGCCCGTTATTGCAATCATGTCACGGAAAGCGTTAGGCGGAAGTTAAAGCCGCACGTCGACTGCATAGCGATCACAAAGACTCCTTGGTCTAAGGATATCGTGACAAGATATCGCATTTGAATATGTTCATGGCTTAATCTACGAAACACTATTAAAAGCAGGTCGTCTGATATCAATCACCTTATGATATCTATGATAAGGTTCCGGGATCCCACATCCCTATGATAAGCAGAACTACATCATTGAGAACCATCCTCATACTGGTCGCTTCAATTGAAGCGTATATTGACCAGGGACTCGTTAAGTGTGATCCGTACAGATTTATGGTTCTACTACTTTAGTGGTCATAAATCAGATCATGCTTAACATATTAATTCAACACATAAGTAATACAAAGTCGTTTTATTTATAACAAACGATGATAAATATACATAGACATTTATAGACTACTAGCAATTGGACTAGAGCACAAAAATGCTATCACAAGCACCATGATGGAACGCACAACATTTGCAGATAAATTCTTCCTTAAAAAAAAATTAGCAATCAAATCCCCAACATTTCTAGCACAAATTAACTGAAAATTAACCTAATTCATAAAACGGAACACGAAAACCACAAACACAACTTTTCGAAATTGATAAACTAGAAGATGACCTTAACATCGTGGAGAGCATTGAAGTGCATACTGGGGCCGACAACGATTGAGCCCTTGAGAACAGCTTTCCTCTCCTCTAAATCGTAGTGGATGGAGGGAGAGGTTCTTAGAGACGAACGCGACCAGAGGATTCGAGACTTGCCCGGTCTTGTCGTTCTAGAATGAGAGATTGAGCTTCACGAGGCCGTCGAAGAGCTTGCAGGAGATCCTGTTGGTGAAATTTTTCGAGTCGTCGAACACTAACGTCACGCGCACGACGGGCCTTTTCGGGAAGGAGAAAATTGGGCAGGAGCTAGACGGCAGCGGTTGGGGACCTTGCGGCGGCAACTGCGATGGTGGAGGTAGTGTGAGTGGCGGCGGAGGGTCGCCGGAGGAAGTGGGTGAGACCATGTGGTTTGGTTTTGGAGGTACGGACTCGACCATTTCTCTGGTATCGATTGCTTTGGTGTGTGTTGTGTTTGAAATTCTGTTAAGTAGCAGGGACAAGATGTCAAACCTAATGTCATAACGTTTGGTTCGACAACTTGCTCAATCACAGTTTATGGACAGTAAATAGTAAAGTAATAAACATAAGACACAATATGTTTACCCAGTTTGGTGACTCCGCACCTACGTCTGGGGGCACTCTGCCAGTGGAAAGGTTTTCTCTATTCGGTAGTCAATAGTACAACTTCAAGCATCAACTAGTTATGACAAAAGTTATTGTTCTAAGCTACTAGAGATCTCACCATGAACAACCTCGACCAGGGACTCCCCCTGTCTTTGAGAACGTCTCAATTCCACCTTTCGAGCAAGCCTATGCTCGGTTGCATTGTCTTCAATAATTTTCTTCGTGAGTCTTCAATCACGAACAAAACCCAATGGATTACTGACACTCAAATCTCCTCGACTTGATTTATGTAATCGAAAGCGTCCTCTTTAAATAGATCATCATCTCAATCCGCTCGTCTTACACGGTTAAGAGCTCTGCCAATTTAGCATAGAGAAAGGGACTAAGTTGCTAAGGGGGTAGCGCCTGCTTTTATAGCAACTCATATTGCCTAATCGGATTCCTATTCCGATTAGGAAATCCCTTGCCGCCTTGCTTTTCTTGGCAAGTGACAAGTCGGCGTTGCCGCCTTCATTAACCCTTGTTTGCATGTCTTTCTTCTAGCTGGATCTTGCCTTAATTCGTTCATGCTTTGACTTCTTCTCGCGCACATCTTCTGTGAGTAAAACAGGAAGTCTTCGATGTCTTGCCTATAATCTGAGTATCATGTCGCACTAACTGTGTTGGAACATGTTGTCCGGCATCTTGACTTTGCGCTAAAAATATGCCAATACTAAACGTAGTAACAATCTCCCCCTTTGGCAATTTTTTAGGCAAGCATATTTTGACGACGAGCTTTTATGTATTTTCTAATTAGCACCATCTTTAGTATCTTCGAAGCGTCTTCTGTGGCAAGGTTGCAACATGTTGTGACACATGTTTTGCAGTCCGTCATATAACATTTGATAACATGTAGTGACACATGTTCCATCATGTTCTTCATCTTCATGATGTCTTCTGTAGTAAGGCATATAACACGTGGTTACATGTCGTGACACATGTTCCATCATGTTTGAGTAACAAGTCTCCAAGATTTTTGGATGACTTGAGACTGCCTTACATAAATATCTCCCCCTGATTGCCTCAAAAATGGCAAAAGGGTAACATCAAAGAAGGATTTGACGAACCACAAATAACAAAAACCAGCTCTAAACGCGAGCAAACTAACCCCTAACCATGGGGAAAATATCCAGCTCCACCGAGGAGCAAAAAATATTGTTTCAAAAAGTAACCCGGACAGCCCCTAGAGAATGAAGAGTGTTTAAAAAAAATAAATGAGTTTTTCAGTTTGAGTCAGATGGTGAACTAGGAAGAGGCAGAGTGAGCAGCATCGTCTTCTTCATCAGGACCCTCTTTTTGAGCGGCAAACATATCGTGCAAGAGTTGTTCGAATGTGGCTTTTCTGCTGGTTAGGATTGCAATAAGGCCTTCCAGGTCGGCAGCTCCCTTCATAAGCTCATGCACCATTTTGTCTCTGATGGCCCTTGTGGCTCTTGAGCTGCTTCCTTCTTCATACGACTTTGCAAAGGGTTGCGAGACATCCTTCACATGCTTTCCTTTGGGTATCTTAACAGCATAGGAATCAACATGCCGAATAAGATGTTCTATGACAAAGGCACCAAAGTCGAGAGGAGAGGCTAGGGGTGTTCAAATAACCGGGAACCGTGAAAACCGACCCGAACGAAACCGAAATCGAGGGAATCGGTAACCAAACCGATCGGTTCGGTTATGGGTTGTAACCGAATCATGTTCGGTTCGGTTGTCAGTTACGGGACCCCAGGAACCGCCCGTAATCGAACCGAACCGAATAACCGATACTCTAAAAAATAACGTGTTTCTAACGTAATTCGAACCTAAGTCTAGACTGGAACAGGACAACAAAGCCCCTAACACTGCGCCACACATATGTTTATGTCTTATAATACATATTATATTATACATATAAACATTGGACCGAACCGACCACCCATCGACCGAATCGACCAACCGACAGACCATAACCGATTGGTTATTCGGTTATAACCGAACCGAACCGACCACCCATTGGCTCGGTTTTCAGTTATGAATGTTTCATAACCGAACCGGTCGGTTCGGTTCGGTTATGGTCGGTTCGGTTTGGTTATCCAACCATGAACACCCCTAGGAGAGGCCATACCTATTTGGTAGATCAACTTAGCTAGATCAGCCCATATGCTTGATCTGTGGGAAGAGGGTGCCCAGTTTGCCATGCCAATTCGATACAGAATGGAAAATTTGGTTGTGAGCGCTGATGATGCTATGACCCCTTTTTCTGGCCAGACCTTCTTCCTCCCTCCGGTCACTTCTTGAGCGACCCGGTCCATGGATAGATTCTGCTGAGCTTGATAATTCACCTCTCTTTCAAGGTAAATGTTGATGGCTTTGGAGGAGAAGTCAAAGCAATTCCCTCTTACATATACTTGTCTGAATTCAGGACTGTCTGGATCGTTGTATGCCTCGAAGAGATTGACGTAGAACTCTTGTACAAGGGCTGGATAGTATGGCTCGATGTCTGAAACAGTCTTCATGAGCTGTGTACTTTGTAGTAGTTCCATGATAACCTTCAATTCTTTGGTGTCATCAGACAGTTCCTTTTCAGGGTATATTGTGTGATTGCATATATACTTCCATCTGCTAGCCCCTTCAACGCAGTGGAAAGAAACATTGTCTTTGGGTACGTCAGGAACATCTTTTGGCAGTCTTAGCCTCTTCTTGGTATTGAGAGTGTGCAACTCTTCTTCTTCGTTGATTTCTTCTTGTTGTTCCTTAGAATTGATGGTTCTTTTCTTCTCGCTTCTGCCAGATGTAGGCACAAATGCTTCACCTTTTTCTGAAGCTTTTCTTTTCCCTTTCCGTTCAGGGGTTACTTCCTTATTCTTCTTGGTTAGCAATTTTCTAAGAGGGACATTGTCCTCACTTGGAGATTCTTCAGCCGATTCGTCAACAATGACTTCCACGGTGTCATCTCGGGATCTAGAAGCATTCTTCTCCTCTGTTTGCTCTTTTCTACTTCTCATCTCAGGCAGAGATTCCTCAGAGATAGGTGTTTGCGGAATAGACGAAGTAGGAGTTTTAGGTTTATCGGATCTTTTCAGTGGGGAAATTTCTTTGTCACTCTCTTCGTCTGAGAGGTGAGAGTGTATGAACATTGGCACCTCTTGAGGTTGTTTTAATTTTTCTTCAGATCTTTCTCCTCCGCGCGCCTTGACGCTATACTGGTTATGGGTTGTTTTTGGGGTTTTTTTCTTCTTCGCGATGTGCTTGATCCTCACCATTGTTGGATTTCTTGGTAGAGAGGTTTCAGAAAATTTTTGATGAGAGATCTTTTTTTGGTGCAGAGAGTGATGGATCGTGAGCAGTAGAAACCCTAAACGTTCTGGAGAGTGTTAAGAGAGAGAGGCCGAGAACCAAGAGAAGAGGCAACGTTTTTTCTGTTGTGTAGTCGAATAGTCAGGCCATGATTGGCTGCATGTCTTGTCACTAGATGACAAAAAATCTTTGTTCCCCCCCCCCCCCCCCCTTTATTCTTTTATTTTGAAAACAAACTGAAATGGGCTTGGATAATTGGGCCCGGATTTGATTTTGTGGACCCTAGTAGTCCTTCTAGAAAGAGAGAAAACAAATCAACAAACCTCTCTCCCTTTTCTTCCTGGACGAACATTATTCAAGGTAGCAAAATCCAAGGGAGGACCTTAGACTTTCAAACCGATTTGTGTCCAATGCCTTTGTGAAAATGTCAGCAACATGTTTCTCTGTAGGGATATACTCTAGCTTGATCTTCTTGTCTTCCACAAGCTCTCGAATGAAGTCGTGCCTGATGTCTATGTGCTTAGTTTTGCTATGTTGCACAGGATTCTTCGAGATATTAATGGCACTGATGTTGTCACAGAATAATGTCATGACATCTTGTTTGACATTATACTCTGCAAGCATCTGCTTCATCCATAAAAGCTTAGTGCAGTTACTACCAGCAGCAATGTACTCGGATTCAGCAGTAGATAGAGCTATGCAATTTTGCTTTTTGCTGAACTAGGAGACAAGAATATTCCCGAGATAAAAACATCCACCATAGGTACTTTTTCGATCAGGAATACTTCCTGTCTAATCAGCATCACAATATCCTACTAGTGTAGAGGATGTGTCGAAAGAGTATAATAGGCCTAACTTAGTTGTACCTGATATATATCGGATAATCCTCTTGGCTTGAGCTAGATGGCTTGTCTTTGGGTTTGCTTGGTAGCGAGCACAAACTCCTACTGAGAAAGCAATGTCAGGACGACTTGCTGTAAGATACAATAGGCTTCCAATGATGCTTCGTTAGAGACTTTGATCAACAGGTTCGCCTTGATCATCCTTGGTGAGCTTTACATAGTTAGCGATGGGAAATCTCTCTAGTATGAAGCTTTTTCCAAACCAAACTTATTTATAATGTTCTTGGCATACTTGCTTTGGAAGATAAACATGTCATTATCCATTTGTTTGATCTGGAAAGCTAAAAAGTAGGTTAGCTCACCGACCATGCTCATCTCGAATTCAGATTGCATATGTTGAACAAAACGTTCCACCATCTTGTCTGACATTCCTTCAAACACAATGTCATCAACATCAATTTGAGCAATCATAATGTTGCTTCCTTCTTTCTTCAAGAATAGAGTTATGTCAACTCCTCCTCGAGTGTATCCATTCAGAATTAGAAACGGTGTTAGACGTTCATACCAGGCTCGAGGTGCTTGTTTGAGACCGTACAGGACGCCATCTTGATTCCACTCTTCGAGCAATCGCCTTGCTCTGTTAGTTCAAGTTGTCGTTGAACGTTTTGGTTACGTGCAGTCTTCACTCACGCAATCAGTAAACCCTCAATCACCTAACTCTCAATAGTTAATGTGATACACAATATCCTCAGCACAATATACAACCTCTCAACCCGTAAACCTTCACGTCTAAGAGCTCTATATAATATTGCTAGGAAACAATAGAAGACCATGTGATTGCTAAGGAGGTAGCCTGAGCTTTTATAGCAATCGATCAGAATCCAAACCCTATTGGGTTTTCCTTTTTGGCACCGTCTTTCTTCTTTTCAGTTCACACCGAATACAGCTGGAGCTTTCACAATCCTAATTGTAGCCGTACTTTATGAAGAACATAAACTTTCCTGATTTGCGTCGAACAGGATGTCAGCCGAGATGTCGACCAAGATGTCATGAAAAGATATCGTACACGATGTTTCGACATTCTTTATGACATCATTTCTTGTTTCTTAAAAAAAGCCAATCATCAAAAAAACGTCGTAACTACAATCTCCCCCTTTGGCTATTTTTAAGGTCAGCATTCCTCTTCAGCGACGTCGGCAGTCTTGTTCGTGAGTCGTTTCTTGTGCCAGTACGTCTTACTCCCCCTTGCTGGCTCAAAAAGAGCCAAAACCCAAAAAAAAATTCGAACAATAGAACAAGGAGTAATACAGAAAAAACTTAACTCACACAAATTCTCGATCAACAGTCGAGAAAATGAGTGAAACATGGTCAATGCAAATTAAAATTTTAAAATTGTTCAGTTTTGAGGACCCATAAAGAAATAAAAATTCAAACATAACTACTGCTAGAACTAGCAGTATCATCTTCAGTAGCTGTTGTAGAGTAACAAACAGAAGACACAATATGCTTACCCAGTTCGGTGACTCCGCACCTACGTCTGGAGGCACTCTGCCAGTGGAAAGGTTTTCACTATTTGGTATTCAATAGTACAACTTCAAGCATCAACTAGCTATCACACAAGCTATTGTCCTAAGCTACTAGAGATCTCACCGTCAACAACCTCGACCATGGACTCCCCCTGTCTTTGAGAACGTCTCAATTCCACCTTTCGAGCAAGCTTATGCTCGGTTGCGTTGTCTTCGATAATTTTCTTCGTGAGTCTTCAATCACGAACAAAACCCAATAGATTACCGACACTCAAATCTCCTCGACTTGATGTATGTAATCGAAAGCGTCCTCTCTAAATAGATCATCCTCTCAATCCGCTCGTTTTACACGGTTAAGAGCTCTGTCAATTTAGTATAGAGAAAGGAACTAAGTTGCTAAGGGGGTAGCGCCTGCTTGCCTAATAGGATACCTATTCCGATTAGAAAATCCCTTGCCGCCTTGCTTTCTTTTGCAAGTGACAAGTTGGCATTGCCACCTTCATTAACTATTGCTTGCGTGTCTTTCTTCCAGCTGGATCTTTCCTTAACTCGTTCATGCTTTGACTTCTTCTCGCGCACATCTTCTGTGAGTAAAACATGAAGTCTTCGATGTCTTGCCTATAACTGCGAGTATCATGTCGCACTAACTGTGTTGCAAAATGTTGTCCGACATCTTGATTTTGCGCTAAAAATATGTCGATAATGAACGTAGTAACAGTGTTTATTGTGTTTGGTGAGAGAGAAATGAGAAGGCGAACAGACACACCATTTCTTCTTCTTTTTTCCATTTTTTAATTAATTATTAATCATATAATTTAATTATTAATGATATTAATTCTACCAAATTAGCAAAGGGTGGGGTGTTTATTGGTTGATTTTGGAGCAACCATAATAAAGAAGAATGGAGCTTATTTTGTATGAAGAAGAGAGAGGTATGGAGGAAGAAGAAGGATTGAGAGTAAAATGGTACATTTTGAAATTTTAAAACACTTACAAGGGTATTTTAGTCTTTTCACCTCAAAAGTTAACAGATGTTTGAAAAAAATGGACGGAAATGGCTTTAGGTATTAACGGTGATAATTTTGCAAATTTAAAGTACCCACAATGCCAAAAAAAAATTAGGGTACTAGGTGAAAATTGTCAACTTTAGGGGTAGTCATGTGACATTATCCCTTTAAACTACTAATTCATCCTACTCCCTAAATCAATGCAATTTAATTATTCATAGCAATTGAAGACATATTCAAGCAATTGATGAACATTTAAAAGAAGAGAGAATAGATAGAGAGATAAAACCCAATTGCATACTCAATCTTCATAAAATCTTCTATCTTCACGATGTACATACAACATTGAACCTTACTCCTATGCTATCTCTCCTATACAAGACATAATCTCTCTCAAAATATAGAAAATCTTGTTTTTATCTCTAGATAGGCTCCCATAGGTTAGAGACCGAGAGAGCGTATATATATAGGCTATACACGGGGTTTGTGTAGAGACTACACCGGGCCCGTGTAGAACACGTTTTTCCTAATTCCTATAGAATTCCTATTTTCTTCTTAAAACCTAATTTTTTCTTGACTGCACGCCAAGGTGCACATGGGCCGTGTATATCCTCCTTCTAGATGACTTTGGATTCTTCCTTTTGTTGTGATCTGTCATCTTTTCGCCAACTCATCATCGTCTAGGATTTTGGGCTTTTGCTTGGTTTGGTCTTCATGATCCTTCTTAGGCTTCACGGTAATGCTTCTTTTTGGCCTGAAAACATGTATTTTTTGCAAAAATCTAGGAATACCAAGTAAGTATGAAATGGGATAATAGCCGAGAACGAGTGTTCTTGCAATCAGTTATTCAACATATTCGAGGTGCATGTGAAATTCTGTCAAATAAAAGATCTACAATACAGCATGTATAACTTAAATCAGACGCATATACATAAAGAGAGATCGAATCAAGCACATATCACCAAAATTCTTCTACACTCATGAACTTTGAAATAGTAACGAGATTAATGCCAAGCAGATTCGATCTAGTGAAAATCTTGCCGATTTGTTCACTAAAATCTTGTGACATCTACATTCGATAAGTTAAAATGAAGAATTGGCATGTGCCGACTTAGAAAGCAACCGAAGTAACTTTGTCAATCATCAAGAGGAGCAATGATCAGGGGGAGAAAGTATATGAGAACGATCACATTCTAGACTTATGTGTGATACACTCTTTTTACCTATCGATTTATTCATACAAATATTTAGACTATTGGGTCTATAAATTCAATAATCCGGATATGCATACTCATCTAAAATTTGTTCATATGTTTTCGTATAAAATTATCCGATCATAAATTCCTTCGTTTGAAACTCGAAACCCATCATCGATACTATCGATTATGGCCCGAAATTCACAAATCTCCCAACGCCTGAGCTACTTGAATTGCCATTTTTGTTGGTACGAGGTAAATGCAATTTCTCAAATTTGTTTCAAAATGATTTTTCCTATTTTGGTTTATTGGTATGTGATTTGTCTTTTTTTCCGAATTGAATGTATGGTATTTCGAGTAAATTGATTTTTTATTCAAAACCATTTTGATCATGTCTGTTATGATTTTCCAAATTGTATTTATTGTCTTTTACATGTTGTCGGGCAACGATAGGTTCTTTGACATATTGGTTGGTTACAAGAGGCATGGAATAGTACAATGACGATTTTGGGTTCGATTGTCAGAACACAATCAGCTGATACAACAGCCTATCAAGTTGGCAAAATTTCATAGAATGACTTTACAAGTGGAACATTTGTGGAGATTGTGCTTGAATCAACGTTGAATTAGAGCTGGAATGTTATTTTTCTTGCATAGGAAATGTTTACAATTGTATCATGTTAAAAAGTAAAGTTCTGTATAAGAGAGTTTATGTTTCTGTACCTCTCAATACATAGTCCATGTCTAGTTCTTAGATAAAAGCGTTTAAATTCATGTATGCATAAACAATATCATATTTTGGTTGGAAGAAAATTACAATTCATAAAACGGGTAATAAAACTTGCTTTTTTAAGTAAAGGCTCATTTTATATATAAGAAACGAAAGGCTCTTTTTGTCAATTTTGTTTTAGGCTCCAATAATTGTTGAACCAAAATGTAGTATAAATTTGTGAAAGTGATAATGAGAAAAAACAGTCGAGGCCATTTTCTTGTCTTTGGTTTCATGTGTTTTCTTGCATGTTTTTTAAATTAATTTATAATTTTATCAACCAACTTTTGGTTTCACTGTGAACCAACATTACATGTAATTTTCACGACAATAGTAGACTAGTTCAAGATTTTAAGAGTGATGTTTGAAATGGCGCAAAATGAGGCTCTTCTGACATGGAGTCCGACAGTATTGGACTGGGCTTAATCTGGCTCGATTCTTGATTAGCTCGTTCTTTCGGTGGGGCTGATATATATAGCCCAAAATGAGACGGGCTGATCTCTGACTCGAGCGGGTTGGGCCTGGCCGACGTCAACTCCCAATAGGAGACACACAAGCCAGATTGAGTAGAAAATATAAATCCAGTGCGTGTGTAGGGTATTATTGTAATTTAGATAAGTTAAAAAAGGCGGTGTTGTTGAAAACTTGAGAGATGAAGGAAGGAACAGCATGTCCTCCCTCGTGTTCCAACGGACTGTCGGTTTTCTCAGTAAACACCATCCGTTACTCTCACATTTTTCTCAATGGCTGTTTCTTTGACTATTTTCACTAACTGAAAATGTTGCTCTCTTTTGCAACTTATTGCTCTTTTATTTTTGTCCTCACTTCTTTTTCAAATGTCCACTAGTGAAAAGTTTCTACTTCAAACTTAATAATTTATCATCAGCAAAAGTGAGTAAATAAAATATAATAATTGTGAAGTGTAGACGAAGATGGTAATTAGTGAAAATGATGCAATTGGTGGTTAAGCTGTCATTGTTGGAGTGTGAGTTCGTTCTTGTTAGGGAAAAATGTAGCTGGCAGGGAATAAAAAGTTGTATTCTAAGAAAACAAGTGTCCCAATCAGGATTTTGAATTTTCCCACAAAAAGCTTCTAATTAGCTTTTATCTTCTTGACTATACCCTCTACTGCAAGGCTATGTCTGTACCACTTTACATTCTAATCAATTACCGATCTTCACATTCAAACCATTGACTCAATAATATATTAGTTTGCATGTAGTCTTTAGTCATAGTTATAATCATTGTGCAATACTATATAAAACTCATATATATTGGATTAAAATAAATAAGAGATAATTAACAGCCACATATAAATGGAAGAAATAAAATGAAGATATGTTGGGTGATTTGTCATATGAAATGACGGTTTAGCCCATATAGAGTGGAGGAGGAGAAAGGAGGAGGGTCCAAAAATTGCATGCAACGGGACAAACCGGAACAAAGGGACTTGACCTTTTTTCGCTCCATGCACCACTCTCATATCAAGCTTTCATTCAATCTGGGTTTCATGCTCACGCCAGGTGCTCCACAAAAACAATAAATTATTATTATTACATCAGTTCGTTTTCTTAATTAATTAATTTATTTATTACAGTTTTTATTTACTTGGAGGGCCAGTGATGAGGATGGAGGGTGACGAGGAGAAATTTGTCCGCAAGTGAAAGTGAAAAGATACGAAAATGAGGTCGGTGGACCCAATCCAGAGCCGCAAAACGACACCGTGAGAGCAGCATGAACAGCTACACCACCACAATTTTCTCTGTCCTCGCAATAAATTCCCCAAAATTTGTGAATTATTTCAAGGGAAAAATAAGGAAATTCAATAAATGGTGGGAGAAAATAAATAATTACATGGGGGTGTATGTGTGAGTGAATCTGGAGGACACCGAATGAGAGAAGGAGCTCAGTAATAACATGTATTAATTTCTCCACACTCCATATTTGGTTACATTTATTTAAGAGAGAGAGAGAGAGAGAAGCATCAGGAAATGGCCATCCCTTGATTCCCTTTCCTCTCCATCTTCACTCTCTCTCACTCTTAAATTTCTGATTCCCTCAAATTGCTTCATCATCGGATCATATGGCCACTTCATCGTCATCCGCAGCTTTCTTTGGAATCAGAGAAGAGGAGCAAATGAAGCAGCAGCATTCGTCCTCATCCACTCCGCCTCCGCCCACCGCCCCACCGCCGCCACCACAGAAGAAAAAGAGGAACCAGCCAGGAACACCAAGCAAGTATCCAAACAATTTTTGTTATCATATATATATATGTATACACTATAAATTTTCTTATAGAAAAAAGACAAAAACAAAACCCTAGTTTTTTCCGAGCTATAGTTGAAACATATATATAGACTTAATTTCTAGCTGCTAGTACCACGTCCATGGACATGGGATTATTCACTTTTGTCTTTAAATTGTTTCTGTTGTTTGTAATTTTTGTTTATGTATTTGTTGTTTGTCATTTCTCATGAAATTAAATTAACAAAAATGGTGATTGCAGATCCAGATGCGGAGGTGATAGCGCTATCTCCCAAGACTCTAATGGCTACAAACAGGTTCATATGTGAGGTGTGCAACAAAGGGTTCCAGAGGGAGCAGAACCTGCAGCTCCACAGAAGAGGACACAACCTGCCTTGGAAGCTCAAGCAAAAGACCAACAAGGAGGTCAGGAGGAAGGTGTATTTGTGCCCGGAGCCCACCTGCGTCCACCACGACCCCTCTCGCGCTCTCGGAGACCTCACCGGGATTAAGAAGCACTACTACCGCAAGCACGGGGAGAAGAAGTGGAAGTGCGACAAGTGCTCCAAGCGCTACGCCGTCCAGTCCGACTGGAAAGCTCACTCCAAGACCTGCGGCACCAGGGAGTACCGCTGTGACTGCGGCACCCTCTTCTCCAGGTAATTATTATGTAATCAATAGTCTCAATTTTATTTATATAATTTTTCATAAAAACAAGTCTCGGAGAATTCATATATAAGAATAAGTTGCCAAGCTTGTTTGGTTTAGGACTTTACAAAAAGGCTAAAAGCTGTGATTCTTTTTTCTCTATATTTACATAACAAAGGTTTGGTTTTGAAAAAAATTGTTTTTTCACATTAGTACTAGCATGTGAATTCAGAGCTGTGGAAGGTGCATATAGGAGGGTGTCGGAGGAATTCTAGGAAATTAAAAAAAAAAAAAAAAAAAAAGTGTTTTTAGTGTATGTGTTTGTTTTTATTTTGCTGGTATAGTATAGTATATAGTAGTCCTCGAGAGCCCCGCCCGAAAATGATCGAGGCTGTAGCTTTTATCTTATTCACGTGTTGGTATGTCCATTGTAGAGAATGGCCTTGTTCTCTTCTGCCTTGGGATCACTTGCTTTTCTTCATTATTAATTAACACTACTTCATGTTTCCACAGCCTAACCCCAAACCAAACACAGTTGAATTGAATTGAATTGTGCACTTGCATGGTCAAAATATATATAATCTCAAGTTTTTTTTGGTTTCTGGGTTTCGGACATTTAATGGTGATGATGATCAAGTCCTGAAATGGGCTTCTTGATTGATTGATTATCTTTCGCAATCTTGGTATTATTCTTTGGTCGCATTTATTGAACATCCAGTTCTTGAAATAGAAGTCTAGCCCTAATTACTCTCACTCAGACATTGCACACCATTGCCAATGAATTTCACTATATGCACAGTAATTAATTATATTTATTAACTCGTCATTACTCTATTTTTTATAATTAATTATGAAATTGGGACAGGCGGGACAGTTTCATCACCCACCGGGCCTTCTGCGACGCCCTGGCGCAAGAAAGCGCTCGGCAGCCACCTTCGCTGAGCGCCCTCAGCAGCCACTTGTACGGAAGCACAGCCGGCATGGGGCCGCAAATGACCCAAGACCCTAACCATTCCGGCGACGTGCTCCGGTTGGGCGGCGGGAGCCGGTCGGGGGGTCAATTCGACCACCTCCTCCCCCCGTCCATGGGCTCCTCTTTCCGCCCTCCCAATATGACTCACAGCTCCTCTGCTTTCTACATTCCCCACCAGCACCAGCACCAGAATCAGAATCAGAATCAGAACTATCAGGACGACCAGTCGTCCCAACATGGCCTCATTAATCACAACAAAAACTTCCAAGGAGAGTTAATGCAGCCCTACAGTCATAGTAATGCCTTCAACCTCGGCTTCCTTCCCAACAATAACAACTTGGGAAGCATCGACGGAGAAGGGTCTAATAATATTTTCTCAAGCAGTGTGATGGGAACCCAGATGAGCTCTGGGGTCCCATCACTCTACAGCAGCAGCAGCAATAACAATAATAATGCCATGGCTCAGATGTCTGCGACCGCGCTTCTCCAGAAGGCGGCGCAGCTGGGATCCACCTCCAGCACCAACAACACCAGCTCCTCTCTCTTGAGAAACTTTGCCGGATCATCGAAATCATCATCAACGGACAGGATCGTCGGGAACAGCTTCGGGGGCATGTTCAACGACAATAACAGCAACAATTTGCAAGACCTAATGAACTCGCTGGCGAGCGGAGGGTCCACCATGTTTGGAAGCGGGAACAATGCGTTCGGGCACGATGAAGAGAGCACATTCAACATGGAGAACAGCAGCAACAATGGAATGTCCGGGGGGTTCGGGGCCGTCGAGGATACGAAACTGCAGCAGCAGAATGTGACCGTTGGGATGGGAGCGGCCGGGTCGGATAGACTCACCAGAGATTTTCTGGGCGTGGGGCAGATAATGAGGAGCGTGAGCGGCGGCGGAGAGGGAGGCGGCGGATTGGACGGGCGTGTGAATGCTGCGGCGGCGGGAGGGCATAATAGTCAGTCTTTTGGGGGGAGGAATTTTCAGTGATGACGAGGGGACAAGAATTACTAGGTACAACAAAGTTAACTACAGCAGGTACGTGAAAAAATAGTATTGATTGATTAATATATTAATATTTGTGTTGATAAATGTGTGTAAGAGATATATAGTACGTAGTGGATTGAGAAATAATAATAGTTAAGATGGAGGGACTGACACAGTGGAGGGTTGCACGGGGGGGCAGGGTGTTTTGGAGGGCTTTGTTTCTCTTCTCTCTTCTTGTCTTTTTCTTTTTATTTTCTTTTTGCTTCTGCTCTTCTCATTTGGCTCCTCCCACTCACTATTCCTCTCATAAATATAATAGGAAACTGAATTTAGGTAGTTTTACCAATGCCTTTATTAATTTGTTAAATAAGTTATTTAATTTAGTTTTAAGTTTTTTATGAAACATACTTTAGTTAGTTCATAAACCAAATAAGTGTGAAATGAGAAACGAATAGAAAGAAAGAAACATTGGTACCACCTGTTATGGGGACAAGACAACAGATGTCAAATGTAAGATGGGACACTTTACTGCATATATGCCGTGACTACTATGTCTTGCAATTGCTTGCCAACACTTTCTCTCCCACCTCATCATTTTCATAGATTTATGCTTAGATTTTCCCTCCATTATCATATGTAAATCTGGAAATAAATCACTCACCAATCTCACTGGCCCCAAATTGTGTTTGTTCTTATCTTATATATATATTTTATGAATATTATTTGGTTTTATATAATATATTCTTTTTTACGATATTATTATATTAAATTGAATTTTTTAGTAGACTGATCACATTATTTGATGAATTGACTGTTAATTTTTTTTCTTCTTGTCAGGTACAAATGAATCATGTTTTTGTCTTGATGATATCGGAGGAGGCAACTTTAAGTTGTGATGGAGAGGTTTATTTTCCTTTTTGCTTGATCTCCTCAAGTGTACAAGAATGAATACCAACATCATGAGAACCCTTTTAATTTCCATACATTTTGGATTATGAATTTTGCGGAGGATCCATAATGTTGTTGTTTCGTTATTATTGTTAGCTTTACTTAATGATTGAGTATTAGCTAGGTAGGTAGCTAGTGATGAGCATTTATAAAGAGGAAATAGCATAATTTAATTTAGGTGTCTCGTTGGAACTACCTATTAATGCTTACTCAACTCTTGATGTAGTACCAAATGCTATAGCTAGCTGGCTACTCAATAAAGGAACTTTAGTTATACATGTTTGTTTCTTCAATATGGAACTTTGAATGAGTTTTATTTCTCCTTGAATTCCTTAGTTATTGATTTTCTTCATCGGAATTCATGACCACATGCATGCTAATTATTACAATTTCACACATTGCACCCAATTTTATATATATATATATAACTACTATTTTTTTTTCATTAATCTAAACTAAAATAAATTATAAAAATTGTTAGTTTATATAGGTAAATCTTATAGTATTATATCTTTTATTGAGTAAAATTGTTCGACAATGAAGAAGTAAGAGGTACACATTCCACCTAATATTAGAATAAAAGTTCGTGCAAAAAGAGTCAATGATAACAAACACAAAAAATTCAATTACGTGAATAATAAAAAATGAAAGTGTTGATAAATAAAGTATGTGATAACCTCTAAATATCAAAATTATTAATCTTGTTGAGCCAAGGAATATGCACCTTTACTTTCCTCCATAAATTGAGTACCAACTTTTATCATTTTACTTAGAAGACATGCAATTACACAAATTCAAAAATATATATCTCCAAGTAACATCTTGGAACATGGTTAGAAATGTGACTTCAAAATAAGTTTAAATGTGAACCTAAAGTATTCCGATTATATCAAGATACAAGAATGAAGAAAAAAAACATGAGATTAGGATTATAATTAAATCAAATTATAACATATGTACAAAATGTTTCACATCAAATTTTGAGTTTGTTTGGAGATTAATTATAGTAAATTCAAAATAACTCAATTATATAAATATTTTTAAACTTCAAATATTTATCAAAAAAGAAATTAAAATATTTTAAGAAAAAGTTAAATGATGCTCATCAAATAAGAAGTAAAAATACAATTAGAAAAAGTTAGATGATGCTCATCAAATAATAATGTACAACTTTGATAATGTGTACATATGTTGGGTAGGAGGATGCACTTCTGTAAAAACTCCTCTTTAAACGAGAATTAAAAAATTGTTATCATCTAAAAGATGATAATAATCAATACTTTTAATAAATATATGAATTAATAATGAATGAAATGAAATAATTAATTATAATGATATGAGTGAAACGCATGACAAAAATTAAACCCCTAGTCTCGCTTGCACCCATTTCATAAAAACCTAAATTTCTCCTAGTAACCGCACACTCAACCCCTCACTCTTTGTCACACTTTTAACCCTCAGCTACCACTAACTCCAATGCCCCATCGCTCCTTCTCAGACATCGTGCATGCAGTCGATTGTTATGCTTGATTTTTTAGTCATGTCTGCGTCGCCGTTGACAGTGTCAATTTAGATTTTTTGCCGTCACGCAACACTAAATTAATCTCCATTCTCTTGTTAACGTTTATATTTCATTTATAAAATTGAGTTTGGATTGTCTCATCTAGGTTGACTATGTCTCTGAATATTTTATATCTCGTGGTAGGATTTTAACCGGACTTGTTTTTATTGGTAATAAATGTCTTCTTTATGTATTTAATATTACTCTACTTTCCAATTCCAATTTTTTTATAATTTATTGGTTCTTATATTTTGCTGCATATGATGCTTTCACAAATTACAATATTTCGCTTAAGATTTTGTTAGGTTTGCTCTTCTAGTTTTGTTCATGTTAGGAATTTACTTAATATGTTTTTGTTTAGAATTGCATAGATTTTTTATCATGTTGCATTTTTTTATTTTTTGCATGTGAAAAATATTAGTCACTAATAAAATATATTCACCGTGTGAAATCAAAACACACACCGCAAAAAATGAAATATGAAAATTTTGGTTGGAATTTTCAGTATATTTTCTCGATTTAATAAGAAATTAAACTTAATTTCATTTCTTTAAAGCGTGTGTTAAAATAAAACATGTACTATGCACGTACGCAATAAAATAAAACACAACTTATATAAAATGAAATGTGAATTACAATATGAAAATAAGTTTGTGAATATGAAACATGTACTATGTACATACGTTTGTATCTAAGCTCATGGTTTTAAAAAGATGTTCTTAGTATCAATTTCATATTATGCTTCTTAAATGATACATTAACAAATGGAACCACGCCTTTAACAATGAAACAATCTTTCAGAAAATGAAAAGTTGGATGAAATAATATTATGACAACAACAAAATAAAATTTACGGTGCAAAAATGAAATAAAAAGTCGAGACAATATATATTATATGAAATCAAGTATTTGACATTGAAATATAACATTCGTGCTACATTCAAATATTTGTTCCATCTTAAAAATGATCTTATATTCGTGTTTGTGCTACACATTAACAACACATACAATTATCATAGGGCATATGGAGAGGCACAATTTGTGTGTGATTTTGGTTATTAGGGTTTTAGTGTGAAATTAGGCATAATTTATATTCTCAAAACAAGAAAACTCGAACCTCTCCCCTAAAATTTTAAATTTTACGATTGAGTCATAAATGCATTCAATTAATCAACATAATAAAAATACAAATGTCCTTTCATAATTATTAAATTATAATGTTAAATTTGGAATTCTCACTACTTTTGACAGCAGTGGCACTCAAAAATGAAAATAACGTGATACGTTAAAACAATATTTGATGACCATAAATAATTTATATGTTTTAAATTAAGATAATAATTTTCACTTAATTACATATATATATGTAGTTTCATTTACGTGATTTGCTATACATATACATGGATAGTAAAGGAAAGGGATAATCTCACCTAACTACAGCTAGTTTGACACGGATATCACATAACTACAATTAATTTATTTTTTCACCTGTGAGGTGCCTTGACTTTGGTAATTCTCACTCAGCTACAAACCGTTAAGTTTTCAGTTAATTTTTCGTGTAAAATGACCAAACTACCCCTAAATATCATTTAAATTTTCAAAGACATGCTATTGGCCCTCTCTCCTCTCCCTCTCTCTGTTGTACTGATTTCTGGCGAGCCTCCTGCTGGGCGACGCCCAGATCGTCAACGGGCACAAGGTCAGCGACCCTCGGCGAGGGTCCACCGCAAGGGAGTGCACCTCCCTCCACCTGAACCGCCACGAGTGGAGCGTGCTGGTCTGCTCCGAACCGCCATTGGGGGCGCTCAAGCCCACGATCTCGAGTCGTAATCGACCCACAACTTCAGCTTCTCGCCGCTGTTGAGCTTGAGATTGAGGGACAAGACGGTGCTGACCCGGTCGGAGACGAGGCTGCACAGATCGACGCCGACGTGGTTCGCGTCAAGATCGCCGACGTCCCGGTCCATGGAGGTGTCGAGTTCGACCCCGAGAAACTGATTTTCTCGGGAGAGTAGACTCGAAGCCCTAGGGGACGAAGAGAAGGGCGAGACCGTCTCTGTCGCGGTCGCTGGGTGAGATGGAGAAGAAGAACTCAGTCGAGAACGACGTCGTTTTGGAGCCAACCAGAAACCGCAGTGGCTTGGCGTGGAGGAGGAGGCCGGAGCTGGAGGCGGAGGGGCGCGTGAGCTTCATGCCGGCGCCGGAGACCATCTAGGCGTCGCCCAACAAGAAGCTCGCCGGAAATCAGCACAACAGAGAGAATGAGAAAAGAGAAAGGGTCAATGGCATGTCTTTGAAAATTTAAATGATATTTAGGGGTAGTTTGGTCATTTTACACAAAAAATTAACTGAAAACTTAACGGTTTGTAGCTGAGTGAGAATTATCAAAGTCAAGGCACCTCACAGGTGAAAAAATAAGTTAGCTGTAGTTATGTGATATCCGTGTCAAACTAACTGTAGTTTGGTGAGATTATCCCTAAAGAAAATATAAATTAAAAAGAATAACGGATTTATCGGTCATACAATCAAACATTTACATGACATGACTTTGAAAGAATTAGGGACAATCTTACAAAATTTACCTTCCCTTACATGTAATTTATGAACATAATTATTTTAGAAAGAAGCAGCAAAAGCATATCAGAAAATTTCTTGTCCACTAGTTTATTACATCCACCATCACCAGTTGACTCTTTACAAAAGTTGGAAACCTTTATTTACTACTCGATATTATTTTAAACATCGAATTAACAATTATATGCAATTGACAACTTTACGAGTTCCGGAGAGAGTTAAATAGACTTTTCAAAAATATTTGATTGGGCTTTGGTTTATGAATTTTTGTGAGTGGGGTTGGTAATTGGTTCCCATTTTAAGTAGGACCAAGCGGCAAGACCATTCCCAAGGTTTAGCATGAATGGTAGTTGTAGTATGAGATGGAGGAGGTATAAGTCCGTGATTGGTTAGTTTTCTTGTAAAATGCTCCGTGACATGGTCGGAGATGTGCTGAACAAAAATGTTAAAATATGTCTTAAGATGACAAAGTTAAAATATGTTTTTAACTTATTATTGGGTTAACCTGAAATATGATTTTAGACTACTAAAACTCGATCTAAATTAAGGTGAAACATATTTTTATGATCTAGGATAAAACATATTCCCAATGTCACAAGTTCAAAACGAATAATAGGTAAATGAGAAATTGAATCTCCAAAAACCACTTAAAATAGTGTTGTTGAGAAAATAAGTTGTGCAAAAAAATTGAGGGCCGAAGCCCTCCACATTTTCTTACGCCCAAAATATTTTTCTACAAAGTTTTTCAATTTGTAAATTGGAAATAATATTTTCCAATGTGTAACTATCAAATAAATATTTTCAAAATTAGTAAATTTAGGATTATATATTTTTCCAAATCATAAAATACGAAATAATATTCTTCCCCTTGTAAATTGAACAACCATTTGGGACAATCGGGCTGCGTACATTCGGAAAGTACGCAACCAATTCGCGCTGCTTACAAGAATATACGCAGCCAAATAATATTCGGGTTGCGTACAGTCTTGTACGCAGCGCGAAATTGCTGCATGCATACTTGTTCGCGGCCCGAATGGCTTATATACGCAACCCTAAATAATTTATTTTATTTATTTAATCATATATTCTCAAAAGTCACACTCTCAACCACCCATTTACTGATCTTTTCCTCTCCTTCATAGCTTCCTCTTCCTCCTCTGTCTTTGCCTCTCCTCCTCCGTCCTCTTCCTCCTCACAGCCTCTCCATCACAACCTCTCCTCCTCCGTCTCGGCAAGCCTCGTCCTCTCCCACCGTCGTCCTCTTCCGCCTCTCCTCCTCCGTTTTTAACAGCCTCTCACAATGTCCACTTTCTGGACGTCGGTTGGTTCTTCTCCGTCACTCACCGGCGGCGAATCTCCGCACTGATCGCAGCGTCTCAGGTTGTGCTCACAATCTCCAATCAACCCTAATTTGGCATAAGTCCTCCGTTCTTTCTCTACAGTTTGGCGAACCCAGACTTCTCGTTGCCGTTGTGATGACGAATAAGGCTCCGAAGGTATGTCCCCAAGCTGCAGTTTGGCGAACTCAGGCTTCTCGTTGCCGTTGTGATGACGACTGAGGCTCCGAAGGTATGTCCCTAAGCAATTATCTGAATAAATTAACTCTCCATCGGGTCTTTTTTTTTCTATACATCATCTCTCAACCCTTAATTTAACATTCAAGTTCTGAATGATTTTGTGGCTTAAACCTGCTCTAAACCCTAATTTTGTGGGATTTGAAGTGTCCTTGACCGAGTTGAATGATTACTAGAATTTGTGGTTAACTGGTTTATGAAGTTGTTTTATCTATAAGAGATGAATCCTTATAATATGCTTATTATGAGTATTTGCTTGACAGTTAGTACGGTGTGTTTGATTATTATTGATGAAGCATTGGTGAATTTGTGATTTTTGTGAATTTGTATACAGATTTGGTTTCGTGATTTTTGTGAATTTGTATACAGATTTGAGATCTATTTGAGTTGAATTGGGTTTTTTGTGATTTGGGTTTTGTCTACTAATTTGGATTTGGGATTTGATTTGGATTTGAGATTTCTCCGGCTACTGGAATTTGGAATTTCCGGCTGGGATTTTTTATTTATTTTAATTATTTGGGGCTGAGTACGGTATAAAAAATGCAGCGCGAATTCGGGTTGTGTACTGTATGCAACACAAACCCCTTTGCGCTTCGACTCTTTCGATACGTACTGTTCACATCCAAACGTTCGCGCTGCATTTTTTATGGATTTGGATGCATACAAAGTACGCAGCCCAATTGTCCATCTGGTGTAGTGTATTATGCCATTGATTGGAGTATTCTCTTACTTGAACAATAAGAAGAATTTTATTTGTTCCCCGAGAAAAAAAATTGGTAAGTTTTTCATTCATTCTTACTTGAACTAAAAGAAGAATTTTACTTATTTCCCAAAAAAAATAAATTGGTTAGTCTTTCATTCATGTTTCCTTTAGATTTCGAATACCATTGCTTATATATTCCAACACTATGCTAGAGTTGAAACACACAATGAAGACACCAAAAACGTACATAACGAAACATCAAATATTAAACCCTAGCCGACCTCGTCTCTCTCTCTCTCTCTCTCTCTCTCTCTCTATATATATATATATATATATATATATATATATATATATATATATATATTGATGTGGGCCCTCGCGGAGTCCCTTTTCGACATCTTCGTTCCCACATTTAGTGCCATATTAACCTCGTCCCGGTCTTAAAGAGCCCTATTCGTGATACTTTTACGCCTTTGGTCATGTTTAATGTGGATGTGCATAATACAGGTAAAAAGGGTCAAAACCGAGCTAAATCGAGGATTCGAGAAAGCAAAACAGCAAGAGAAAAGGAGGCTGAAGAAGTGACAATTGTTACGGTAGGTGTAACGATCGTTGCACCAGTTGTAACGATCGTTACAGTGATCGTTACACCACACAAGCTCGAGACAGTGAGTTGTGACGATGGTGTAACGATCGTTACACCTGCAAGTCGCAGAGAAGGTATAAAGCGCCGAATCAATGTAATTTCAAACCTATACAAGAGTGTAGAGGAGAGTGTCTTGCTATTTAACTGCTTAATATTCGACCACTTAAAATCACAATACATACTCACTAAAAAAACCTAAATTAATATAATAGAACATATATTTATATTAACTTTCGTACTTATATTGTAAAATAAATTTGTTAGTTGAAAAAATATTTGAATTTTGGGGCCAGGTTTTGGGTTTCGGTTAAAACCCGTATCACTAGGATTGTGATTGTGGAAAATTTATGATTGACCATTTGATGAAACATGCAAAATCATTCGCAGTAAAAATGCCAATTGAATTTCCCTCCCTTATCACTAGGATCATCCTGAGCCGGGGACCAAAGCTGCTCCGAAGCACTAATGTAGTTGGAAAGAAACATGCTCCTCTATCTTTCATCCCGAACCTCTTTGAAGGATCTCATGTCCCGGACATTGGACATCCTTATGATGGAATGTCAAAGAAAACATCTGGATCCACTGATGTTCAGAAAGATGTTGTGATAGAGCTGCGCGAGAAGATAAAGTTCCTGGAGAACACCAAAGACATCATGATCTCTAGAAAGACTATCTGTGAAGAAGTGCTCCTTGATCTCTTGCAAGACATAATGGTAAAGAAGAAAATTGAGGATGCACCTGAGGAGGAAGACACTGCGCATGAGGAAGATGATGAGGAATCCAGCTCCGCCAGTATCTAATCGGTTACCATTTCTATGAACTTTTCTTTTGAACAAAACATTTTTTGGGTAATTGTTTCAAACTTATTCACCTCGGGGGAATGTCCGAGTAGAACATATGTAAGACTCTTATTGAAGCCCTGGTGCTTATAGGTTGGTTCTTTCTTCGCTTCATGATATATCTTGCTGTGTGAGCATATTTGGTTTGATTGCATATGTCTTCTTGGCATATTTTTGAGGCAATCAGGGGGAGTAATACAGACTAAAGGCTAGTTGAGACTAGCTTTCACGTGGAGAAGGACAAGAAGAACGCGAAGATAGAGCTCACTGAAGAAATTAGCATTACTTGCATATCATATCGTTTGTTTTAACATCTTACGACGCATCATGTCTAACCATATGTCTCAGACATCATACAGTCTGAGCTATTGTCAAGAGGATTAAAGACTCTCTCTCCATGACACGTGAAGAAAGGAGTGCTCGCCCTAAAAATAGCCAAGGGGGAGATTGTGGTTCCTCCAAAAGGTGGCTATTTTATATGGTGGAAAGATGTCCAACCATATGTCACGACCTTAGAGGTCGATGCTCAAAACGGATTATGTCTAACCAAATGTCTCGGACATTATGATCAGACATCTTAGCAGAAGGCTTTCATGGAGTTTCCATATTTAGATGATCTTTGAATGATTGCATTCGAAACAACAGTGTAACAGCAAAAAGGAAACACAAAGAAGACATGATCGGCAAGAATCGTCAAGGCGCGTCAAGAGGACTTTTTAGGAAACCCTAAAAAGGATACTCGCTGATCCTCTACATATAGGTGCTCGTCCCATCCCGTAGAAGTGTGCTGTGTAGTTATATCTTATTTCATAATATACAGAGTTCCTAAGTGTGTTAGACTAGTGTGTTAGGGAGCTGTATGTTGTAGCTAAGATTATACCTTGTGTGATCAAACAAATACTCGAGAGAATGATTGTTTGACTGAACCGGACGAACTCGCACCAATAGAGATGCGTGCAAACCTTTGAAGAAACAACAAAGGAGGTACGGAACATTTGGATATGTTCTAAGAGTGAACTCGAGTCGGAGGCTCGTAGACAGGGGAAGACCCTGAGTTGAGTTACCAGTAGTATTAATACCATAAGAGCTTAGATTTGTGTAATAATCGTGAGAAGCTTTGTATGAGTGATTGATTACATATAGTAGAACTTGTTCACTGGCAGAGTGCCCCCAAACGTAGGTGACGTTGCACCGAACTGGGTAACAAACTCATGTGTCGTTTACTTTCTGTTTGGTATTTTATTATTGACTTTGTACCCGCAAGATGTCTGTCACTTAGTCCTAACATCATGATAGACATCTTGTGTTTCACCAGAATTTCACACAACGTCACCGATGTTGTTGCTTGACGCCGTCGTCGATTATCGCCACAAAGAACTAGAACCTCAGACGGTTCAAGTACTCCAACAACTCGTCGTTATTGTTCTTCGAGGGCGATGTTGTTCGCCAACCTTCGCGTGCTGGAGATAACTCCAACCGCAGCCATCCGCTGTAACATATGCTTTTCTTCCGGAAGAAGTTAACTACCCTCAACTTTGCACATTTTTCCCTTCGCTATGGTCAATTAAGTTATGTTTTAATTTATCACGGGAACTATTTTTATGTTTCATTTAATTCAAGGCCCTTAAAAAATAAGAAAATTTATTGTTTGAGATCAAATTTTTTAAAATATTGAAATTGCACTTGTATTAAAAACTTAAAACAAAAATACTAGAATTGTGTTGTCATGTTCTACGGCGAAGTTTTTCTCCGGCAAAAAAAACATTTCACCTGAATTAGCCAAACTAGAAATTACAAATAAAATATATTCCAAAACACACTAATTCATCCATAATTTATCAAACACATATAGAGTTAGAACACATAAAATGGTCAATCAAATTGATTTTTAGTTCGCAAAAGTATATGAACCACTACCAAAATCAGATTACAAAATTGAAACTTCGTTCATTAACTTATGCGATCACTATCCTACAGTACGATATTCATATCAAATTAAAGCGAATTTAATAACACAGACAAGACCACTGAAAACTGTAGCATTGCCCATTTCATTCCCAATCGTCGTAGTGTCCGGAAACTGTATCTCTGTTAAGTTTTATCTATGGACAAACTTTTCTCATCGTCTCTGGTCTTCACACCAGATCAATCTAGCTTCTCCGATTGCACAGAAATCGGTGACAACATCTATAAAATTCTCCCTCACAATCGACCCTAGCGGCCTCAAGCCATCGTTTCCTTCCCCGGAGTTCGTGGCAACCTTCGATCTTGCGGCCCTGAAGGCGATGAACCCAAAACCAGAGTCCATGCCTCCTTTAAATCAACTGCCACAATGTCACCGCTGTTGTTTCTCGACGCTGACGTCGATTATCGCCACGAGGAACTAGAACCTTGGGTGGTTCAAGTACTCCAACATCACGGCGTCGTTGTCTTTAAGAGCGGTGTTGTTTGCAAACCTTCGCGTTCTAAGGATGATTCCAACCGCTGCCAGCTGCTGCAACATATGCTTTTTCTCGGAGGAAGTTCACTACTCTCAACTGTGCACATTTTTCCCTTCGTTATGGTCAATTAAGTTATGTTTTAATTTACCACGAGAAAATATTTTTATGTTTCATTTAATCCAACACTGTTAAAACATACGAAAAATTACTATATGAGATTAACTTTTTTAACAATACCAAAATTGCACTTGTATTAAAAACTTAAAACTAAAATACTAGAATTGTGCTGAAATGTTCTACCGCAAAGCTTTTCTCTGAAAAAAAAAAAAATTTCACCTGAATTAGCCAAACTAGAAATTACAAATCAAATAGCTTCCAAAGCATATTAATTCATCCATAATTTTTCAAACACATATAGGGTTAGAACATAAAAAAAGGTCAATCAATATGATTTTCAGTACGCAAAAGTATATGAATCACTACCAAAATCAGACCACAAAATTGAAATTTCGTTCATTGATTTATGGAAAATTACTATGCTACAATACGAGGTTCATATCAAATTAATGTGAATTTAATAACAAAGACAAGATCACTGAAAATCGTAGCATCGCCCATTTCGTTCCCAATCGCTGTAGTGTCTGGAAACTGGATCACAGATAAGTTTGGTCAATGGAAAAACTTTTCTCGTCGTCTCCAGTCTTCACACCAGATCCGTCCAGCTTCTCTGGTTGTATAGAAATCGTCGGAATCTTCTATGAAATTCTCCCTCACCATCGACCCTAGCAGCCTCGAGCCATCGCTTCCTCCGCCGGAGTTCGCAACAACCTTCGATCTTGCGGCCTTGAAGGCGATGAACCCAAAACTCGAGTGCATCCCTCCGTCAAATCAATTGTCACAACGTCAGCGCTGCTGTTGTTCGACGTTGCCATCGATTATCGCCACGAAGAACTAGAACCTCGGGCGGTTCAAGTACTTCAACAACTCGGTATCAGTGTTCTTAGAGGGCGATGTTGTTTGCCAACCTTCCCGTGCTATAGATAATTTGAACCGCCGCCCACTGCTGCAACATATGCTTTTCTGCCGGAAGCGCCGTTCTAGAACTACTCGCACACCATTCAGATCTACTCGACCTCCAAAGAGAGTTAGAAGTTTTGGTTAATATCACGTCCAGTTTTTTTAATGAAAAAAATACATTGTTAATTTATAATTTTGTATCCAATGAAGGGTATTATAGAGATTTTTTATCAATTTTAACTCTATTGGTAACGGTGGTACATAATAAAACATTTTCATAATGACTTGAAACATAACTTAATTGATCATAGTGAAGTTAAAAAAGTGCAAAGTTAAGAATAGTGAACTAAATTTTTTTCTAATATTTATAAAAATCCGTGTGGAAAAGTTATAAAAGATTTCATCCACTCAATTTTGTAATATTGGGTTTCTAATTGGGCAGACACGAACTATATTTAACTAAAACACTTGTAAAATAACAAGAAAAACTGAATATTGATAGAGAAACGAAATTGAAGGAATATGAAAGATGTCGACATTCTAATATAAATATCCTATTGAAGCACAATTTTGGAGTATACATATATGCTTCCTCCTAACTACTCTGTCTAAGATAAATTAATAGTGGGACCAAATTATTAGGTCATTAATTACTATGTAAAAAAGATGTAATCGGTCGATCTGAAATTCGCTAACCAACGAATGGTCTTTTGTCTTGTACATGTTGTCTCCATTCATTCAATGCTATATTCTTCGAATATATATATATATTAAACACAATTAATTTTATATGGGCCAAATCAATTGATTCGAAGTAGCAGCGTCTGTCTAGAAATAATAAATACAATAAAATACAATAATTAAATAGAAGAATATAAGAAAGATCTACAGATATATATATATATATATATATATATATATATATATATATATATATATATATATATATATATATATATATATAGTAGAATAAATTCTAGTGTATGTAGCAAATAATACGAAAACAAAATATGCAAGAGATCGAGAAGAGGGACCATCACATTCCGAGTGTCCGTTTATTTCATGCACCTGAATGTGGACTCGTGATCCATGTGGGTCTCTGTTTTATAATTGGTACCACTTCTTTTCATTATTTATTATCTATAAAAATACCAACATAATTGATCCCAAAATCAATTCAAAACTACAATTTAATTATTTATGATACTTATTACGATATTTTTGTTTTATATATTTATAGGGATGTATTTCTCAATACAAATCCCGGTAGAATGTTCGACGTTCGAAATTCTACCATCCGTTGGATCGCTTAAAAAGATTTGGCGAAATTTTTCCCAGCGCACAACACATGCTACCAAAATTCTACCACAGTCATTTTCGTGGTTCTATCAGGCTCATTACGTTCTATCAGTTTACAATCACTTTTCACTGGGTCCCTATACTTCTATTAGCGCACACTCAAATTCTACCAATTTGGATGATTTGTATTTCTATTGTGCTTTGTATTTGATTTGACCTCTATATTTGTATTTGATGAATTTCAAAATACTTATCAAATAGTTCACATATTTACGAATATTAATTACCCAATTCAATCTTCTTTTTCATATAACAATATCTAGCACTAGCAGTATATTCTTGTAAGGGTTAATTATTTGTAGGTGTTTTATATGAGACACTAATGAATTGAAGAAAAAAGAGTAGTATATTTTCTTATAAAATAGTAATTATGATTTGTAGATTAGTATATTTTTCAAATTTTGTAGATTTAATTATGATTTGTTCTTGGCCTAAAACAAACAACAAAATTAGAGTGTTGAGACCACAAGGAATCATGAACTCCAAGAAAGATTTGATAGCCTGAAATAGATGCTGAAAACACCAATAAATACAATATTGTAATAATTAAAGTTTATGAATACTCCAAATCTCAAGAAAACACAATATGTATATGAAGAGTGAGTGTATGTATATAATGTATTTGTATAGACGTAGAGTGATTGGCAAGGTTTTGACAGTGAGTCACGGACCGATGTATATGATTCCATAACGAGAAGGGAAAGACAACAGACAAGACAAAGCTTTCCCATCACTTTCCAATAATTACCATTTTCTTTTCTCTTTTATTTCTCACTCCTGCACTTTCTCTTTAACATAATAAACTACTGATTCTCTAACGTGGGCTTTTCACGATTATCGTGCATTTGCATGCAATTCGTGTAAAGTTATAGACCATTTGATTTATTTATGAAACCTTAAAAGCGCTTTATATACATTGGGTCAACTCTGTTGTGGAAAATTACTTTTGACGATGGAAATGTCAACAAGACACTCTCGATTGTAGTGAATTAGGTGAGCAAACAAATAGCTAGTTATCAGCTAATTAAACAAATTAATAGGTCACTCATTATCTTGAAGATTATATATATAAGCGCAATTTGATAAAAAATGAAATAGAACTGTAAATTGTCGGGTGATCTATTTGGAACGTGGCCATGTCATGAAGCAAAGAAGCCTAATTACATTTATCCTCTTATTTTCCCACATAGGTTAATTAATTTTTACACACTACTCAACTAGTCTTGTAATTAAAATTCAGCAAGTCATCTACTTGGGAACATGTAATAAAAGTTGAATTAAGGATTAACTTAAGTTAAATTTCATGTTTATTGTCAATCAAATTAAACTTATTTTTCTAACATAAGTGGCATTAATGAGAATTCTTAGAACACGGTTCCGATTTTAAATTCAAGATTAGTTTAAGGTTATTAGGCCATCAGTGTAATAACATCATTCCCGATGCAAGAGTTGGTCAAGATAAGTTTATAATTGCTTTGATATTAAATACACTACATGTGGGCATATCCTTTTGGCTTTTTTTCAGTCTTGAGATGGATAAGTCTTATTCATTAACAAATAATCGTATTCGCTAAGCAAAAAGTGAAATTGTTTTGGAGAAGCTCTGTCAAATATGACCTTACCCAACGAAACATTGATAAAAATGAGTAGGGCAAAATGTTATACTTGACACACCTCCTTGTGCATAAAATATAATTTACCATACTCGACGGTGTCGGGAAATATCATTTTTCTTGGAGTGGGCTGATCTAATGACTGGTTGCAGGCAGATTTATATAATTCTTTTTCACTTATAAATTCACTTGTTTTTATTTTTGAAAGATATGAACGTAATTAAAAATTTGTATATCTCAATTATTGTTTATTATTAGTTGTATATAGTGTAATTCATATTTTGATACTATACGTAATAATTTATTTAAGAAGGTTTGAAAAAATTTTATTCAAAAAAATACACATCCAAATTAATTTTTGATTAGTCTTTAATTAATACTCCCGTTACTACCAACTAAAATTTTGGTAATTCTATCCACCCGGACAAGTGTATAGCGTCCGTGAGAGCAATATCCATGTTATATCCCTTGTCAATTCAGTACGTATATTGAACAATGCAATGATAACTTCCCAATTTATTTTCAAGAAAATGAAAAAATGATGGAGGTTTGTAATATCTAATAATTCTAGGAAAACTTGATATTAATTAGCAATAAGCTGCTGCCTTAAGGCAGATTTACAAAAATTAATAGCAAATAGCTAGCTAGAGTCAAAATTAATCAACCCAAAGCAAATCCGGATGATATGTTTGTTGTTATTGATTGCAATAAAAAAACTAGAGATTGATGCATGGAATTGTTTGGAAAATGAAGTGTTTTTTTACATGCAATATTAATTTGTGCCTGGACCGATCTGACAGTCAGAGCAGCTTATTATTAGCAGTTCCGAAAGGTAAATTGGTGTGAGGTGACTTGATCATGTCGTGATGGTTCAAGGTGGTGATGTTCATGTTCATCCCTTCCTTGTGCCCTCCGACGCCGAGAAAATCCAATGTCAACTTGTCAGAGCCCATGTTTTGTTGCAAATTCCCATTAATATTAACATCTCCCCCAAATATACTACTCCTGCTGCCCCCAAACAGTCCTTGGAGATTGTTGGAGCTCCCCAGCTGGCCGGCCCTCATGAGGAGAGACGAGGTGCTCGTGTTGGTGCTGGTGGTGGACCCCATCTGAGCCGCCTTTTGGAGCAGGGCCGTGGCCGACATGTGCGCCGACGCCGACGACATGTTCTGTTCGTAAATGGAGGACAGCCCGTGATCCCCCATTTCCCCGTTGCCATAATTGTGATCGGGACTAAATAGGAAGCCCGATCCGGCCCCCGAGGGGTTGTTGTCCATGCTGTTGCTCAGGCTGCTAGGGTTGCTGGCGTTCCCGTTCCCGGAGAAGAAACCAAGCTGGTTGTTGAAGAGGGTAGAGGAATTATTGGCGCCCTGGAGGTCGGGGAGCTGCATGAGGCCATGGAGGGCCTGCTTGTTGTTGTTGGGGAAGAAGTTGGGGTCGGGCATGAAGAAGGGTACTGAGGAGGATTGCTCGAACTTGGGAAGGGAGGCTCCGGCGCCGAGGCGGAGCATATTGGCGGAGGAATGGTCCAAGATGTGGCTGTTTCCGTACAGATGGTGGGCGCCAATGCTGCTCGGCTGCCTCGCGCTCTCCTGAGCCAGCGCGTCACAGAAAGCCCTGTGCGTTATGAAACTGTCCCTCCTGCGCGCACCCAAAACAAATTCAAGATATGAGCACTGCATCTTTCTTCAATAAATGAGGAATGAGAATTTAGAGAGAGCAGTGAAGCTCCATTTATGAGACTAGTCATTTAAAGATATAGAAATTCCCATGGATTGCAACAGAATTTATACCCAAATATATGAAAACCCAGAACTACCACTGATCACAAGTCACCCACAGTAGTGTGCCACTGCCAATTTCAGATGAATGAATAAATGTGATGTGAGGACTTAATTCCCACACATTACTTGAGAAATTAATATATAAGAGCACGTGACTAGCTAGGTAACGCTATTCCCGAGAATCACAGATGTATTCTTGTGCTCGGAGGCTACTTAACCACAACTGCATACACGTGAGTTTCAATTCTTTTGGCTATTACAAGTTTTCATCGATCGGGACAAATCATTTATTTCAAAAATCAAATTATTATTCCTCTTGCTTAATTCCCACTTCTTGTTTCCACTCCAATTCCTAATTGCGTAATTAATAAAATAAAATAATTACCTGGAGAAGAGGGTTCCGCAGTCGCAGCGGTACTCCCTGGTGCCGCAGGTCTTGGAGTGTGCCTTCCAGTCGGACTGCACGGCGTAGCGCTTTGAGCACTTGTCGCACTTCCACTTCTTCTCCCCGTGCTTGCGCGAGTAGTGCTTCTTGATCCCCGTGAGGTCCCCGAGGGCGCGGGAGGCCTCGTGGTGGACGCAGGTGGGCTCCGGGCACAAGTACACCTTCCTCCTCACCTCCTTGTTGCTCTTCTGCTTCAGCTTCCACGGCAGGTTGTGCCCTCTCCTGTGGAGCTGCAGGTTCTGCTCCCTCTGGAACCCCTTGTTGCACACCTCGCATATGAACCTGTTTGTTGCCATCAGGGTCTTCGGAGATAGCGCTATCACCTCCGCATCTGGATCTGTGTATTTTAATTTGTTATCAACAATAATTTAAATAAAAATACAACAGACTTATTATTAGAGACTGGAATGTTTATTACATGAAATTTCTGTCACTTCAACAACAGCCGGTTGGATCTGGTTTAATATCAATTAATTATGGTTGGAAAATTTGAAAATGATTTTGAATAAGCTGAGCTAGGGTTTGTAAACATGTGGAGATGATGTAATTATGACTAGTTGTAAGAGAGATGTGGTACTTGCATGGAGTTCCGGGTTGGTTTCTCCTTTTCTTTGGAGGAGTAGCCGCCGGAGGCTTTGAGGATGATTGCTGCGGCTGAGTCATATTCAGGCTCCGGTTGATGTCATCGGGCCGGGTCCCGAAAAACTGTGAGGATGATGAGGAAGCTGCCGCCATATGTAATCCTCTCTCCAAATCTATGCATACACAAACAATCACATATTATTACCAACAAAATCATCCTAGTTAATCGATGAAGGTTTTTGCTTAGTTCCATTTTTAATCAAGATTCACAATTTGGAGAGACATGATATAGAAGGAGAGAGATAAAGTAGATGTTATTTGAAATTGTTACCAGTGGAAGAGGAGGTGAGTTTGTGGTTTGAAAGTTGAAGAGAAGAGAACAGAAGGAACCAAGAAGAAAGTATCTAAGGAGACAGCTACAATCCGGAACTCAAGAAAAATACTGACCAACAACAAAACAATTTATCCTTATAACTATCACACACTCAACCTAGCTTAGCTTAGCTATCTTCTACACCTAATTTATTCTATTTATTTATTTTTCTTTTCTTTTCATTTCTCTCTCTACCTATCACTAGCTACTTGCCTGCCTCTCTATTTGTCTTTTATTTTTTTTCATAAATAATTGTTTTTCGTTGAAATATTATATCACAAATTTAATTGCTTAACCACTTGACTGCAAATTAAACAACATATATATTTATATATATTGCTTTTTATAAAATCATTAAAGTTTCATGATACAAATATGAAGAGGGATTATTACTTATTAGTTTGTGGTGGAAACTCAAACTCATTTTAATAGTTGGGAAAGAGATCGGTTACAAACTATCATTTTAATACAAAATTTAAAATATCTAATAATCGTTAGATTAGTTTCATCAACGGTTCTAATTAATGACATTATTTAATAAATTAAAAAAATATAAAATATATTAAAAAGGGTATTACTGTCATTATGAATACTATATATATAATATATAAATACATAAACCAAACAAAACACTACCCTCATTTGAAGTGCCGCTTCGTTTTGAGTCGCGTCGACGGGTCTAGATGGTGGGGACGCTCCAGACGACGGCAACGGTTCCAACCGGCGACGGCGATGGCTCCAGCCGACAACGGCAGTGACTCCAACGATGCAAACTACGATTCAGCCAATTCAAACCAGACGATTCCATCGACGAGAACGATGACGATGACGGCCTTGGTGGCGGCGGAAACCTTCCATCCAGACGGTCGTCGGGACTCGACGTTTTAACGGCGGGGCTGTAGGTGTGACTCACATCGATTTGACATCGGGCACTGTCCAGGCGACGCTTCAGCTCCAGCTTCGGGCCTGTCCAGATGACCTCGGTCACGGGCCAGTCAAGAGCCATTTGGGAACTGTCGGAGGCGAGGCCGGTCCCGACCGTGATATTTTCCCCGGCTGGGGGTCCTTCCGGACGCATCGCTAGAGAAAATGCGACTCCTCCTTCAATCGGTATAATTTTCATGTTGATTAATGAATTTATCCGTTGAGATTCATTAGTTTTGTCACCAAATGTAATGGTGAAAGTGGTGTAATGGTGAACGGGCAATTAAAACTGATACTGTGATTTTTGTTCGTGTTTCGATTCTGGTATGGAATAGTGAACGTGCAATTGAAATTGAGATTTTTGTTTGGGCTTCGATTGTTTCAATTGGTTGCTGAATTTGTGTTCCATTTTTTTGGGGTGATTTTAGGGTTTTTACATACTAATTTTAGGATTTTTGTTTGGTTTTACTTTCTTGATTAGTTTTCTTTGATTTGGAACAAATAACATATTAGATGATGCTCATATGAAACCGGTTTTATTGTTTCTCAAATTGATATGACAATGCTTTGATGAAACCGGTTTGATCAATAAAAAGTGATGTTTTGCAAAATCAACTCGACGAAAAATATTCGATGTTTGATAAAACATATTCGATATTCGATAAAATATATTCGATGAAACATATTCAATAAAACATATTCGATGAAACTCTTTAGATTGACATATTAGATGGAAATAACATTTGAAACATTTTAAATGAAACATATTAGATAATATATAGCATATGAAATATATTAAGAGAACCGATAAAACGGTTTACAAATGAACCGATCAAACCATCACAAGGAACCGATAATAAAAAATATTCAACTCATGAAAAAAATTCAAAATAAGATATCCAAACAAGAAAATAATATTCAAAACAAATATTTTATAAAAATACGTTTATACACTTCTAAATGGTATAAAATGACCAAAAGAAATTTATAATTAACTCATATTTACGTTAGTATGTTATTGATGACTCAACATTAAATATGACGATTAATCATTTCATCCAATTGCCTATAAGTGCAGTGAATTGATAAGTTTGTCCCTGATTAAAACCCTAATAGTTGTATTCACAAAATATAGATTAAGTTAAATTAAATCTCATAATTACTTGAACTAAATATGTGGTTTTGGTAAAATTTAATTTAATTTATCATTAGTGATGTGTTTTAATATCAAATATTTATTTCAGAAAATGCATCAACTCAAATAAGATCTTAATATACATTAAAATTAAAAATAATAGTTTTCATTTTTAAATTTATTTACATCAACATGTTATTTACATAAACTTCAAAAAAAATGTTATTTACATATATTTATTATAAATATTTAATGTAAAAATTTATTCACATAGAGCTTATATAGAAGGAGTGTCGTCATATATGGAAAGATGATTTGGAGGCACCTAGCTGAGTACCAGAGAGACCTTACCCTCATCCCATCTCTCTCCTCTTATTCGTAGCAACAAGACAAAGTCTCTCTAATAAATTACCTAAAACCAAATTTTCTAGTATCCATTAATTTTAGTCTCCAAACGCAAATAATGCACAGTTTATCAACTGCTAATGATCAAGGGATTCCATTCCTTATTTTCATCGTTTAATTGATTTCGAAAGAAAACTAAGGAAGTCTTTCAGTGAAAACTATTAGAGGCATGAAAATCTTGAGAACAAATATGGAGGTGTAATATCGCAAGGGCGGGTTCCATAATAACATAAAATAAGTGAATCATGTCAGGGGAGTGGTGTAACGGGAGAGGCGTGAAATCGGGAAATAAAAATTTCGGCGTCTGTGCTACGCGTCCTCCACTGTCAACTTAGCGTGCGCCACATGTCTCATGAGATGGGGAGGTTCTCACCATATTTATCCCCATAATTCTTATATTGAGTTTAAAGAAAATATGTATATATATAATACTTAAAATTTTAAATCATGTCTTTTGGGATGTGTGAATTTAATTTCAAGCTTATATCAGACAATGTGATATCAGTGCAACTTATTCTGGCTGGCCAGATAATTCTTCATAAAAAGTTGAATGTTGCAAATTATAAGATTTGTTTGTTAGTAATTTCATTCTTCTTCTTTTTTTACTTTATTAGTGTATATGATTGTGTCGTTGTATTGTAGGCAACAAATAATTAACTCCAACTTGTAAATTATAAACTCTATGACCAACATCAATGGAGTTGGTAGAAAGGGACAAGATGATTCATGAATGCAACTTAACTACGCAAAAAATGCTCATATTTTTCGAACATTGTTTCTGGTATTTACTTAAGAGAAAATTTTCAATCATGGTCCATTGCTCCTTTTCTTATTCTCTTATAAGCATTTTCTTTAAAATAATATTATTTTAAAGTTCTGCTGTTGCTTAATTTGTGTTTTTTGAATGCCAACCTAATTGAGTTTCATGTGTGCTATCTCCGACTCATAAAATAATAAAATAATTCAAGTCGTACATGCTTACATTTTTTGTTGTAAAATCCCTAATAATTTTCGAATTTTGTAATGGCTCACGCACACGTTGTGCGCCGTTACATGTCGTTTTGTGCGTCGTTATAAATTGTGACGGCGCACAAACGGCCGTTTCATCGTGCGCCGCTACAAATACGTTGTTACAAATTGTAACGGCGCACAAACTTCGTGCGCCGTTAAAACACAGACGGCGTACACACTTTGTGCGCCGTTAATATAGTAACGACTCACAATCCTGTGTGCGCCGTCACTAACACTAACGTCGACATCCATTCACTCAGGGAGCACCGTTGCTTTCGTAACAACGCACAGTCAGAGTGCGCCGTTACTAAGTATGTATTAAAAAATAAAAATAAAAAACCTGAAAATTAAATATTTTATTTAATTTTTAGTTTTTTTTTTTCATTTTTATTTCTTTTGAAATAAATATTCAAATTGATAATTAATAATTAAAAATGTATTAACAAATACATCGGGACATTTTGAAGATGGGCCAGAACAACTAGACATATTCAGGTCAAACAAAGGCAGAGGCGTATTCGGATTAATAACCCGCAACTGGTCGTAGAAGTGTCGCATCATCTGCGTGTTTTGTGAGTTTTGAGACTGGAGCTCTGTAATCTACCCCGCTTGATGGATATAACTTCTGGTTGTTGGATGACCAAAGTCCGAAACTTTGTAATCTCCACAGCAGCAGCCCTTGAAGAGGTCGAACGTTTTCGTTGTTTTGCTGGTGCCTCTTAATCACTCCCGCAACCCCTGATGTGTCGTCCTCGGGAGGGTTCTATAATGATTCCTTTCGCAGCCTCGACCTAGCAAACATACTCGACAGAAAGTCGCATGACCTCGTCCTCCTCAGTGTCGGTCATCTTCTTCAGAGTTCCATCATCGTTGTACTTTGCCCTTCCAATCTCTAAGCGCCTTCTTAATGTAACCCTGTAAATGAAAATTAATATAATAAATTAAAATATTAAAAAAAAATAATGAGTGTAAATAAACTTACACGATTCGGTGCGACGTTTGGCTCATTTTCCTCCTCCTCCCCCTCCTGATTACCATCACGAGGTTGAGGCCCCGGGTTAGCCTTCAGCCAGGCCTCCAACTTCTTGGAAACTTCCACTTCCCTGGCCTCCTCCGTCCTCTTCCACACAGTTCGGAATAGTATTGGGCCGGTATAATGGTTTAATTTGTTGTCGCTACCCCGAATGGTACTAATTTGAGACCTTACTTCTTGTTGGAAAAAATAGAAAAAAAATTAAATTAAATTAAATTGAAATCAAATATATTAAATATGTAATTTGTAATATACCTCATTCACATCAAAGTTGTCAACGAGCCAACGCCACTGGGGCTTCTTCCCTTTCAAACAATTGGGAATCCTATTACGTCTATTTTAGTCGGGTCCACGTAGACTTTGTATAACAGCTCCATGTTCGATTTTCGCTCCTTGTAAGCATCCGCGACCATGTCACGAATGCACGTCCTGGGCTCGAGGGAATCTGACACTGCAAACAAATGCTGAAATTGACAAACAACGCGTCAATATCTAAAATACGTCTTTTGAAAATTGCTTCCACGAACTAAGTATTAAAATTACCTTAAAGCTCTTCCAAAAATAACTGGTACTGAGACGCATGCAAATCCGTTTGATAGGAAGCGCCGCATTCGCGAGCGAACTTGCCTATTATAGCCTTTACCCTCGGGATTGGAAACACTCCTTCTTAGATTGATGGTCGGCCATTTTCCCAACTCAACTGAATAGGGCCTCCATTTTTCAGGACCGCTTTCTTCTCTGGGTTTATGTTGACGTGAACCTTTGCGGCCTTATTTTCCCTGACCACCCAGCTCCTCATGTTTAGGCAGTCGACTTCTGCTTCTTATCAAAGTACATTTCGTACGTCGGAATCTCTTGGTAGTCGAGGGGAAGGAACCCCCATTGGTTCAACGGCAGTTGTGATGCTTCCGACATAGCGTCCTCTCCAGAGCTTCCAGCGACATCTCCAAGCATATCCGTGAAACTCTGATGCCCCGGGACTTCAAAAGTCCATCCAAGGTCCTCCCCCTAGAATAGTCGGTTGTGATGGTGACAAAGTGTACATATCATCTAGGGAATCCGGCGGCTGTCCAGCATCGAAGAACCGACTATCTATAGTGGCCCATCTAGGTCCCCTAGTCCTAGGTGACTTACGTTTCGGCGACATTATCTGTAATTGAAAGAAAAAGGTCATAAATGAACCAATTACCCCTTTTTAGGTCTGTTGCTACGTTTAATAGTTGACATGATTTTTTAGCGCAAAAGTAAGAAGTCGAGCAACATGTTGCATGACATGTGGAGCGACTTGTTACGAACCGCAGATTAGGAAAGTCTGAAGCTTTCCTATTTCGACGAAGCTTGGAGCGAAGGAAGAAAGGCGACACGAAGACTTGGAGCGCAAGAGAGTGACGTCGACAAGTCAAGCGACTTCCAGCTGGCAGTTACACGTCAGCGAAAAGGCGGCAACTCGACTTGCCTGATTTCATCAGGAAGTCAGAACAGGCAAGACGACTTCCAGCTGTTCGTGGAAGGCGGCAACAACTTGCCTGACTTTCCTGTTCTTGATCCGAGAAGGATTAGGAATGTATGCTGCTATAAAAAGCCCTTGGCTTCCCATTAGCAGTATCCGTTCTTGTTCTAACACTTGCAAGATTTTTCAGAGCTCTTAACCGTGCAGCATCGGCGTGTTGAGAGGCTGATGAATATTCGATAGAACGGACCGTTTTCTCCGATCAAACCTTGAGTCGCGAAGACTAAGTGTTTGGGTCGGTTAGGGTTTTTGTTTGTGATTGAAGACTCACAACTCCGTCCAAGAAGGCAACGACACCGAGCATGGACTTGCTCGAAGGGTGGAATTGAGGGGATCTCAAAGACAGGGGGAGAGGCTCCTGGTCGAGGCGATTCACGGTGAGATCTATAGTAGCTTAGGACAATAGCTTGTGTGATAGCTAGTTGGGCTTGAAGTTGTACTATTGACTACCTGATAGTGAAAAACCTTTCCACTGGCAAAGTGCCCCCAGACGTAGGTCCGGAGTCACCGAACTGGGTAATCATCTCTGGTGTCGTGATTATTATCTGTCTATTACTTTGCTTACTGTTTCCACAAGAAGTCGATACACAAGTTAAAGATTTTGTGTTTGACTTCCTGACTTGGCTACGATTCAGAATTTCAAGGTCATCAAGGACCGAATTACCCCAAATTTAGTAAAAAAGCCGATTTAGCCTTTTTGGGTAATAAATGACTGAACTACCCATAATTTGGTTAAAAAGACCGAATTACCCTTTTTAGGTCATAAATAACTAAATTAGGGGCAATTCGGTCAAAAATGACCGAATTACCTTTTTAGGGGTATTTTTTAAAATTCTGAAAATACCTCTTTGGAGTATCTTTTTTAAAATTCCAAAAATACCCTTCAAGGGTTTTTTCTTAAAATTATGAAAATACCCTTTAGGGGTATTTTTTAATTAATTTCGAAAATCCACCTTATGGGTAATTTTTATTAATTCCGAAAATACCACTTAGGGGTATTTTTTAAAAATATGAAAATACCCCTTAGGGGTATTTTTATTAATTACGAAAATACCCTTAGGGGTATTTTTTTTTTATTAATTTATGAATATACCCCTTAGGGGTATTTTTTATTAATTCCGAAAATAAAAAAATCATAGTAATAAGCATAAAATTAGCAACCCTAACATTCAAAATCATATAAATTCCAACAAATATATTCAATATGCACAAAAAATTCAAACAATTTGTAACAAACTTAAAACTAACATTATCATTTTTAACATGAATATTCAAGAGTTATTCAAAAAATAATTAGTGGAAAATATTGAAATAAAACCTAAAACTAAAACATAAAACTAACATGTATATTTAAAATTTATTGAACAAATAATAAAACATGCATACATTAAAAAAAACATGAACATGCATAGATTGATTTAATTAATATAGATTTAGTGGCAAATTTCATTAGCAAATTAACATGAATATATATTACACATACCTTGATTGGAGTAATCGGAAAAGGTGAGGAGGCAAGAAGGCAAGGGGGACGGCAAGGCGACGACGACGATGTAGACGACAGCGAAGAGGAAGAAGAGAAAATAGAAAAAAGAGGCGGAGAGTGGAGAAGAAAAAGGGTTTCTCTAGAATAATATAATTAAATTTAGTAACGGCGCACACTCGTATATGCGCCGTTACAGTGAAATGTTCACGACAAATTTAATTATCCGCGAAATTTAAATTTTCGCCAAATTTTAGTGTGTGCGCCGTTGCAAATCAAAACCCTAAAGTATTAAAATGTTCATGGCGGTCCGATCGTGAATGATAAGACGTGTTCCCATGGTTTGATTTTCCTTAAAATTGTATTATACCACGTCATGTTATCTACAACACATTGAACGACTTTGATATAGAAAAATATTTATTACTTGACCGAACGTTTGATGATCAATCTGTTTAGGGGTTATGTTAGATTTTACTTTATTGTACACTATAGTCACGCTTTTAACGAAAGTGAAAAATGTTGAAAAACATGTTTAAATCCAACCGTACGAATAGACTCGCAATGGTTTGTGACTACATGTATCTAAGTTTCAGACAATTCCGGTAATGTATGAACCTCGATCTAAACCGGTCAAGAGAAACTTAACAGAGTTGGCCATGACATTTGACCACTTGAAACGACGCACATTGAAGATGTGCGTCGTTACTAATATATTAGTAACAACCCATTTACCTGAGTGTGCCGTTACTAATTGAAAATAAAAATATTATTTTATTTATGTCGCTCCGATCGTGAATCCGACTGTACCGATTTGAGTGCAATGGTTTATTACTTTATGTTCTAAAATTTCAGACAATTCTTATAATGTATGAACCTCGATCGAAAAAAACCTGATGTCAAACGAAGGTGAACAATCTGGTCAAGATTTGTAACGACGCACGTAAGTTTCTGCGCCGTTACTAATTCATAATTAGGAAAAAATATTTTTTTTTTTGAAAAATTTAGAAATTGACCAAATTACCCTTAAAGGCCAGAAATGACCAAATTACCCCTAATTTGGTTGAAAATGCCCAAATTACCCTTAGATGTTAAAATGACCAAATTAAGGATAATTTGGTAGAAAATGACCAAATCACCCCTCATTTGGTCAGAAATGACCAAATTACACTTAGAGGCTATTTGACCCATAATAGTTTATTTTGAATTAAATCACATCATTCATTGATAATTCAATCAAACATACATATAGGTATTTTATTCATAGTTGGCAGAATACCCTTGTCGGGAGAAAAATGTGTAGGAAAAGTTGTGGGAGGGAAAAATGGAGCATCTGTGGGAGATGCTGCCAACATTTATAGATTTTATTTGTGACGGCGCACATTGCGAGTGCGTCGTTACAAAACTACTTTGTAACGGTGCACAACCCAATGTGCATCGTTACAAACTAACGGTAAAACTAACGACTCGATTTCTGACTGTTTATGCCTAACGGTAAAGTCTTGGTCAACAATCAAGATTTTTGTAACGGCGCACATTCCAATGTGTGCCGTTACAAAGTGAAATTACTAACGGCGTACAATTTTTTGCACGCCGTTACTGTTTTGTTGACGGCGCACGGTTATTATGCGCAACCACTGTTTTTTGTGACGGCGCACATTAGGCGTGGGCCGTCACAAACTACATTTGTAACGACGCACTCTCCAAATATGCACCGTCACTAATGCAAAATCTGATAATGAATTAAACATTTTAACTAATATAGCTAATAATTACCATATGGGTAAATTATGTATTTTCATTTTAACTTTCAAGAAACAAATGTATTTGCATTTTAGAGCTAATATATGTATTGTAAGATTGGTGACATTTCTACTTTTATATACCTTTTTATTCTTAATTATTTTTAAGTGATTTTAACTTAATTTTATGTTCTCGTACACTAGCTCGTAGTTTTATTTTTCTTGATGTCTTGTATTACGAGTCTCTACTTCAACGTCAACTAGTTAACGTAACAATGAATTTCAATCTCTCAAAATTTACCGCTTTTAATTATTTGGCCACTCTTCGCTCTCTCTCTCTCTTCAAATTCATATATTTTAGAAACTATAGTTGGACCGACAAGGTAAATTAAAAATACAAATTGACTTAATCAGAGTTAAAATGTGGTTGAATTGTCAAAATTTGGATAATTAACTTTTGATAGTAAAATAAACTTTGTTGGAAAAAGTTTCCAAAATGACTGACAAGGTTGGAGATGTCAATGTCAGTACCAAACTGTTTGAAGAGAAAAATTAAATGAAAAGCATTTCTTGATTGAGGAAGAGTAACTATCCGCATAAATGCTTGAGGTTCTGGTATCAATCCATTATGTGGAAACCTCATAATGTGAGAGACAATATTCTTAATTTGTGACAACACTTTGATGGAAGGTTCATGTGACTCTATTTTGTAATTATATTAATTATGCTTCTTCATTAATTAGTGTTTAATTTTAGTTTTAAATGCTCTTAGATTATTAAAGACACTAGGTCTATTTTTCGGAAAATGAGTGCATGTAATTAATAATAAAAAACAAGCCTATTAACTGTGGCAAGAGCGAGACTGAATTCTGATTATTTGCATTGATGAGAAATGTTGTAATTAATAAATACTTAGTACGCTTTTTATTCTAAAGGATATTGAGATTTATTTTTCTCAGCGAATGATGATATTATTAAGTGGGCCTATTCAAGCTCCTAAGGAAGAAAATTGAAGTACGTATGATGATTAAGATGATGAAATAAAGAAGAAAGACTAGAAAATCTTTTTAAAGCAGTTCATAAGCAATTGAGGATATTTTCCCGATGACGACCTCCGAAGATGGCAAATTGCTATTATAGCTGAAGTCATTCCGGGCCAGCCAGAGGTTTCATAAAATTAAGCAACACAAGGGTTTCTATGAAAAAGACTGCCTGCGATCTGTATTGAATCGAGACCAGATGCCAAGGAGACCTTTGATTTTCTTTGAGAAGAAACCCTAATAATTATATGGGTAAATTTCACATGACCCCCTTAATTATATGCGTGTCTCACATGCCCACCCTTAACTACAAAATCAATCTGTGAGGTGACTTAACTATCCAAAAATCCCATTTTACCTTTTTTTTGTTGACCTTTTTCAAAATTCTGTTGAGATTTTGTGAAATGACGAAAATACCCTTACATCTGAAAAATTAAAATAAATAAATAAAAATGATTTTAAACATTTTTTTTTCTAATTTTCTCGTTGTACAAAATAAAGAATAAAATTTTGTTAATAGTAAAAATAATTTTTAAAAAGTTTTTTTATAATAAAAATTTACTTTTAAACATTGTTTTTTTATTTTTATAAATAATTTTTTTTAAAAAAAATTAATACTAAAATATTATTTTTATTCTTTATTTTGTACAACGAGAAAATAGAAAAAAAAAGTTCAAAATCATTTTTATTTATTTATTTTAATTTTTCAGATACAAGGGTATTTTCGTCATTTCACAAAAAAACTTAACAGAATTTTGAAAAAAGTCAACAAAAAAAGGTAAAGTGAGATTTTTGGATAGTTAAGGCGCCTCACAGATTGATTTTGTAATTAAGGGGGGGGGATATGAGACACGCGTTTAGTTAAGGGGGGTCATGTGGAATTTACCCTAATTATATTCAGACAGGAACTGGCCCCATATTGTATTGAACCCAAAAACAATGCAGCAACACATGCTCGGGAGTTTAAAATGCTTTGAAGCAGAATTGACACATATTTTGAGCAAAGAAGATTGACACCTCTATTTATGAGAAAACCTTTAGTGGGATGACACCTGTCAATTTGTCAGCACAAGATCATACTGCAAGATGAAAAGAAAACATTAGTAGAGCACCAGAGAAGACTTAACCTAGCTATGAAGGAAGTAGTAAAAAAGGAGCTGATTAAATGGCTAGATGAGGGATTATCTTTTCGAACTCAGACAGCCCATGGGTAAGCCCAGTACAATGTGTTCCACAAAAGGGAGGAATTACTGTAGACAAGAACGCAAATTATGAACTGATATCTACCCGAACTGTGGTAGGATGGATGATATGCATGGACTACAGAAAGCTAAATGATGCAACCAGGAAAGATCATTTCCCTCTACCATTCATTGATCAGATGTTAGATCGACTTGCAGGGAATGAGTTCTTTTGCTTCTTAGACGGATACATCGGCTACAATCAGATTCACATAGCTCCAGAAGATCAGGAAAAGACTATGTTCACTGTTCATTTGGTACATTTTCTTTCAAGAGAATTCCTTTCGGTTTATGCAATACATTGGCTACATTTCAACGGTACATGATGGCAATTTTTCACGACATGACAGATGACTTCTGAAATTCTGGTGAAACACAAGATGTCTATCACGATGTCGGGAATAAGTGAAGGACATCTTGCGGGTACAAAGTAAATAATAAAATCCCAAACAGAAAGTAAACGACACAGGAGTTTATTACCCGGTGCAACGTCACCTACGCCTGGGGGCACTATGCTAGTGAACAAGTTCCACTATATGTAATCAATCATTCATACAAAGCTTCTCACAATTATCACATAAATCTAAGTTCTTATGGTATTATTACTCGTGGTAACTCAACCCAGAGTCTCCCCCTGTCTCCGAGCCTCCGACTCGAGTTCCCTCTTAGAACAGATCCCACTGTTCCGCACCTCCTTTGTCGTTTCTTCAAAGGTTTGCACACACCTCCACTGGTGCGAGTTCGTCCGGTTCAGTCAAACAATCTTTCTCTCGAATATTTGTTTGAATACACAAGCTATAATCTTAGCTACAACATACGACTCCCTAACACGCTAGTCCAACACGCTTAGAAACTCTGTATACTATGAACTAAAATATAACTACACATCACACCTCTACGGGATAGGACGAGCACCTATATGTAGAGGATCGACGAGTATCATTTTTTAGGGTTTCCTAAAAAGTCCTCTTGACGTGCCTTGACGATTCTTGCCGATCATGTCTTCTCTGTGTTTCTTTTTTGCTGCTACATAGCTGTTTCAAATGCAATCCTTCCAAGATCATCTAAATATGGAAACTCCCTGAAAGCCTTATGCTAAGGTGTCTGATCATGATGTCCGAGACATCTGGTTAGACATACTCCATTTTGAGCATTGGCGTCTAAGGTCATGACATATGGCTGGATATCTTTCCACCATATAAAATAGCCACCTTTCGGAGGAACCACAATCTCCCCCTTGGCTATTTTTGGGGCAAGCACTCTTTTCTTGACGTGTCCTGGAGAGAGAGTCTTAAATCTTCTTGATAGTAGCTTAGACCGCATGATGTCTGAGGCATATGGTTAGACATGATGCGCCATAAGATGTCAAAACAAAAACTGGTAATCATAATAACGATATAATATGTAAGTAATGTTGATATCTTCAGTAAGCTCTATCTTGGCGTTCTTCTTGTCCTTCTCCACGTGAAGCTAGTCTCAACTAGCCTTTAGCCTTTATTACTCCCCTTGATTGCATCAAAAATGTGCCAAAAAGGCATATGCAATCAAACCAAATATGCTCACACAACAAGATATATCATGAAGCGAAGAAATAACCAACCCATAAGCACCAGGGTTTCAATAACAGTCTTATATCTATTCAACTCGGACATTCCCCCGAGGTGAATAAGTTTGAAACAATTACCCCAAAAAAAGTTTTGTTCAAAAGCAAGGTTCATAGAAATGGTAACCGATTAGATACTGGCCAAGTTGGAGTCCTCATCATCTTCCTCATCCGCAGCGTCTTCCTCCATAGGTGCATCCTCAATTTTCTTCTTTCTCTTTCTGTCTTCCAAGAGATCCTAGAGCACTCCTTCACAAATGGTTTTTCTGGAGAACATGATGTCTATGGTGTTCTCCAGGAACTTTATTTCCTCGGGCAGCTCTATCACAACATCTTTTTGAACATCAGTGGATCCAGACGTTTTCTTGAACATTCCATCAGAAGGATGTCCAATGTCCGGGACATGAGATCCTTCAAAGAGTTTTGGACTGAAAGACAGAGGAGTAGGTTTCTTTCCAGCTGCATCAGTGCTTCGGGCCAGCTTGGGTCTTTGTCTCAGGATGATCCCAGTGATAAGGGAGGGAAAGCCAATTGGCATTTTGACCGCGAATGATGTTGCATGTTTCATCAAATGGTCAACCACAAATTTGCCAAAATCAAAAGTAGAACGCGTACCTATAAAGTATATTAGTTTAGCAAGTTCAGCAGTGATACTAGAGCCGTGTGAGGAAGGCGCTCAATTTGCGATGCCTATTCGGAAGAGGACCGAGTATTTTGCAGTTAGAACAGAGGAGTATAGCTTGCTCTTGGTTGGCCATAGTCTCTTGGTACCCCCAAATATCTTATGTACAACTTCATTTAAAGTTGGAGCATCATCAGAGACATCCGGAGTGTCTCTACCCAAATAGTTGTTGACAATTTTTTTAGTGAAGATGCAGGACTTCCCTCGGACATACATCTTTTTATACTCCGAACTGGAGGGTTCATCGAAAATGAGAGATATATTGACAATGACCTCTCGGACAAGCAGGGGGTAGTACGTACCAATGTTTGAGACGCTTTGTAGTAGCAATGCATCTGTAATTAGTTCTACGATTTCCTCCAACTTCAAGGCGTTTGAAGGCGGTTCCCTTGCAGGGACAACTTTCCTTATTGCGACATATTTCCATTTCAGAGCAGACTCGGTATGATGGAAGGAGATATTTTTAATTTTTGCAGGTGGAACATTCTTTTGTAGCTTCTGTCCCCTGAAATATTTAGGCTTGATTGAGCTTATTTCTACAGCCTTCAATTCCTCCTCTTCATCTTCTAAGGTAGATTCATCCACAAGATGTCCCGACATCTTTTGAGACTTTGTCTTGGCAGGACTTGCTGCCTTGTCAACTTTTCGCTTATTTCCACTTCTTCCGGCAGATTTCTTTTCAATGATGACATTCCTTCTCTTGGTGGAGCCCTTCTTTTCAGATACAACAACCTTAGTAGACTTCTTTCTCTTTTCCTTGAGCTTGGACTTGGACACAACAACACATTCTTTCTTAGAGACCTTAGTCTCTTTTTCTCTAGCGGATTTAACGGACACAGATTTCTCAGAATCTTCCTTCTCTTGAGATATAGTCTTCTCACCGTCTTCAATCTCTTACCTTAGATCGGCAAGTACTTCAGCTACAGAATTACTTGGGCCAGTATTTTCATCTTTTTCAACAGGATCATCTTTCTGCATCGAGTCTGGAACTTCTTCCCCAACATCGTTCTCCATATTTTCTTGCGCTGATGTCTGAACATCATCACAGACCTTCTCAGGAACTTCACCGGTTGCAACAACCTGACTTCCTTCAGGAACAACGTTTGAACATTTCACAACATCTCCTTTATCCATAGTGGTATCAATTTCCTTAGCAGTTTCTGGTGGGACATCAGAACTTTCTTCTTGGGTGCATTCAACACTGTTCAGCAACTGATCAGAGCCTTCATCAACTTCTTTTGATGGCTCGGCTCTTGAGGGATTTCAACAATATCAACCCCAACTTCTTTAGACGGAAAAACCATTTGCAACGGAACTGCTTCCAAAATTTCAACAGAATCTCCAATATTTTTTCAAACCCTTTATTCTAGTGGACGGAGTGATACCCACAACATTCGAATCAGAAATTTTGGAATCAGGGATTACAAGGTTACCTAGTGTAGAGGAAGTTGGAGCTTCTAATGGGACTGCTTCTTCTTCAATGGCCCTTGCTCCGGCAATGGGAGCCTCAGAAGATTCAGCAACAGCGATCCATGTTTTGTTCGTTTTAGGGAAATGCTCTCGGTCCTTTTCTTTCTTCTTCTCGCCTTTCTTCTTCCTTAAGCTTGAGCATGAGGGAGGCATGTATTTCAGGCGTAGTGCCTTTTTCCTGGCAAAGTTAGCCGCAACCCTACTGCTTCGAGTGCTCACCAATGTCGAGTCGAAGCGAGCTTGAAACGAAAGAGAGAAAGAACAAAAAGAGAGGGCTGCAAATCTTTCAGAAAGTAAAATGTTAGAAAGGCAAAATAGGAAGTTGTGAAAATAAAACCTTTGAATGAGTGGGACCGAGAAATAGGGAATAAAATAAACGGTATATTTGTGAGGTCAACACTTTTCTTTTTCCTTCTAATGTAGGCTCTGAACATCTTTCGGCCCATCATGTGGTGTGGATGTTAACTGCCACGACCACACCACTCTTGTCTTGGCTTTAAGTCTTAGATGACAACTCAATCATACAAAGTCCTAATGATGACCGTAGACTTTCGAATTGAGCAGTGCCGAGAGCCTTAGTGAAAATATCAGCCAATTGCCTTTCGGTGGGAATATACTCTAGCTGGATTATTCTTTCTTCAACAAGATCTCTTATAAATTGATGACAAATATCTATGTGCTTCGTCTTGCTGTGCTGGACAAGATTCTTGGATATGTTTATAGCACTGACATTGTCACAGAACAATGTCATGGCATCTTGCTGGACATTATATTATGAAAACATTTGTTTCATCTAGAGTAGTTTGGTGCAACTACTTCCAGCAGCTATATATTCTTGATTCAACTGTAGACAAGGCCACACAATTTTGTTTCTTGCTAAACCAAGAGATCAGTTTATTTCCTAAATAGAAACATCCACCTGATGTACTTCTACAACCGGTGGTACTCCCAGCCCAATCAGCATCACAATAGCCAACGAGGTCAGAGGATGTATCAAATGAGTATATCAAACCCAAATTAGCAGTTCAAGGAACATACCTCAAGATTCTCTTAGCTTGAGCAAGATGACTTACTTTTGGGTCCGCCTGATGTTTGGCACATACTCCGACGAAGTCCGTTATGTCAGAGCGACTTGCTGTGAGATACAACAAACTTCATATAATGCTTATGTATAGGCTGTGATCTATTGACTCTTCATCTTTATCTTTAGACAGCTTTGGTGTTGTTGAAATGGGAGTTCGTTTGTGTGACGCCTTTTCCAGATCGAACTTCTTCAAAAGATTCACAACATACTTGCTTTGAGAGATAAAGATCCCATTCTCCATTTGCTTGATTTGGAATTCCAGTAAATAGTTTAGTTCTCCCACCATACTCATCTCGAATTCTGACTGCATGTGACTCAAAAAATGTTCCACCATCTTGGCAGACATCCCTCCGAAAACTATGTCATCAACATAGATCTGAGCAACCATGATGTCTTTACCTTCCTTCTTAACGAACAATGTTCGATCTACTCCTCCCCTGACACAACCATCCTGCATTAGAAAAAGTGTTAGTCTTTCCTACCAGGCTCCAGGAGCTTGTTTCAGTCCATAGAGAGCTTTATTGAGCTTGAAGACATGATCTGGTGCATAAGGGTTGACAAATCTCTTGCGTTGATCCACGTAGACTTCCTCATTTAAGTATCCATTCAAGAAGGCACTCTTCACATCCATTTGATACAACTTGAACTCGAGGTGGCAAGCAATTCCCATCAACAGTCGAATGGCCTCTAGTCTGGCTATGGGGGCGAAGGTTTCTTCGAAGTCTACTCCTTCAACTTGAGTATACCCTTGAGCCACCAATCTTGCCTTATTCCGAGAAATGTTACCAAGTTCGTCTGTCTTGTTCTTAAAGATCAATTTCGTCCCTATCACAGTTGTCTGGTTTTGGCACCAGTTCCCAGACTTCATTCCTTTTGAATTATCCAAACTCTTCTTGCATGGCATTCACCCATTATTCGCCATTGATTGCCTCTTGAACATTTTTTGGTTCCACCTTTGAGACGAAATAGACATTCTCGATCATTTGATGATAGTTGACAGGAGCCTTTTGTTTGGTTCGAACTCCATTTTCAAGATTCCCTACCACTTTTTGTACATGATGGTCTTTTTGCATCTTTCTGGAGGGAATTCTGAGCTCTGGAACCGTCGTTGGAACATTATCAGGCGCAATGTCGCTTCTAGTGTCTAGGGCATCTTCTAACTCATTTTCAGGCACATCTGTCTTGACATACTGTGTCTTGACATCTTGCGAGACATGTGGCACGACTGCTTCTTCACCGCCGATGTTTTCAAAAACATGGTTAATGTCATTTATGACCACATTGATGGATTCCATAACAGTTCTTGTGCGATTGTTGAAGACCCGATGTGTTAACCAGTTCGATGCAACGTCACCTACGTCTGGGGGCACTCTGCCAGTGAACAAGCTCCACTATATCTAATCAATCCCTCATACAAAGCTTCTCACAATTATTACACAAATCTAAGCTCTTATGGTATTATTACTAGTGGTAACTCAACCCAGGCCCCCCTGTCTCCGAGCCTCCGACTCGATTTCACTCTTAGAACAGATCCCACTGTTCCGTACCTCCTTTGTCGTTTCTTCAAAGGTTTGCATGCAGCTCCACTGGTGCGAGTTTGTCCGGTTCAGTCATACAATCTTTCTCTTGAATATTTGTTTGAACACACAAGCTATAATCTTAGCTACAACATACAACTCCCTAACACGCTAGTCAAACACGCTTAGGAACTCTGTATATTATGAAGTAAGATTTAACTACACAACACACCTCTACGGGATGGGACGAGCACCTATATGTAGAGGATCGACGAGTATCCTCTTTTAGGGTTTCCTAAAAAGTCCCCTTGATGTTCCTTGACGATTCTTGCCGATCATGTCTTCTATGTGTTTCCTTTTTGCTACTACACAGCTGTTTCGAATGCAGTCCTTCCAAGATCATCTAAATATGGAAACTTCCTGAAAGCCTTCTGCTAAGATGTTTGATCATGATGTCCAAGACATCTGGTTAGACATACTCCGTTTTGAGCATCGACGTCTAAGGTCACGACATATGGCTGGACATCTTTCCACCATATAAAATAGCTACCTTTCGGAGGAACCACAACTTCATCGAGATATTTATGGATGACTTCTATGTCTTTGGGAAATATTTTGACCAATGCCTAAATCGCTTGAAACAAGTGCTGAAAAGGTGTGAGGAAACAAATCTGGTACTGAACTGGGAAAAATGTCACTTTATGGTAAAAGAAGGTATTGTTTTGGGACACAAGATATCTGGAGAAGGCATAGAAGTTGATCGGGCCAAGATTTTAGCTATTGAGAAACTCCCTCCACCAATGTCTGTAAAGAAAATAAAAAGTTTTCTAGGTCATGCAGGATTTTATAGAAAATTCATCCAAGACTTCTCAAAAATTGCGAAACCATTATGCAAACTACTAGAGAAAGATGTGAAGTTCGAGTTTGATGATAAGTGCCTAGAAGCTTATGAAGAGCTGAAGAAGAGACTAATATCAACCCCTGTTGTAATTCCACCTGATTGGTATAAACCTTTTGAAGTCATGTGTGACGCAAGTGAAGTCGCTGTAGCAGCCGTTCTGGGGAAAAAATGCAATAACGTGTTCCGAGAAATTTACTATGCAAGCAAAAAATTGACATGAGCACAAGTTAACTACACAGTGACAGAAAAGAAGTTATTGTCAATAGTCTATGCATTTGAGAAATTTAGACCCTACCCCTTGGGAGCAAAACTGTGGTCCACTCAGATCATACATCCACCAAATATCTGCTAACAAAGAAAGAAGCGAAAGCAAGTTATTCTCAAGACTTGAACATGAGGAGGACAAAAATGGGATAAGCATTACGAATGCATTTCCCGATGAAAAGCTATTCGCAATCTCTACCTCTAGACCTTAGTTTCTAGACATAGCCAACTACGTGGCTAGTAAAGTAATCCCTCCTGACTTGAATTCACAACAGAGGAAGAGATTCCTACACTCCTACAAGGAGTATTACTGGGATGAGCCTTACCTATTCAAGAAGGGAGTGGACTCGACTTTTAGAAGGTGCATTCCAGAAGAAGAGACGCACGCTGTCTTGGAGGCTTGCCACGACTCACCATATGGAGGACACTATCAAGGGGACATAACTGCATTCAAAGTTCTACAATCAGGTTTCGACTGACCTACACTCTTTAGAGATCTTCAGGCTTTTGTTAAAACTTGTGACTGATGCCAGAGAACATTAAATACCTCCAAGAGACATGAGATGCCAATCACAAGCATAGTTGAAGTCGAACTCTTTAATATTTGGGGTTTGGATTTCATGGGGCTTTTCCATCATCTTATAGGAAGCCATATATCATCGTACCAGTGGATTATGTCTCCAAGTAGGTTGAAGTTGAAGCATGCATAGCAGATGATGCCAAGACAATGATAAGGTTTGTGAATAAAAACATCATCTCCATGTTCGGGACTCCAAGGGTGATTATTAGTGACCGGGGAACGCACTTCAGGAACTACCTCTTCAGAGCTTTAGCCAAGAAGTTTGGAGCCAAGCACAAGATGTCTTTTGCATATCACCCTCAATGCAATGGCCAAGCCGAAGTAGCTAATCGAGAGATCAAGAAGATTTTTGAGAAAACGACTAACCCAAATCGAAAAGACTGGTCACTCAGGTTAGAAGAGGCACTTTGGGCCTAGAGAACGGCAAATAAAACTCCGTTGAGAATGTCACCATTCAGATTGGTGTTTGGAAAAGCATGTCACTTGGCTTTTTAAAAATCGAGCATAAAGCTCTTTGGGCCATAACAAGATGCAACATGGCAGGATCCAAAAGATTGTTGCAACTCGAAGAATTTCAAGACTAGAGACGAGAAACTTATGAGAACAATATGATTTTCAAGGAGTAGACGAAAAAGTGGCATGACAGGCATATCATGAAGAGGACGTTAGAACCGGGCCAGTTGGTACTCGTGTCCAAGGCTCGATTTTCTCTATATCCTGGCAAGCTTAAATCAAGGTAGTCAAGATCATTCAAGACTCTAACGTGCTTCCCCAGTGGAGCAGTGGAATTCATAAATCTTGCAGATAGATCGACTTTTATTGGACCATTCAACACGTGAAGAAATATTTCGGAGCATGTGGAGATGTGGAAAACAATGGGCCAGAAGGGGTAGAAGATCTCATGTTGGTCATCACAGTTGCGGAAGCAGTGGAAGTCTAAAATGTCATTGAGTCCAGCTGAAGGACGTTAAACAAAGCGATATTGGGAGGCAGCCCAAGGTAGTAGTCAAGTTTGAGTCAAGACTTGCAAGAGTCTTAAGTGTGGTGTGTAACGAGTTACACACCAAATTAGAGTCTTTTTTTCTTTTTAGTAAAACTTTAGACTGAGTAAGGTCTTAAGTGTCATGTGTATTCCGTACACACCACAATTGAGTTTGTCTAGTCGGGCTTAGTCCAGCCCTGAAAGTGGAGTGTTGATTTTCCCAGACCACGACGTGTAGATCTAATATTTCCAAGTTAAGTATGCAGGTACAAGACCAAGAAAAAGCCCAAAAAAGAAAAAGGAGAGAAAGTTTTGGGATGTAAAAGAAAAGGGTATGTGACGATCGCCACATAGGTGGTGGCGATCGCCACGTGTCAAAACAACGTCGCGGCCAATAGGATGTATGTGATGATCAATACACAGGTTGTGGCGATCGATACCGTAAAAAGAATGTCACAGTGAAGAAGGAAGGAGGTGACGATCGCCACACATGATGTGAAGATCACAACATGACCAAAAAGATGTCGCATCGATCAAATAGATATGTGACGATCGTTACACAATGCGTGGTGATTTCCACAAAAAAAAAGGTGTCGTGCAGATTTACGACGCAAGTGACGATCGCCACGTAGCTGGTGGTGATCGCCACATACCTAAACCCAACTTATAGATTGTAGCGGCGATTAAGTGGCGATCGCCACATCGTGAAAAATTACACTTTTAAAGGAGCTTGCGCCCTTCTTCTCCAAAAACCACACAATATTATCTTCTCCTCTTTCGAAAACCATTACCTCTCTCTCTCTCTCTCTCTCTCAAATTTTGGCGAAAACCTTCAAACCACCACAAATCATCTCCAAACCTTCCTTTCATCAAACCCCACCATAAGTCCGACCTATTCGCCCAAAAACTCCCAATTCCATAAACCCTAGGTTCTTCAATCCCCAAATCCAAAAATTCTAAATTTTCTCCAAATTATTCCTCATTCTTCTTCATTCAAGTTAAAAGATGAGTAAGAGGTCAAGAACTATTGACCCCACTGAGCATCATATCTCCACTCTTGAAGCTAGAAGACCGGTGGTGCCTCCTCCGGATCAACCACCGACAGGGGGTGAAATTGACAAGCTAACCCTTACTTTTAGGGATGTCAAGGAGAGGAAACGGTATGAGGAGCTCAAAAGTAAGAAAAAGGTAAAACAAAATAAATTCTTTGATGAACCTATTATGAGAAAGTTGGGAATTTTTTAGTCCCTCAAGTCCAAGTCTGAAATACTTGGGTGGTCGACTATGCTAACTTGAAAGGTCCCTATCTTTGAGGCCCTTACACAAGAATTCATGACCACAGTCCAAATGATTGAAGAGAAAAATTTTCTATATTCTTGGCTCTGCAACCGGAAATTTTTGATACAAATGGAGGATTTGTCTTATATTATTGATTTTAAGGAGGAATATCAAAAGACCCAAAGAGAGCTGGAGTGGTTCGATAATTCCCTTCCAATGTGGAAGATACTGACCAAAAAAGGTGTGTACGTATGGCAGAATCGAGCCAGTTGTCTGAAGGATGTAGAAAGGGAGTTAATTTATGTGCACCAGGTGCTCTCGAACTCCCTCTTTGGGTGTAATCATTATGTGGGGAAAGTGAACGCAAAATAGTTGCAAAATTTTCATGCAATTAAGCATAGTATTGTGCTCTGTGGGAGGATTACCTATGGACACATCCTGAGGTGCTTACCAAGAAGGGAAAGGCGACATATTATGTGGAGCAATAGTAACCCAGTTTGCACTAGCTCTTCCACTAGAATGTGATGATAAGATTTGGGAGCTAGATGACATCTGACACACAACAATGGACCCTGAGCAAGCAACAGTGACCGATAAGTCATTTGTCAAACTGACGAAGAAGAAGGTGACACGTTGAGAGCCAAGTTTGACAGCTTGAGCTTTGACTTCTATGATTACATAAATAACAATGAAGAACACTGGGCGAATAACGAGAGAAGGTGGGAAGATTATACAAGGGAGGATGAAGAATACAAAACCAATATGACCAAGAAGGTTGACAAACTGATCCAAGCACAAGAATAGTCGACAAAGGCATTACACGACTTGACAAGAGCAATGGGAGAGTTAACAAGAGACATGCATGATCTGACAGCTCTAATAAGGGTTAATTTTCCTCAACATGGGCAAGGGTCATCTTCAGCACTAGGGAAATGGTCGGGATTCTTCAATCCCGATTGAGGTAATTGAAAATCTTGTCATGTGAATATGTGTTTAGAATAGGACTGCATGATAATTAGAATCATTTGCATCACTTTGTGAGCTTGCCGATTGGACGCCCTAAGTATTTTATGCGTGTCTAATTATCTTCGAGATTTATTGCATGCTGGACTATCATGAAAATTGCTTGTGAACTGTGTTTGATTTGTGAGAATGTCTAGGTAATTCACATTGAAGTAAGTATTAATATTGGAAGTCAAGCATTGTATTTTTCATGTCTTTATCAAGGGGTCTCGAAATCATATGCATGAGATTATTTTTGAAAACTCACACACGCACGCACGTGAACTCGGAAGGGATATATCAGGGTTGTTGTTTCGAGAAGAGCAAGAGTTCAAAAAAAATTAAAGGGAATTAAATGAGAGAAAAAAATGAGTGCATATCTCGATCCCAAAACTCCAAAAAATTTCAGGGTAAAAGGCGAGAATTCAGGTTGAGCGAAATATGATGTATATCACCAAAATTGAGGTGACGGGTAGAAGGTCCTGAGAAAAGTATGTACACCAGTCAAGAAAGCAGAGGAACGTCGAACAAGTCAAAGAAGCAACTCCAAAAAAACAGAAGCTAAATCACAACCAAAAGAATTAAATCAAAGAAAGAAGAAGGCGCCTCTACAATATCATGGTGAAAGCCCGAGCGAAGTAAAGGAGAGTGATGCAGGGGCTTTAAGAAATTTAAGCACATGTGACCAACAATTTTTAATTGCGTATTTTATATCTTCTAATATTTAGTTTCTAGAATAAGTGGCTTGTAGCCCAAGAAATTTACTTTCCAAATTGTTATTTTCTAGTTTCTACTTTGTTATTTCCTTTTCTAGTTCCTAATTGTTAATTTCTAATTACATGTATTTAAAGGGGCTTTTTGGGCTCTTAGAAAAAGCAGGTTGGAGAGAATCAAATTTATAGCTTTGTGCTTGAGACTTTGTCTTATTTTACTTATCACCTTAGACCGAGGATCCTAGATGTGGCGTAAAAACCTTATCTTAGCCTATACCAGGCTAAGTGGCGGTTAAACCTTATATTAGTCTATACCCGGCTAAGTGGCGGTTCTATTCCTCAAATCCTAAACTCATTCTCTACGATATCCTATTTTTCTCATACATTCCTACACTTTTTTCGATCAAAATCTTCAAACCCAAGAAACTACAAAAATAACTTCAAACTCATCTCATTCTCCTTATTTCTCGTAGCCATCCCCGTATCAAGTGGTATCAGAGCACTGGTTGGATGGTTGGTCGTAACTCTATAGGTGTTGCTAATGGCGGGGAGGATGACGGTAAATCATTGTCTGATGAGCAGAGGCATATTAATTATCTCGAACTACAAGTTCAGAAACTTCTTGAGCACATAGGGCGCGGAAGTGATTCCAAAAAGTTTATATATGTGAGTGGTAATGCGAGAGAATCACGCCAAGGTCAAAGATTTGATTTTGAAGAGGATTTCACGCAATAAGCGAAGTTTCAATCTCATGCCCAATCATATAGAGGTGTGACAAGGGGGTATGATGACCATGAAAAATATAGAGAAAATCAAACTCATTATGAAGATCGTGATTTCTATGAGAGGAGGCCGGATAAGGAATATTTTGCCTACACTAACATGTCAAAGCTAGAAATCCCGAAGTTTGAAGGCTGCGTGAATGAAGATCAATTCCTATAGTGGTTGAGCACCGTAGAGAGAGTGTTTCATTATACTAAACCACTTGAGGATTGGAAAGTCAAGCTAGTGGCTGTAAGATTGAGAAAACACGCTTCAGATTGGTGGGACAACCTTAAAAGACAACGCGAAAGATATGACCGTGTCAAGATCGTAACATGGGATAAGATGAGAAAAAAGTTAATGCGAAAATATTCTCCATCTACCTGCAAACATGAGGTGTATCTCAAATTGCAGAATTTGAGGAAAGGAAGCATGTCCATGGAGGAGTATGTTACTAAATTTGAGACTTTAATGATGAAAGCCGAAGTAAGAGAAGATGAGAAGCATTCAATCAATCGTTTCATTGATGGTCTAAATTGCGACATCGCAAAGGTGGTCGATCTACAACTTTACTACTCATTGAATGATGTGATCAAGTATGCACCAAAAGTTGAAGCTCAAAACAAGCAGAGAAGAATTAACGCATCTATAAGATTTGTTGAAGCCAAGCATTGTGTGGCAAAAGAACCATATGAAACAAGTACAACTATCAAGCCAAAGTAGAAAGTGAAGTATATGGGGTAAACCTTGGAAATTCTTCAAATAAATTTAATTATTTTAATTGCCAAGGTTTAGTGAATATTGCATATGAGTCTCCTAATCAAGGAGTGGTAGAACTCGTGGAAGATGGACATGTGACAAGTGAAGATGACATGCTAGATAAGAAATATGACGAGAACATTGTTGAATTCAAGGCAAACGATGTCGTGTATTCACGTGTGAATCAAGAGGATTCTTTAATTATGCAAGAAAGTCTCAAATCGAGTCTGAATCCTACGAGGGAGGCTGATGTGTTGAGAACCGACATGTTTCACACCAAAGGAACATGCTTAGATCACACTGAAAATCAAGGCAAAATCAAATGAGCGATGGTGTCGCGAGAAGAAACTATTATTAAAGCCGACGATAAATTGGTAGCTGGATTCAAATCAACATTAAAAGATGATGCATGTGACACATGTATTGTTCAAGAAGAACTATCAATTGTACCGAGGTCTATGAATATCCAAGCGAATGAAGATCAAGAAAAGAATAAATTACACATCTTTCAAACTGGCTGTCATGTTTAAAATAAGGTACAGAACTTTATTGTTAAAAGGGAATTTTTCACTATTGTTGGTAATATTTCTCTCGCTGACAGATAAGAGATGCCAACAAATAAACACCTTGAGACATATATATTACAAGAGCTCGATGGTGCAATTGCGACAAAAATAAGGGAGCAGACGTTGGGTTTGTCAAGCACTCATAATTGTGAAGATCCGTTTTATGTGACATAAATTCAAAGTGAGATGGACGATTGTGGCAATTCGATCAAAGAGATAAGCATGATGAAGTATTCAACAAACTCTCTTGTGCACGATGAAGTAAATTATATTCCATTTCCCATGTCACCGAAAAAAATTTACTGTTGCTATGTTTAGTATTGACATAATTTTTTAGCGCCAAAGTAAGAAGTCAGTGCAACATGTTACGCGACATGTGGAGCGACTCATTACGCTCCAGATTAGGAAAGGTCTGAAGCTTTCCTATTTAGAGTCGCTTGGAGCAAAAGAAGAATGACGTCACAACAATTGAAAGACTTGGAGCGCAAGAGAAAGACGTCAACAGGCCAAGCGACTTCCAGCTGTCATTAACACGTCAGCAAAGGCGGCAACTCTGCTTGCCTAATTTGTTTAGGAAGTCTGAGACTTCCTATTCCTAATCCAAGAAAGATTAGGAATGTGAAGCTGCTATAAAAAGCTTGTGCTTCCCCATTAGCAGCTTGTCCGTTCTCGTTTTATATTTGCTAAATTTCTCAGAGCTCTTAACTGTGCACCATTGGCGTGTTGAGAGGCTGATTAGTTTGCTAGAACGGCTTTTCTTCGATTGAACATCAACTCGCGAAGATTGAGTGTTTGATCGATTAGGGTTCTTGTGTTCGTGATTGAAGATTCACAAATCTGTCAAAGAAGACTACGACACCGAGCATAGGTGCTTGCTCGAAGGGTGGAATTGAGAGGATCTCAAAGACAGTGGGAGAGGACCTTGGTTGAGGTTATTCATGGTGAGATCTATAGTAGCTTAAGACAATAGCTTGTGTGATAGCTAGTTGGTGCTTGAAGTTGTACTATTGACTACCATATAGTGAAAACTTTTCCACTGGCAAAGTGCCTCCAAACGTAGGTGACGTTGCACCAAACTGGGTAATCATCTCTGGCGTCGTTCTTATTGTTTGGTTATTGTTTAAACTACGGTCTGCAATTTAAGCAAGTAGTCGACACAAAAGTTACGACTTTGTGTTCGACTTCTTGACTCGGCTATGAATCAGAATTTCACTTACGATAATCATATGCGACTAGGAAAAGGTAATGAGAAATGGAAAGAAAAAGAACTTGTGAAATAGGTCAACTTTTGTGCATATAAGTTAGTTGTTTTTAATGTAACTGATTGGCGTCCATTTGATGTTGGCTACCATTTGAAGACAACGTTTAATATAACCGATTTGCGCCCTTTTGACGTTGGTGGAGACGTGAGTATGTTTTTTGAGAAGAGGAGGGAATGCCTAGGAATTGAAATACCTACTGACTACTGAGGATCCTAGGTGTGGCGTAAAAACCTTATCTTAGCCTATACCCGGCTAAGTGGCGGTTAAACCTTATCTTAGTCTATACCCGGCTAAGTCGCGGTTCTATTCCTCAAACCCTAGACCCATTCTCTACGATATCCTATTTTTCTCATCCATTCCTACACTTTCTTCGATCGAAATCTTCAAACCCAAGAAACTACAAAAATAACTTCAAACTCATCTCGTTCTCCTTATTTCTTGTAACCATCCCCGTATCAGAGAGGGAGAACGACAAAGCATTTGAGAGAATGACAATTAGGAAACCCTACTCCAAAATTGCTAATCTTGTGGCACCAATTCATGTATATTACACCGGGTTCACATCATTTTATACACGAGCAACACAAAAACCATATGTGAGACTAGTAGTATCCCTTGCTTAAATTCTTAAAAAAATATGAGAAAGAAGACCATAACTGACATACTCGATATTCATGTTGATTATTTAATCATTTTGGTTTGTGATTAGATTGGTGGAACTTAATTTTTATGATAAGTCAGCATGTTGATAATTTGAGCTCGAGTGTGATTTGATTAGATGGGGTATATGATTTTTTAAGGAAAGTCATGAGGGCAAGTACTTTTGTAAAGCATGTGCATCATAGTTTTTGGTTGGGGGCTCTTTCCTACAAAACCCTCGGAAGAAGACTAAGCTCCCCCTACGGAGTTAACTTCGGTGTATACTCGGTCCATTCTGCACTTGAGTGTGGGGTGTTGATGTGGGTCCACCGGATTTCACATTGACACCGATATACCCACACTTAGAGCCTAATTTTCCTTCTTTACTCGGCTTTTAGAGCCCCATTTGTACTAGTTTACGCTTTCGGGTATGCTTGGTACACCTGTACAGGATTTTGGTGAAAAAGGGAGAAAAAGGGGAAAAACAGGCTAATTGGAGCATCGTGGCCAAGGAGGTGGCGATCGCCAAACAAAGAGAATAGTGGCGCTGACGTGGCAATCATGTGGCGATCGCCACAACCTTGTGGCGATGACGTGGCGATCGCCATGTCGCGATTTCCAAATCTATAAATACCAAGCTCGCCCCAATCTGAAGAGACACAACTTTTAGGCAACACCCACTATTCCTTAACTGTTCCTAGGCAAATTTGAGGCCTCAATCTTCATCACTCATCACCAAGAACGCGAAGCTAGCAAGGGAGCATCAATTGAAGAGTATAGTTGAAGATTGCAAGTATTCAATCCAAGCTTTAGTGATTAGAGTTTGCTTGTTCCTTTTCCCTTCTTGAGCTTTTATCCTCTTTTCTTCTTGCTTTTTGTATTTTGCACCATGATTATGGGCTGAAAACCCTAATCACGGGTGCTAGACTTATGAAGATTGGTGTTTGATTCTATATCTACTTTTAATTGAAATAATGCATGAACTTATTATATCTTGCTTTGTGATTATACATGTGTTAAATTAGCCACTTAATACTTGTTATTTGAGTTTAAGGTTAATCTCAGGGACAATTGAGAATTGACTGTAAGTAAGATTGAGGAATCGGTCTTTTGGAGTCGATTCCTTGGTTCGAAAATCGCTGTTTGTACTGCTGTGGAGAATTAGGTTTAATTTCCGAGAGGGTTGCCCAATCCGAAACTAGGAATTATCCAATGCCGAGAGGTGGGTAGTGTAATTATAGTGTGCGCCTAATAAGATTGCATGATTGAGATTAATTGGTAAATCTTGAATTGGCACTGACCCGTCGGTCTAGCACCTGTGGTTGCTAGTTATCTGTTTACAGAATCCATCCATATCACCTACCAATTTGTTACTCGTTACTTATTAATATTACCTAAATTTTCACAAACACGCACACAATTACAAAATTAGTCTTTTAGACGTCCTTATTTTTCTTACAATTTGAATACAAGTTAATTGAGGATAAAACTCTATTTTGATTCATGTGGAAATCGACCCGGATTCTAGCCGGAAATACAAATTTACTTGATCGACTAAGGGTGTCTCATAGCGTACCCATCAATAGGTGAGGGCAATTGAATCCTTTTCAATTGAATTAAAAAAAAACTTATCTATTTAAGGGTATTTTAGTCATTTCACACGTTAAAATGTTAAAATATAACAAAAATATGTATTATATCAAATCTAACGGTGAAAAAACATGCAAATCTTAGGTAGCCACACTGGCAAAAAAATATGTATGTGTACCAATATGAAAAACAACATATTATATGGCCATCCACCTTAAATTTGTATAAAAATTAGGGGAAATTGCAGGTCACTACCCTGTACTTTACAACTTTTGCATGTCACTACCCTCTACTTTTTTTAGTTACATGTCACCACTGTAAGGTTTCATTTAGTTGCACCGTCCATCACAGAGTTAAATTTGATGTAAAAAGTCCAAAATACCCCTATATTAAAAAAAATTCAAAAAATATATCTTTTTGAACTTTTTTGTTAAAAAAACATTTATCATATAAATAGTAAAACACTGATTTCAAAATTATTTTTTTTAACAAAAAATAGTTTTTTTCAAAAAATATTAAAAATAAAAAACCAATTTTAACAACGTTTTTTTTATTTTTAATACTTCTTAAAAAAAAATAATATTCAAAATTAGTTTTTTATTATTTATTACATAAAAAAAATTAAAAATAAATAATTTGAACAAATGATTTTTTTTTCATTTTTTAAATAAAAGGGTATTTTAGTCATTTAAATATTTCAGTTTCAAATTTTATTAAATGACTAAAATACCCTTATATTTAAAAAAGAAAAAAAATTCATTTGTGTAACTTACTTTATTTAATTTTTTTATGAAATAAATAATAAAAAAATATTTTGAATATTATTTTTAAAGAAAATAATATTTTTTAAAAAATATATTAAAAATAAAAAAAACCTTGCTAAAAGTGGATTTTTATTTTTAATATTTTTAAAAAAAATCATTTTGAAATCAGTGTTTTATTATTTATCTATTAAAAAATATTTTTTTATAAAAAAATGTTCAAAAGATATATTTTTTTGAATTTTTTTAATATTGGGGTATTATGGACTTTTTACATCAAAATTAACTCTGTGATGGACGGTGCAACTAAATGAAACCTTACAGTGGTGACATGCGACTAAAAGAAGTAGATGGTACTGACATGTAAAAGGTGTATCCTAAAAATTAATCATAATTGACTTATAACAACCTCTGATAACGTTGTAAAGAAGAAAAACTAAGCTCTATTGGGTTTTACACACACATACACACACTAAATATATGAAGTTTATATCACAAAATTTATGATTGTAGATCCATTAACCAAAGAATAGCCCTAAGACATTTCTCAAACATGTTCAAAGTATGGGAATCATTGGATGCCATCATTTATGCTACACTCACACACAATTGTGAGCTAAAATTTTATTTTTCTCCATGACAATCTTCTTTCTTAAGAAAAGATAAGTATTCGAAAGGTACTAAACATCTTTTTTCTTAAGAAACGAAAAGTATTAGAAAGGTGCTAAACATATGAAGTTGAGATACTTTGTCATCAAAGAAGATCCAAAACAAAGAGTGTCAATCGTGCAAATTAGCACAAAACTTATGACTGCAGATACATTAACGAAAAAATTGCCCGAAGGCATTTATGAAATATGTCGAAAGTATGTGGATCACCGGATGTCATCATTTATGTTATTTATGATTTTTGGCATCAAATCATTGACATTTTGAGCTCATTTATTTATTTTATGATATGAGGTTATGAATCTTGTTGCAATTACGCTATGGTATAACTAATATTAAGCTAAATTTATCTTATATTATGCGCATTCATTTTTCTCTTAAGTCATGAAGTATATATAATAACACATGGGCTAAGTGGTAGAATGTTAGATAATCAAAGCCCGTTAAGTGGGATATCGTGTGGCTCAAGTGAATATACTAAATAATGGGTTTAATAGAATTAAGATAACTTATATTGGTTAATTAATTAAGGTAATTTTCTAATAACCCTGATGGTGGGTCTATATAAAGAAACTCTAGGAATTGGTCCTCTCTCTACCTATTACGCTAGTGTTAGATAATATATGATTTAATATCATATTATATAATTTATATATATTATATGATTTAAAATCATATTTATCTATCTAATGAATAAATATGAGTTGACATTTCAAGTTTTGAATGCGGTCTAATCCTCTTAAATGGACAGGTTACAACCTTTCATTTTTGTCTTTAATTTGGGCATTTACTCTTAGAATTCAAGAGGTGGAAGAGATGTGACTATAAATAGATGGTCTTTCTCTTCAATTTTCAATCATCCAAATATCAAGAACTATGTTGTTCTTGTTCTCTCTGTCTACATTTCTTCTTTTCAAAGTTTGTACGATTTGGTGATAGAGAAAGGCACAAGTTCAAGTTCGTCGGAACTAGACCTTTGGTGCACGGTGTTAGTTCGAAGTCGTTGTATCCTGAGAGGTGTGCGCTCGTTGATTCCAACACTCGAGAGAGAGCAAATACACTTTAAGAAAATTGTCCAACACGCCTCGACTTATTTCCCGAGTTTGTATCAATAATTTGTAAAGGTTCATGTATCATTTTGTAATTTTCATATTTCATTAGTATTTTCTAATTTATTAATTTCCGAAATTTGTTAATATTATTGCATAATACCTAACAGGTAGTTCTATGAGTCGTCACAAAAACCAAATCAAGTTCGAGGGTAAAGAGAGAGAACTCAATTCTTCTCAATCGAGTGCTATCGATGTCGCTATCATGGATCAAGATAAGTTCTATTAATCTATTATTTATGTGTGAGAATCATATAATTATTCTAAAATCCTAGCTATCATGTATGTAAGTAATATTAAGGTTCATAATTGTAAAATTAACTTACATAACCCACCCATGCATTCACCTTTCTTAATAAGTTCTATGCATTGTCCAATACCAATACTAGTAATAATAATAGTATAAGACCTTACTTGTTATAGGTACAAACTTTGGCCTACCATTACTATTCTTTTTTTTCAGTAGTAAACATAATTAAATAATCCAACGCATTGTATACAAAGAAAACTGAATTGGGTTTGAATTTAAAATAATCCAACATGTGAGTACTGTTTATACTTCTTATTTGTGCGATGAGTATTTTAGAAGAAATTTGTTGATATTTTAGTACTTCTTCTCTCGAGCAAGAATATAAATTGCTAGCTTACTTTCATATCACATAAGATTGCATGTAAGTTATCCCCTTGAGCTTAAAACAAGTGACAAAGAGGAGTCAAAGAGCCAAAACGAGATGTTACTGAGCCTGTCACCATTGGTCGTGGCTCGCCTCTTTAGTTGGCGTCAAGGTTCCATTTAACGACTAGGGTAACGGGCTGATACCTAGCCCAGATTGCTCCTTTGGCTCCCTTTTTCTCGTTTCTCTGCGCACATCATCTTCAAACTCCGTAAAGGGATTGAGGTACATAAAGGATCAATTATTTTACAATCTCGAGGGTAAAATCACAAACTAATGCAGAAAATATTAATCGAAATGTAAATGCGATGTGACCGCATCAGAGATTCATATATCCTGAATCATACTTCTCCCCTGCATTACCTCTTATTTACTTTCCAACTTTAGCATAACACACACCAATTACTCGACTAAGATTAGTGACATAAATTACTTCAAAAAAAATAATAGTGACATTTATAGAATTTTGGTATTTAAGACATCTGATTCCCTTGGGTATGATATTCAGGTAGTTAATATATACTTCTCATTATTACTTGCGATCGGTATATTGTCAATAGTGGTGAAAAGACACGCAAAATTATACGTAGTGTTTTCTCCCGTCAACTCCTATCATTGTAAGGCCCATATAGGATGAAAAGGTTCATTATGAGATTGAGTATACCATGTAAAGTTTGAGTTTAGGGGATTCACCCTGAAGTGATGGGAGTCAATGCATGTGTTCACGAAAAGAACCTCCCCCCTTATCCATTTAGGTGATAAACTCTTTAGAATGATAAAGCGACATAAGTACCTACCTGTGAGCCTATATTGAAAGTCTAGTGAGAATGATTGGTTGTGTTGGTTGGGAATTCTCGGGTTCTAGGCTCAGCAAAAATACAATAATCTAACCAATAATCCCTACCAAGGATCTATTGCATACTCTAGATGAATCATAGGGAAAGGTGGATCAGATTGTCTACCTCTTAAAGCGTGAATCGATCTGAATCGAAGACGTGTCCTCAGACCCGTCCTCTACGAGCACACACACGCGAGAGCTTGAAGACGAAACTTGAATCCTCTTGGTGGCTACTAGATCGCTGAAGAACCCTTATTCTCTCTCGATTTTCCTAACCCTCAATGCAAGAACTAGAGAGAATATGGTGAATAGCTAATGTTGCTCAAAGGCTTGGGTGGCTCTCACCCAAATGCCTCTATTTATAGGCTTTGGGTGAGGCCTAGGGCTTAGAGCCCGTCAGGCATAGGTGTCGATCGACACAACCTAGGTGTCGATCAACACCACCAAGGAGCCGATCGACACCACCCATGTCTACGTGTCGATCGACACCACGAAGGTGCCGATCGACACCCTACACGTGACATGTGTCAATCGACACCCCATAGGTATCGATCGACACCTCACACGTGGACAACATTCCTATTCCATCCATATCTCTTGGACCTCTTGAGGCACATCGAGTTGCTTCGATTCTCGCTCATGGCGTGTGACCCTGTGGGCTCGTGACCAATTGGCGTGAAACGTCATTTCACCCTATCCATCACAAGTGGTCTATTGTAAGACGTAGTGATTACCCAATGTCCACGAGATATCGATTCAATATCTTCTCTCTGTCATCTGTATCACTAACCCTTTGTTTGCTTTCAAGGCATAAGAGATCAAAATGAAGCATAGTGCCGTCATCCACATGTATTCGATCTACTTCCTTAAAATTTGAGATGACTGATATGTAATTGGTTCGACCGCACACTTCATTAGTCATGTTCATCAAGGGGCCCAGAACCATACCCTTCACCACGTCTCATCGTGGGAAAACAAATCCCTTCAGACGCAATGTGCGCTCCCACTACAGTCCGCCCAATAGCCAACGATGCTCGTTATGACTATCGTGTTACAGACATCGTTGGAGCATGTCAAACTAATAGAGATACGTGCATGTGAGCCACTCACTCCAAAGTCTTAAGGCAGTGATCACACAACGACAGAGTATGCGTTGGTGACTTAATATATGCGCCATACTCCAAGTCGGGTCGTCGAATATCATCTCCCAGATGATATTCGTGATATGACTTTGATAATCCCATTACCTAGATCAGCAGAACTTGATCTTAAGTCATTCTCACACTAGTCACTTATGAATAAGTATTCGACTAGCGACACGTCAAGCATAATTTCATAGCATCTAAAGGTTCTACTATAAGTAATGACACATTCAATGACTTTAGATAAAATTATCGTTTGACTCATTATTACAACACAATAATAATGAAATTGCCTTTTATTGCTAAATAGAAGTTTACATAGTAAAGACTTGAACTATGGTACAAGCGCTTACAGCGTTGGAGTTCAAAAACATATTATTCGATTTCAAATATTGGATCACTCGTCAAGTTACACATGTGATAGATATCATGCATATAAAAAAGAATGTGTGTGACAATATCATGGGCACCATTCTAAGACTAGGAAAGGACAAAAATTTATGCTAATACCCATATAATTATTCAAGAGTAGAGTGTGGATCATTGACAAGACATACCCAAACAATTTATTGAATTGTTTGAGTGTATCGTAAGAGTTCATTGCCTAAGTAGTTACACATAAAGTCCACAAAATAAGGTGAACATGCGAAACATTTTTATTGCCCAAAGTCTCATGATTTTCATGTGTTTCTTTAACGCATCTTCCATTTCACGATATTGTAAGACCTCTTCGAATATGTGGTTCATGCATTAGTTGAGATTCAGATGTTATTTCAAATGTTGTGCACCCTGAAGTTAACGAAATTCTCTATTTCCTAGATGGAGAAGGACATAATAAATTTAGTTTACCACTACTATTCATTTTTGCAGTAGTAACCATAATTAAATAATCATAACACGTTATATGCAAAGGAAACTGAATTGTGTTTGATTTTAAAACAATTCTGCATGCGAGTATTATTTATTTTTTTTATTTGTGCGATGAGTTCTTCAAAAGAAATTTGATGATATTTTAGAACTTCTCTCGTGCAAGAATGTAAATTGTTGGATCAAAATTCAAATATAATTTTTTTATGGGACTAGAACCTTAGTGAAGTAACATAGTATAACAACTAGATCAAGAATTGAATTCCTCTAAGATAAAACCAAGTTACCTCATTGTCTAGTCATTTTCAAAATCGACCCACCTCAAACAATCCATACATATACTATATGTATAGTGGACGAAAGTAATAATTCAGAGGTGATTCAAGTGAGAATAGGGTTAAGATTTTGGCAATGTTAGCATGAGATGTTTGGCATATTTATCATCATCACCTTCCATGTTTTGTCCCTATCATCCCAAAACAAGGAAACAAAATAGCAACCCTTGTTTTGTTTCTCATGTTGGCAGTTGCTCTAACACACCATCGCATATATCAATCTTCCAAAATGGAGTAATATTGGTATTGTATTATGGGATAATTCCATGTGCCACTCCCTAAAATGTACAAAATCTCACCCAACACTCCCTAAAACCATTATTCTCACTAGTACCCCCTTAAAATGGACAAAAATCTCATTTGTCAAAAATTTATTGTAAAAAGACAAAAATACCCCTCCCCCCCTCACCCCTCTCTCACCCCTCCCTCACCATACCCTCTCTCTCTCCTCCCTCCCTCCACCGTCACCGGCGAGCTTCCCTCCGGCCAATCCCCTCCACCACCGCCACTCCTGGCGCCACCTCGAAACACCTCCGACGCCACTGTCAGCCTCGCTTTCCTCCACCCCTCAATCTTCATACTCTCTTGTGTTGGAAGGTCAGGACGGTGGACACGCGGCGGGAGGGGATTGGCCGGAGGGAGGCTCGCCGGGGACGGTGGAGGGAGGGTCCGGTGGGGCAATTTCGGTTCTGGAGAGGTGAGGGAGAGGGGTATTTTCGTCTTTTTCAATACATTTTTGACAACTGAGATTTTTACTCATTTTAAGGGGGTGCTGGTGAGAATAAAGGTTTTAGGGGGTGTTAGGTGAGATTTGGTATATATTAGGGGGTAGTATCTGGAATTATCCCTTGTATTATCTCAGTTACCTATTTATGAATCTTTTTTAAAATTATATGATCCCGATATTTCAAATGCACAACTAGTTTTAAGTAAAGTAACACGTATTTGTAAGTTTGTGATAATCAATTAATTGTAATTATTTGGTATGCTTGAATTCTTTTAACAAATTTGAAGTTGAAAATTCAACCGGTAATTTTGTTAATTTTGTTTTTGAAAACTACAACATTTCCTATCTACTCGTAAAGCTCTTCCCCATTTCTCCAAACCAGTTTTGAACCCTCAACTTCTACGCTAAGTAACTTTCAATGATATTAATCTTTACACAACATATTTTAATATGTAAGGACCAATTATATATATAGGGGCACATTCGGCTACAATGAGTTGGAACGCCAAAACATTTTAGAGTTGTTGGATCAGTGCAGATTTGGACGCGCGCGCCTTGTTCCAACATGCAACATCTGGCAGCAAGGTTCTACAACGCACACTTAAGGTATCTACGGGTCCATCACGTTCTACAACTTTGTACTACATGTTTAACATGATTCTGAAACATTGCACTACACGTTCTACGGTTTGAACGTTTGGAGACCCGGATTTGGTCTGTAGCGAATTCCTATATATATATATATATATATAATTACCCATTTACCCCATATTTTGGTGGAATAGAGGAACTGAGAGGTCCCAATCATATTTTTCACTTATGCAACTATATTGTAGTTCCCAGCAGATTAAAAAAAAAAGCCAAACTTGTTGGGTAGCTAGACCCTACAATTCACAAATCCCAGTAGTTTCTTCGAGAGATGTGTGATTTCACATAAAACTAATCAAAAGAATACAAATTTGGAAGACAAGAAAATCTGAAAAATGAAAAGGAAGCAACTTCAAGGAAACACTTTTCCCTCTTGATTGTATTTTTGTAGCAATTTTGTTGGTTTGCACTGTGATTTGAGGTATATTTTGTTGTTGTCACTTGCAGCTACAATTCAAGAGAAAGAAGCTTCACACACTAAGCTTTCACTTTTACACTCACTCACTCTATACCCAAAACCCATATGCTTGAAGAGTACATCATCATGACTACACTGTCTTCTACTCTTCTCTGGTCTTTTTCTAATAATAAAAGTATATGTATATTTCTTCAGAGGAAACAGACATTCTTGTTGGGTTGTGAATGTTAAACCCATAAAGATTCTTTGGTGTTTTCCTTTGTCAACTTCACTGACTTAGTCATCAGCCATCACATTATATTACGGAATTGGAATTTATTATATAAAAAAGTAAATGATGACATAATTACCCTTTCTATGTAAAAAATGAAGTGTAGGGAAATTTATAGAGGCAAATAATTTGATGGATGGAGTGTGAATTAGAGAAAATGGGTAAATTCCATATAAGGTTGCTGCTATGAAGAATTTGCGGGGCCCAGTTTGGAATAGTGGGTGGGCCATAGGGAATTGTTCGTCAGGTTTTTGTTAATGATTTAGAGTCAAATTGGTTTCTTTGTAGAAATAAGCACCGCATGATCCAGCTATATATATATATATATATATATATATATATATATATGGCTTATCATCTTTATGGGTGATTGCATGCATGGTCCCCTGATTTAAATATGTCGGCCCTTTTACCAATTTCCAACATTATTATCGTTGTCTTAATTATATATTTCTCCAAAATACACCAAATAATTTCTCGACGAAATTACATTTTCTTACGATGTGGTACTATTTCGTTTTATTATAATGCTTTTTAAATTGTTTGATTTCAATACATTATTACACCGGTTTTGTTAATTAGGTTGCGTGCAATGTACGTAACTAAACTAGAAACGTACACAATGCAAAAGTTTGAATGCGTATTGTAAGTTGCGTGCTTTTTAAACGTATACAATGCAAATCACGTGGTCGATATATCGTAGTCGGTAAGATTCACGCTACATACAGTGTGCAACTAACTAATTATTGGAGTTGCGTACAAAACAGTGAACGCAACTCAAAATTGGCTGCGTTTAATGTAACCAGCCCAAATTAATTAAATTTTTTAAAAAATCACCCAAATCGTCCCAAATCCCAATAATCCAACAAACAAAACCCACATCAATATCTATCGATTAATCATCAGAGCTATTTTGCTTATTCACAGATGTTTTTCTCAATAAATTCGAATGCTTTCTCATCATTCATAACTGCAAATTCAAAATTAAAAGAGAGTAAAAAAAAGAAGAAATATATACGTGAACAACACTTGCAAAATCAAATGAACACTATGAACATCAATTAAACAACCAATGAACGAAAACAACGGTAATTGCAAAATTAACGGAGGATGGTCGGTGACAAAGGACAACGGAGACAAATTCACCCAATAAAAATCTGAATCCCTAAGTCCAAAACCTAAAACTACAAAGAGGACCCTCCAATCAAAACCCTAAAGTCAAAACCTTAATACCCCAAATAAATTAAAACAACACATAAAGCCCACAAATCGAAACCCTAAAATCCCTAACTCAAGCCCTAAATGAAACCTGTAATGACTATCGATCTATCAAACCCAACTTTTATAGATTCGGAGAAGAATGGGAGAGATTTATTTGAGAGTGTTTATGAGATAGAGGATGAGAGATGTGAAATATCTCATGAGATTTCTTAGGGAGTGTTTCTGAGTTAGAGAGACTTCGCGAAGGCGTCGCGATTCTCGAATACCTCCGGTGAGGTTGGAGATGGTTCCGGCGGAGTCTCTCTCTCTCTCTCTCTCTCTCTCTCTCTCTCCGTTTTTTGCTAATTCGATCTTGTTGCTACGACGTGCAAATTCGGGAGATCGAGTCTGACAAAAAAATCTTGCCCAAACGCCGTATGTACCTTGGAATCTTCGACAAGCTCATCCGGGTCGTGACAATAAGGCACTTGTAAATGGGTGAAGTTTGCGGAAGGTGGATGATGGCGCAGATGACGGATGGTTATGTTGGATGACAACGCCCTGATGACGAATAGCGGCGCCGGATGGTGGATGACGATATTATGCGGAAATTAATTAAAAAAATTGTCTTGCCTCGCCCACTCGATCAAACTATAACTAACGAGTGGCCAAGATTATAATTTCAACAGAAGTCTAATCAGGATCAATACAATTTATCTATACCATGATAGAACAATAGGTGATTAGAATTTGTTTGCATAATTGTGTTGAATACATAATGCATATCTGTAGTAAATAAAGAAAACTCTAATTAATGGACTAACGGGCATGTATTAATATTTTGTAACAAAAATATATACAAGTGATGACATAATGTGTATATTTTGTAATAAGTATCATCCCATTTCTTTCTTTTGGTAAAATAATAGGAGCATGCACTTTAAGAGTAAGGGATAATGACAAATCGCTATATTAAATTGAACGCCATTTACAATTTACAATACTTATTTCAAAACCTTAATAGTCAAGCCACTTAATAACCAATTTGTTACGATTTACTAATTTTCCATCCAACTTAACTTGATTAACTGTTAACTTTTTAAAATATCTAAAATACCCTTATCTATCTCTTGCTAAAATGACACCCAACTGTTCTTCCCCTCCCTTGGGTCTCTGCTACGTGTCTCGCCTTCCTCTTTAAATTTTCAGTTCCAGTTTTTCCTGGGGGTTGAATCTGCTAAAGATGAACTAATAGGAACTTTGAATGGTGGAGCTTCGAATCGCAGTGTGGTTTCAATTGTGGGTATGAGAGGATTAGGGAATGCCAGATTCGCACAAATCGACGAAACCTCAGCCGCCGGCGAACTTGTGGCCGAGCAACCCCACCTTCGATAAACCATAGGCGCCTCAAATTTGGAATATTCCAATCGGTGCCTCAAATCTTGAGCTTCCCTCTCCGGTCGACTCACCACAACGAGAACGATTTCGACACCCAATCTTCGGAAATCGAAGTGTTTGGCGACGGCCGAATCATCGACATCAGCCATCAGCGAGACGGTGGCCACAGATCGAACTCAACGATTTGGGTTCTTCGGTCTTAGAGGGTCATGTTGAAGTCGTCGGGGACGGAGACCATGTCCTCCACAATAATATCATCCATACCACAAGTTATCACAAGAAATTTATCATCTATAGAGAGTTGCAAGATAATTACAATTGATTATATAAAAAAATTGGCCAAAATCAAAATCAGATAAATCAAAGAAATTTGGACAAAAAAATGATATGGATGATATTATTTTGAAAACTTGATGAATAGTGAGAGGTATTTTAGACATTTTACACCTTAATAAAATTTTCCTACACGAGATTTAATGTTGATAGAACAAATTGTAAACAAAACATAAATAGGTCTTGACTGTTAAAATTTTAAAATAAGTATTGTAAATTATAAATGAAGTTCAATTAAGTATAACAAATTATCATTATCTTTAAAAGTAACGCGCGCGCGTATATATATATGGTGCAGAAGTCGGGGACGATATTGTCCATTACTGCCGTGTCGATATCAGGGTGCCGGCAACGATGCTCCAGGTGGGCTCCCACCTTAAACAAGTGGACCTCACAAACCACCTGCAAAATGGGACCCACGTCTCCTTCTCCGAAACAGTCCTTCCCTTGGTTACCATGAGTCATGACAAGATATATATATATCAAACTCTATACCTTCCTCCGTCGTCCCAAACAGCAAGATAAATAAAGCTATAAATATAATATAGTAATATAAAGTCCCTATTATCGTCTTCATTAATAGACATGACCACAATAAATAAATCACCAAATTTTATTTCAATCAACAAATCAAACTCCAAAAATAAAAAAAATTATACATAAAGAGAAAGATATAGGGCCCAATTGTTGAATTAGACGTTTGACGCTTTAGTCATCACTCATTATATAATTGGAGCAATGAGAATATTTTCAGACATGAAAATCAAAATATACGTGTATATATTGTGTGCCTTGGTAAGCAAGCTAATGAGGGAATTAAATAGTTAAAATCAAACTATGGATTTGAAATGCACACTTTTTGATTATATAATTAATATGTAGGTGATTAAATAAATATGGAAGAAGAAAAAAGGACGGGTTTCTATGGTTGGCCGATTCTTTTCCAACTTTATTAGGTATTGATTGAAGGGGATTTCTCACAATATTTAACTTGTCAATACCATGTGTCTCGCCAGAATGATTGATAGATATGTTTTTAAATCCTTCACTTTCTCTAATAATATTATTAATTATTTTCTATAAATTAAATCTTTATTTTTTATTTTGAGATTACAATATCACCTAAATACTACCCTGACCACTACTTTGGGTAACAAGTTCTTCTTATGATATTTGTTTTTTGAGGGATTCTTGTTAATCACATATATATATATATATATATATATATATATATATATATATATATATATATATATAATTAGAATTCCTAACAAAAACAAATTTGTTTTTTTTTTGTAATTTCAAGCTGCATATAATTTAAAAAGAAAATTTCATTGAATGGAAAGTTTAAATTTATTCCATTGAAAATTCCATTGTATTTTTTGTTATTTTTTTTGATTGACCATTGTATTTATTGATATGTTTTGATTAATATTTCAGTATTAATTAATATTGAAGTTTACGATGGTTTAACCTATTTTTTCAATTAATACTCTCGCTACTAAATACTTATTAGTGCGGGAAAAAATAATTAATTTTTGAGTTCGATGATCTTTTAAATACTTCAAACTGGTATTTAGTCATGTTGTGGATGGTGAAACAAAAATAATGCGCACTATACCATGTGAGCATATGGGCTGCGTACACTTAGCTAGTACGAAGTGAAAAACGTAAATTCAAGATGCATACACATGGTACGCAGCCTGAACTACCAGGGCCGCGTACGCAGTGGGAAACGCAGCCGATTCGGGCCGCGTATGTTGTGAAACGTAGCCCTTGTACTCAATTAATTAATAAAAAAATATTTTAATTAATTTATCAAACAATCCATCTATTATCGACACTTCTTATCTACTTCTGTGTGTGTGGCCATCGATGAGAGAGAGAGAGAGAGAGAGAGAGAGAGAGAGAGAGACCAATTGTTTAAGGAACGGGAGTCCGAGGGCTGGTCGGCTCTCTACAACGAGGGGCCGATCACCCTTCTACAGCAAGGGACCAATCAGTCCTTTTTATTTGTTGGGAAAAATCCTCCAAGGACCACGTTTAGACGGTTTGAACCAGTGTTGAAAGTTCTTGCTCTCCAAAAGTTAAGAAATACAATACCCTACGCCACTATCTATACTATTTTGTAAGAGGTCACTAAATACTAACTAAATTAAAGGAAAAGATCTAAAAACCTATCTTGTGCTCCAAGTAGGCGAATTCGTCTGTTGATCGTGATCCAAAACGCCCAGCTGAATAGGGAAGTCTCCTTATAGTAGAGGATGATGATGTGGCATTTCTTAGCCACGAAGCAGGGGTGGCGCGTGTTCAAGTCTTGGGGGTTTGCGGGCCTTCGTGGCGGACCAGCGTTTGTTGGGCCGACCCTGGGGTAGGGCCTTGCTGCACCGTCTTAGGCGGCGTTCTTGGCTCATTGGGATGAAGTTGGCAGGCCAGCCCATCATTTATGGCTCGTTGGGCTTCAGACATCGATGGTATGCTTCAGTTCGATTGAAGTAAGGAGCACACCGGCGGTGTTGGGCCAGGGAACTCAAGGGTTCTTCGGACGCAGAGTCTCTTGCTCGGGTGTTGGATGAGATCATGATGACTAGGAGACGAGGTTGTAGGCCTCGCTCGTCAGCGGGAGAGAGAGGACAACACGCTTTGGAGGTCGTGAGGGCCGAGTACGGGGATATCGTTGTCGTCGATAAGGGGTTCCAAGTTCCATAAATCCTCATCAGAGGGGGCTCGACATTCAGGTCAAGGGCCTGCTTGGCGACTCACGGGGCGATGAGGAGATGGGAGAGGCGAGTTCGTCGGCAGTGGCGATTGCATCATACGATGGTTCATATCAGGGCACTGAGAGGTCGGCGATCGCGAGCTCTTCGAGTGTAGAGACATGGTCCAGATACAGGGCAGTGCCTAATGCTAGATACACGGGGCGGTAGAGAGATCCTTGTTATACATAAACTTTGTGGTAAATTACTTAACTCTTTCATTTTAATTGGTAAGTTACTTAATAATTCATTTTAATTGGTTGTACTATTTCATTTGAATATACAAGTTTTTTTATCACCTTCAATTGGTAATTTACTTAATAATTCATTTTGATTGATTGTCAGCGTATTTATGACGTTGAAGAGACGGAAAAATTGGGAAAATGGATTGATGAGAAAGCAGTTGATGCTTATAAAACCAACAAATTGCAGCATAAGCATTATTGGGTGAAGTATGAGAGAAGAGGGCGTGTCGGAATGCCACGATCCATGAAAGGCAAGAAGAATGAATTTTGGTTTATAGTGGAGCATAGTGACGACCCGAAGCGTAAAGTAAGTTTTAGTTTGCAAATTCATATTTATATTTTATTATTAATGTATACTAACTTTTAAAATTGAAATTTATATGTTAGCAATTTTGCAAGGATATGTTAGACCTTCGTACCTCGGAAAATAAGTTGAACCATACTTCCAGGCCTATGACGTTTAAATACCATGGGAAATAAATGGTGAAATACGAAGAATGGGTCTTGCCGCTCCCTCATACTCAACTTTGGCTTCACGTTTATGAGAAAAAAAAATCTTTCTAAAAAGAAAGCGGTACATTCTTTATTTCATTTATACCCTGCTTACTCTAATTTTATGCAAACATGGGGTTATTTTGTGGGAAGTGTGAGACTAAAAATTGAATGCTTTAGTTTGATTTGGGAAGTGTGAGACTAAAAATTGTGATGAGTATACTCGGGGTTAGGGCAATAAACGAGTCGAGCTGAGTCCAAAATTGTCAAGACTCGGCTCGCTTGTTTTACATGAGACTTGGATTCGGTATTAGTTTCAAGTAATTTGTTTAGTTTGGGCTCGAACACGGCGAAAAAAACCAAACTTGCATGTAACCATGTAGACAACTAGCATGTGTAGAATGTGCAAAAAAGAATCAATGTGCAATGTTGAATCATTTCATATTTTTGTGTTCTATGCCCATCATATATTTATGATGTAACAAAATTATCCATCTTCTGATTACATATATATTCACCTGGAGCCTATTGAATTATTTCTGATTTTTATATATTTGAGTACTAAGGGGCAACTTCACCTCAAAGGAAAAATCAGAAAAGGTAGCACATATATTAGTTGTCTTTTATTTATCAGAACATACACGAACTGTTCTTTTCATATCAGCGCATATATGAACTATCTGAATATGTGGTCAATGCCCATCATATATGTGTTCTATGTCCATCATATTTTTGTGTTTTATGTTTTACAGTATACTTTATGATAGGGGTGTTCAAAAAAAATCGAACCGACCGAACCGAACTGAAAATTGGTCTGTTCGGTTTTGGTCGGTTCGATTTTAGCGCGAACCGACAAAACCACGGTTCGGTTTCGGTTCGGAAATTCAGAACCGACCAACAAACCGAACCGACCGACCCCCTCCACTCAAACGGTGCGTTTTGTACTTCACCCCTACACACGAGTCGTTGACACACTCACACTGTCACACACACACACGAATCAGTCTTCAGAGACGAGAGAGAGGCGAGAGAGAGACGAGAGGCAGAGAGAGACGAGCTCCGAGTCCGTTCAAACAGAGCTCCGAGCTCCGATTCCGAGCTCCGATTTCGACGATTCGAGAAGACAGAGCTTCGATTGTTCTTCAAGTAGCTTCGATTCGGCCGAATCTCGACTCGCAGAAAGGTATGGACTCAAACTGACTCAATTAGGGTTCTGATTTTGAAGCATGTGAAGAGTGAAGAGTCAATTAGGGTATGGACGTCTGATTTTGGTTTCGAATTAGACAATTAGGGGTTTCGATTTGAAACCCTAATTTCTGGGTTCATAATTTTGGACCCTAATTTCTAGGTTATTGACTCACCATTTGAATAAATTTCAAACCCCTAATTTAATTACATTGTTACATTGTATTCTAAACTCAAATTTAAATTTAAATTGATTTGAACTTTGAACTTTGAACCCTAAATTAAATTCTGATTGTTTAATCACAGTGTATAGCAATGTCTCTCTCTTTGTATGAAATTATGACTCTCTGCCTTGCTGAATTACAGTGTATAGCATTATGAGTTTATGACTGTATTGATCATATAGAATGACTGTAATGAAATCAATTCATGATGTTTGTAAAGTTGACTGTATTGATCATGTTGATCAACATAAATTACATAATGACTGTAGTCTGTATAGCTTAATTTGACTGACAAAATGAGGACTTAATTTTTTTTTTGTCTACTTGACAGCGAGCCTGTGAGTCAGTGACAGTGAGTGATTAGTGATGGATAACAAGAGAAAACGATCTCTGTCCACCCCAGAGTTAAGGGTCACTTCCCCGATAATGACTACGTCAACTGCAGCAAAGGTAATCACTAATCACTAATCAGTACACATATATAAATATAATAAATTATACTATACATATTAATTCATTATTATAATTAATATCTTTGGACATATATGATTGTTTAAAATAACTGTTTTTATTATAAATTCATTTTGGGAGGGAAGGGATATTATTATTAACGGTCACTGACTCACTGATCAATAAATATCTTCACTTATTTTTTAATATATAGTTTTTTTTGTACTCTTGTTTCTTTAGTGATTATCCCTCATCTACCAAGCTAAGAAAGGAACAACTTTTTGACAAATAATTTTGATGTTCTTTGGATATTGGAGAATGTGAATGGAGTTTAGCTCTTTACTTGGAATAATTTACTCTCCCCTTAAAGATGGGTCTTTTCTGGTTATGGTAGAAAAAATGAGTACTACTTGTTAAGATACTATAGAGCAGCAACAAAGACATGGAGTTAAGATACTCAAAACTCATTCAATTTCACTCATTTTATTTATTTGTATTTGTTAGAAGAATGGACTGAAACCCGAAACATTTGACATATGATAGGCTCTGTTTGGTCTTTTCATTTTCGGTTCGTCTCGCAATGTTTGATGATCTGTAATTGTTGTTTATAAGTAGCAATTGAGTAATTGTTGTTTATACTTTATAGGCAACTGATGCAAGTGCAATTGGGGACAACATGGTTGACATTGTTGATGATGCTACTGCTCCTAGTCCTACAGCTACGGCTGCTACGGCAACGTCGGCGAGTGCCTCTGATGCAGAGCCACAAGCTGATCCATCAGCTGGTGTTGCTGGTCCATCGAAGAAGGGTAAGAAACCCTTAACATCAACAACTTCTACTCGTAAAGTTAGTGAGGCTTGGACTGTTTTTGAAAAGATATATGATAGTGAGGGGGGCTTAGTTCAAGCTAAGTGTAGGGATTGTGGCAAAACTTTTAAGGCCCAATCTAAAGGAAATGGGACAACTAATCTGAACACTCATATGAAAAAATGTCCAAACAATCCTGTTAAGAAGGTAGTTGGTCCACAACAACAACATTTGGTTCTAAAGGGTAGTGGTGATAGTAAGAATGTCTCATCTTGGTACTTTCAACAAGATCTTGGTCGAAAATTAGTAACAGAAATGCTAATTCTAGATGAATTGCTCTTTAGTCATGTGAAGAAACGCGGATTTAGAAGATTAATCCGTGGTATATGCCCTATGTTCAAACTCCCTTCTAGAGTGACTTCAACTAGGGATGTTCACAAATTATATGAATCCGAAAAGGGAAGATTGTATGCCTATTTTGGATCTACCTCTTCTAGGATATCCTTCACCACTGACACATGGACATCTACACCCGGCACGAATTATATGACATTGACAGCTCATCTCATCGATGAGAAATGGGTGTTGCATAGATACATATTGAATTTTTGTCCTGTTACCAGTCACAAGGGGGAGGATATAGGATTAGGTGTTCAAGCATGCCTCCAAGCTTGAGGAATAGATAAAGTAATGGCAATTATGGTTGACAATGCAAGAGAAAATGATGTTGCAGTTGCTTTCCTTAGGCAAAGATTTCCAACTAATTGCTTGGGTGGTCATTTCATGCACATGAGATGCATAGCTCATATCCTAAATTTGATAGTGAGTGATGGGATAACAAGGTTGGGACTCTCTATAGAAAGGATAAGATATGCAGTGAAATATTTTAAGATGTCTCCAGGTAGACAAGCTCGATTTAAGGCTTGTATTGCACAAGCGGGTATTGAAACAAAACAAGGCTTAGTTCAAGATGTCGCCACGCGATGGAATTCTACATATCACATGCTTCATGCAGCATGTGCATTGGAGAAAGCATTTGAAAGGTATACTATGAAAGATCAAAGCCTAAGGATGGAGATGGAAATGAATCTCCGGAAAGATAAGAGTGGACCTTTAGGGTATCTTACTAATCGAGATTGGTATGAGCTAAATTTTTTTATGGATTTTTTGAAGAAGTTCAATGATATGACCGAGAGAGTATCCGCTTCAAAGCATGTGACATCAAATATTCAAAAAGGTCAAGCAAGTGATAATAGTGATATGAAGAACATGACTACTACAATGAAGGCGAAATTTGATAAATATTTCGGGAACATAGATAAGGTGAATATGTTCATGTATTTAGCACCACTATTTGATCCACGGCACAAGATGGATTTTGTGGATATGATTGTTCGCGATATCTATACTCCTCCACAAGCCGAACTTTTCATGGCAAAAGTGAACGCAACTTTGAATGCGATGTTCACTGAATATGACACATTGTATGGGAATCACACCGTGAGAAGTTTAGAAGTTCCTACTTCCGTTGATGATGTTGAGAATGAAGAAGATGCAATAGCTCTTGCTCGAGCTAAATTTCAAAAACGAAAAACCTCCAAAGAAGGACTTCCTAAGTCGGAGCTACAAAAGTACTTGGATGAGGCAACCGAAGACTGGTCAACATCATTTGATATCTTGGGTTGGTGGAGCAAGAATTATCACAGATTCCCGGTGATTGCAAGAATGGCGAGAGACATTCTAGCAATTCCAATCTCTACGGTATCTTCAGAATCGGCGTTTAGTACCGGGGGTCTAGTGGTTACCGATCATAGAAGTAATTTAAGCCCCATGATGGTCCAAGCCATAATCTGTATGCAGAATTGGTTGAATATACCACCAGATTCACTTGATGGTAGTGATGACGAGAACGATGACGATGATAAAGTCGAACAAGTTGAAGAAGGTACATTTTGTCTAATTTATTGCATTTTCGGTTTCTAATGTTTCGAAATTAACACATGTATATTGCCATTTGTAGAAATATATCAATCTGCTACACTTGAGGGTGTGTCTCAAATATTTTGATTGATGATCATATTTTGGAGTTAAAATCACTAAGTTTAAATTAAATCAGTTGCTGCCTTGCTGCTGTTCTGTTGTTCAAAAGCTGAAAATTCATTTTTGCTTTATGTGCAGTGTTGCTGTTCTGTTGCTCAGTTGCTGCCTTGCTGAAAATTATTGCTTGCTGCTGCTGTTCTGTTTTTATTGCTGCTGTTGGTGTTCAGACAGTGTTGGAGTGTTGGAGTTGGACTGTTGGTTTTTCAGAAATCAGACTTGCTGCAACTTGTTGCTGTTTAGAGTTGAATAGTTGATACTTTCAGAATTATTTTTAATTGAATTTGTTGGTACTGAAATCTTTTCCATGTATAATTAAGTCAGTTGCTTGCTTGTTTTGCTACTCAGACAGTGTTAGACAGTGCTTGTTTTGCTATTTGGTTTCTGTCCAGTATGAAAAAGTGGTTGAAAAAATGTACATTTTCGGTTCTGGTTGGTTCAAACCGAGAACCGACCGAGGCTGTCGCTTAAACCGACCGACGTCTCACGGTTCGGTTTCGGTTCAGTTTTTCCCGGAACCGAATCGGTCGGTTCTGTTCCGGTCGGTTCGGTTCGGTTTTCGAACCGTGAACACCCCTACTTTATGATGTAAATATGACTGCATATATTGAAGTGTGATCTTGCCTGTATTTTTGGGCGGGATATGTTTACAGCTTATGTCAATTTGATATGACAAAATAAACTGATATAAAATTTTGTTTTACACACTTATGCAAGAAGCATTTAAAGCTTATGCTCCAAGGCAGGACCCGAACATTCCAGTTACACAAGTTTATTTAGAGAAAGAGATCGAGATCTTCAAGGAAGTGCACTACAAAGTTACCGAGTGGGATGTAAAGGGAAGTATTATTCTCGGGTTTGGAGCTGCTAGCTATAGAAAGCCTCCTGAACGTCGTAAGAAGAGAGGTGAAGGTTCCCAGTCGCAGACACAAATTACGAAGATAGCACGCTTAGAAAACGAGATTGAAGACCATAAACGCGAAATTAAAGACAATAGACGTGCCATCCGAGAGTTGGAGCACATAAACGACCATCTAATGGGCAACATGTCTACTATTATGGGATTTTTAAAAGAAATGCACCCTAGAGTTCCAGACCTCCCCGAGTATACTCCCCCAGATGAAGACGGCTCGGATGAAGAGGACGAGCACATTTAATTTTTAATTTATGATCACGGAATATTATTTTGAACAATAGTCATTTATTATGCTTTAACTTATGATGATGAAGAAATATTTCACTGAAATTAATATATATATATATATATGTAATTTTGTTTATTTTATATTCGTGTAAATTAGTTTTATTAAATCAATACATTCACTATTATTTTTTAAAAATATTAAATTAGTAGCGGCCTTGTTTTATCAACTCGCAACTACCCTTTTATAACACCAGTGTCCATAGTTTAGTAGCTACAAGATTATAGTTGCGTATCATTTTAAGTGGCCGCTACAAATGTAGCGTCGATATATTGTTTTCTGCCACTAAAAATAAGTAGCCGCTAATGTAAAGATTACGCGACTGTTCTTGTTGTAGCCGCTTTTTAACATTGATTCGCGGCTACAAACTTGTAGTCACGTTTAGCATATAAGAAAGGCGGCTACAAAAGTTGTAGCCGTGATATTAAAGCCGCGTGTCTTGTAGCCGCGTTGAAGCGGCACTACATTATTGTAGCCGCCTTTTTGGTGTGCATAGCCGCGGTTTCCAATACGGGACTACTAAAAACATTTCTTGTAGTGGTAATATTAATAGATTCAAGGGTTAACATATATCAAGTTTATAAATTATCAAGATGAATGAGAACAAAGTCCATCAATATTTAAGGTATTATATCAAGAAAAACTCAATACAATTGATTAGAGATACCAAGATCTAGGTTAAATGAGACATTATAATTACATAAAACTTTTGAGTTCATTTTTACTTTTGGTGTTATCCCTCTATTTCTATCGGTGTGGTTCAGGTGTTCAAAATGAGAGAAAAACAAAGAAACGAAACACACAATAGTGATGCATACGTAGAGATAGAAAAAATGAGCCATCTAACTTTACGAGTCAAACATCTTGTCCATCATGAATCTCTTCTACTTTGCTCGAGTTCGATTAAAGCTATATTTTTATTTTGGGAAACTACGTCAATACGAGTCATATATATTTTTAAGAAGACCGATCTCGAATCTCGAAAGAAATTATTCGAACAAAAATTGAAAAGTTTTCCAACAAAATTCAACACTATCGATGAATATGTTCCACTCTGAATGAAATCGTTCCTGCCAGAATAAAGTCTCAGCCAAAACTACAAAGTTATAAGGCCATCTCTAAATGTATATTCATATATGCAAAAATTATTACCCAATGATTGAGTCTCTATATCCAGTTCTCTCCAACCCAATCTCGAAAACTATATCTATTTGTCACATCAAATACTATTTTTTATTATTTAATAATTTTACATATTATATTTATATAATTTACTAAAAATAAATGTCATATAATAATCAAAATTTTATATAATAATCAAAATTTTATATAATAAAATTTTCTCTCCAACACCAACCAAGAAGCATAATTTTTTTAAAAACGTTAGGCGTTAATCGGGCGGACAACATCCCGGAAAGATTAATCGAATTAGTCGGGGATTAATCGGATTTATATACTTTTTAATGTTAAAATAATAATAAAATACAAATTAAAATAAAATAAATAGAAGGAATTAAATTTAAAAAAAAAATTAAATCAACCATTGCCACTCATTTCTTATAATATCCCGGAAAAAATATCTATTTTGTATGTTCTTAAAAAAAGGAAAAAAAAACATTTGTCAATAAAAGAACTGATTATATTGTTTGGAGATTGCTACAGTGTGTCTCCAATGCATTTTTGCATACGCATATGAATATTTGGATATCTGCGTTGGAGAACAAAGTCTCTAAATATGCAAATTTTTGCATATTTGGAGACAGGGTTCGAGATGGCCTAAAGAACTAGAAAAATAATCCAACATTACAAAAGGCAGTACTTTAAAAAATTTGTACCTCCTGTTACACTCTTTGAACAACAACAATACAAAATGGAAAATTTGTTGATTATTTTATTCTCTATTGTTATTTCTTTGTAATCCTTTTATCATTTATCATTATTGAAAATTTGTTTATTCCCGGCGAGACTTATATCTCGTCAGGTTGGTTTCACCAATCCACGGTCGGATGTTGACCACAACGGTCATAATCTTTTTCGGCGAGATGTTTCTCAATATCTCGCCGGGAAAAGTTATGACTTTTTTATATATCGTCGGGTTTATTTTACCAAACTGGTGAGATATTGTAAATCTCATCAGACCGATTACACAGAGAAATGAGTTAGTTCATATATGAACTAACTCACTTTTTTTAATTGTTAGTACAATAGCCTCATTAACCAATGTCAGGTTTAGTGACCTAGTATCAAAGTAAAATTTAGGTTTATTTTTTGGATTAGGTCTGTTGTTTTCTTTTTAGTTTATGGTTTGAGAATAATAATATTATTATAAATAATACCCTGTTGTACCCTACGAGTATACTTGATTTTTATAAAAAAAATTTATCTAGTTTGTTTGTGAACTTAACCGGCACATTGTTGGCGAACCAAGTAAATTTTGTTTTCTTGTACAATCTTTCTTGATAATTTTTTTTATCGATATAAAAGTATTAATTTAATCTAGAGAAAATAGAGGTTTAGTACACCTAACTATAATCAATACTTATCTTACCACTATAACTTTTTTTTTTTGGAACTTCCATTTTTTTCCATTCCGTTATTGGCGCTGAAAATCATATAAAACATCATTTTTAACTCAAAATTTTCATTAAATTTATAATTTTATGCCATTAGTGTAAGTATGTTGTCTCCAGCTAGACTCATTCTCGTGGGCTATATAATCTATCTCCCCACCAACACTCCTTATGTATGATTGTAATTGGTTTGTTTCTCAAAATAAATAAATAAAACAAGATATAATCTCAAACCCAAAAATAAACCAAGATTTCAAAACCAAATACAAGCCAAAATTTTAAACATAAAAACACAAAAATGTCAAACTCAAAAACAAACCATAATTTTAAAACTAAAAAAAACCAACAATAATCGGAGAGAGGAAGTCTTGTCGGAATACATCACCGGAGACAACTCACTTGCCCTATTAACATAAAATAATAAATTTAATAAAAAAATTTAGGATATATTTTTTATTTCGTATGATTTAATTGGTAGAATTTAACAACACTTACAATGGAAAAAGTGAAAGTTAGGTAAAAAAAAGAAGAAACAACACACTTGTACCTTTTGTATAATAAACTCTTTCCTCTTTACTCTAATTCGAACATATGATAAGTAAAATTCTCCTTCACTTCACGTACAATCTTTAATAATTATCAAGAGGAATGTGATTAAATTTAAATTTTTATTAATTAATAAGTTATAACATCATAATAATAATTATAACTAATGATCTCTTAAACCAGGTTGGATTGTGAAATGTCTATAGTTGTCTATCTAACGAGTTTATACCAATGCGCAACACGTGGCGACGAATTTATATCATGTTCATTATGTGTTTATTCCATGTACTTACCGGTATCTAATTTATGTTTATACCATGTTCATACTCTGTTTATACCACGTTCATATTGTGTGCATACCAAATGTGCATGGTTCATACAATTCGAAATTAGTTTATATTATGTTCGCACCGTGTTTTACCATATGTGTATCGTGTTTATATCAAATTATTTCTTAAGTAAACTTTGTTCACACAAGTTACACTGTGTTTATACTAGTTCACACTCTATTTACACCCGTTTGGACGGTTTGTATTTAAGGACTTGTTTGTATTTAATTTCACCTTCTCATGATCGAACTCATCTGAACACAATAGTCATATTAAATATTAACACATAAGGTTAGCATCCCAAATAAATTGAAGTACGAATTTTCATATGAAAATCATAAGCTGTGTCCAAATCTCCACTTTTCTTGAAAGTGAATTTGCCATACATGCCATTTCTATGTATGCATTGCTAAGGTGGATAATTAAGTGAGGTTACAAATACCTTATACTTGCATAATATAGAAAAACGACATATTGATTTGATATAGACCCTCGTTTGTATTGCTTCATGTAGTGAAGAGTAAAGACACATATATATGTATATATATAGAGAGAGAGATATACTCGTATATGCATGGGAGAGACAGAGACAGAGATAGGGATGGGATTGGAATTAATAGGAATATAAATGAGGAGACAACAACACACATGTGATCTGCCTTCTGCTTATCTCATGCATGTGACTGATCGACGCTGACACATACATATATGTATGTATGTATATATGCAACCACTCATGATCAGTATATACAAAACTGTTATATACACACTTACCTTCAACAAATCATCGATACATATAGTTGATTTTGATAAACAACATCTTTTGAGTTGTCGTATAATTAATAGCTCTTATTTTATTTTGAAGTCTCAATTTGTTCTTCTTAAGAACAAATAAAAATCATAAGAAGCTACCTCTTTGTTAACAACACTTCTTAATTAAGTGGGCATCCTCAAAACTCATCAACAAATGGATTTTCATTTTATTCAGCAACACAGAAAAATACAACTAATATATATATATATATATATATATATATATATATATATATATATATATATATATATATATATGAAAGTTTATTTTTATTTCTCACAAAAATTATCTTAACCAAAAGAATTAACAGAATAAAGGATGAATTGTTTACAGCGGCAAGTCCAAAAAAAATTTCAAGGGGAGAAAAATTCATAGTCAAAATTTAATTTAATTAATTGATAAAATAAATTTTACAGTAAAATAATTACTAAAAGCATGTAATAAAAACTAACTCGAGTTTGATTATTGATATTTTAGTTGATTTCGAATTTAAATTTCATTTATATATAAATATCAAACATGTTGTTTTACAAACTTTACAAATACTGATAAATCAGTCGCGTTTATCAAACGACTCATCTTTGGGTTTAATCTCAACATAATTTTGCATAAACAATTCAGAAATTTTTAATAATTATTTAAATTATAATAAACAAAACAAACAAATTTAATGAAAAAAATAATTTAACTGACACAATAATTAATACAAATAAATATAGTTAACAGCCAACAAATAAAGTGATGATAATGAAAAATATTTCATCAAAGTAAGTTGAAAAGACCCAAATAATATTTAGAAAAAGACCGCAACTATTGAAATAATTGTTAATTCCAAATTTTAAACTTATACATGATCTTATGAATAAAATAATATATAACTTATGAAAATATTATGATTTAAGAAGGGCGTATCTCATTTTCGAGTAATTTTTTACATGAAAATTTTCAGATTTTCTAGGTTAAGGAGGGACCCCCTCCCAATGAATCTGCTCCTGATTGTCTGACTATATACAAGCGATGTTATAATACCCAAATTTGTTAAATAATAAGTTTCTTTATTTTGCTGATGGTATACAAAATTATAAAATGAATTATCTGAATGAATTGGCATCAAGATGAAGCACAAATAATAATAATATGATTTGTTGATAAATATGGTATCTGATTAGTGGGTATGCATGAAAGTGACTTCATCACGGGATAGCTAAAGCTATGGCAATTCCATTTCAGTGTACAGCAAACAAAAGATTCTCCTCCAACAGACTCACCATTTCTTGTGACATTCTATATCACATCTTCATTCATTAGCCACTGTTCATTTTACATATATATTTCTCCACCTCAGATAACAAATTAAAATACATATACTTACTTTCCAGCTCGGAAATAAGAATTGCAGTACTACTATATATATATCATGAGGTCGGTCCAACGAAAAGAAGCAAAACTTCCATTCATCACCTATATACCTATTTTACAATCAATATTCTGCATCACCCATATCTATATTTTCCATCTTTAAATTATACATATACAGTACTGATATTCAAATTTATACGTCAAATCATTTAAGTTCATATATATTAGTGTCCTAAAAAATTGAGGACTAGTCACCTTTAATTTTGTTAATTTTCGATTTATTTTATAATCTAGAAAGTCATTTACACAAGTGTTTTAGAACGCTGCTATACATGCATGTATTAATTATATATTTTTAAAGTGAAACATTAGAATTCTAAGGTTTATAATTATATATAGGTCAAAAATATACTGTCAAATTCCAATAATTATATTAATTAGAGTTAAAGTGAAGGTTTCTAATTTTCAAAAAAAATAATTGTGATAGTGGAGCAGGCAAATTTAATTTGAATATATTTTACTAAAAAATAGAAAATAATTTATTTGAATGCTGCAAACACTTTATAAATTGATTGCAGAAACGGCAGGGAGTGGTATATGTATGATTGAAAATAATTAAAATCTGTATAAATTTCATCACATGGAAATTGTACATACGAACACAATTATTTAGTAAATAAATTATTAAAAACAACAAGGCTCGTGTGTCGGCCACGTGCAAGCATGGATGCTCCACCTGGAGCGACCCAATATTAGGGTTAAGAGGAACACATTTTGTCTCGAATGTTTAGGACCTTTTGGAGTAGTACTGAACCCCATAATTATTATGTGCGCACCGAGACATTTCTGTTGATAATATATTTTTATATCGACCATGTTTTGTTTTCATTTCTCTCAATTTTATAATTGTCCGATCCATGTCGTTTTACTGTTGGAACATAGTTTCATCGATTGGAATCCCATGTTTGATACTTGTGCAAAGTAAAAGAAATTACACAAACGCACCTTACGAAACTCAACAAAGTCGTGATTGTTAATTTCATTCTTGTAAATGGCTTCTTTATATATAATTAAACTTCATTTTGTTCTTTTTCCATCTACACAAGCATTTTTTAGCTTTAATACCTACTTAATTTCTAAACATAATTCTGAGTTCTATATGAATATATATATATATATATATATATATATATATATATATAAATCATACTGTTCAAGTCCAATTAATTTGGTTACAAGAAAACATCAAAAGAAAAAACACATTTTGGGACATGGAGTACACAGTGGCGGATCCGTAATTATTTAAAATGGGGTCAAAACTCCATGCTAAAGAAATTAGTAAAGGCAAAAAAGTATAAATTAAGAATAAACCCAATTAAATGAACAATAAATAAATTTTGACTGTGGTTTCAACTCTTCCAAGGCCCAGATAATGTTAGAAAGCCCCAAGCCCACTGCTACATTATTTAAAAAATATTGTGAATGACAATGCTTGAACCCGTGAATTAATTAAGAATAAAAGACATATACTTAATTTCTATGCATACTGAATTCTATATGAATATATTTTGTTAGATAAGTCACTTTATGTCTCAAAACCATGTACCATTCAAGTAAAAAAATTAATTTAGTTACAAGAAAATATCAAAAGAAAAGTCATCATGTGACATACACAATTAATAGTGAATCCTGAAGTTATTCAAAAGGGGCAAAACTTAATAATAATATTTTTATTATTAGAATCATGAAATATAATTTAAAGAATAAAACAAATTAAATGAATGATAAATAAAATGTTACTATAGTTTCAACTCTTCTAATGTTTAAAGAGGTATTTCATGTTTACTATAGCTATAACAACGCAGCGGAAACAACGAGTCGTAGGTTGTCGCTTCCTTCGCTCTGTTGTATTAGAGGTCGACGACCCCCCCCTCCTTGGCAACGGAATCGGTGGCTTCGAAGAACCCATCGCCGCCACAAACGATGCTCTGTTAGGAGGCCGCGCGCCGGAGGATTTATAGGGATTTCATGAATCGAAATCACTCACCTCTTCATTGGAGATTTGAAATTTGAAATTTGATATTTGAGTTATAGAGATTTGTTCATTTTTTGCATAGATTTGGGATTATTATATTTGAATACCCATTTTTTTTGCCGTTTTTCATTTTTTTTGGAGAGTTCCATTTATTTGTGAATTTTTGCAAGAATTTTGCATATAGTTGTTTTTGCCGTGGGTAGTTTGATGAAGATGCTCTTCATTTTCATAATATCATATGAACCCTAAAATATACGAGGAAGAAGATGAATAGTAGAAAAGTGTATTATAGACATTTTATATTGATATTAACGGTAGTGACGGTGACCCTTATTAAAAGTTCTCCATACTGAACTGACTCTTAAAATAGTTTACCGTAATGACATGAAAATGTGTAATATCACACTGTAGTGAACATGAATTATCCCATGCCTAAATATTGTGTTGATGAATGTGTATTAAACAATTTTAAGACCGGATTATAGGAGCAATTCTTATTCTCACATGATTGATATTTCTTATTTCTTGAAACTTGTGTGACTGATTGAATGGACTTAATCGAGTCATTAAATGGTAGTTCTGAGCTTTTGTTTTCATCAACGTGCTTAACATGATTCGGTGATTGTGTGATTACTTTCTTGTAAATTTATTTTTGATTTTAGATTTTCTTGTATAATTTGAGCCCTTTTCATTTGAGGATGGAGTCTAGTTGCATTAGCATGTGCGTCCGGATTCGTGGGCATTCTATTATGATAAACGTGTAGGAGGACCCGAACTGCTCTTACGAGTTATCTCGGTGTTTAATTTGGGAAAATAATGTATTCTAAAACTTCATAGATTTCACTTTTATTTTTATTTTTCTCCGGACGAGAAAAGGTTAAATGTGGGGGTTGATGAGAGTAGAATTTCATTGTCCTCCCAAGTCAAACTCCTCACTTTCGACCCCATTTTGTTCCGAAATTATAAAAGGGACTGTATAATAAGCTATTTTTACCTCACGAGTACTCTGAGACTATTTCAAGTGAAAACAAGGTCTTTGATAATCTGATTACAAAAGGCCTCTAACAGTGGAAGAAGTAGAAGAAGGGGAATTAGGTCGCTCTAAATTAATGTCCCAGGCCGAGAACAGGGCATCTATTTGGAGACAGAAATCATGTGTTCAGCGGGCACTTGAGGGCGATCGAAATACGATATTTTTCCACAGATTCGCATGACTAAGAAGAAATTAAAATCGCACAACCAGTATATCAGTTAATGGGGAGGAGATCAATAAACCAGGACCCATCAGGATAGCTGCAGTGGATCACTTCGGGGAAAAGCTTAGAAGAGAAGGGTAGCAGAGACCGCCATTACCTGAACTTCCTTTTCGGAGGTTTCCCATAGAAGCGATTCATACTTTAGAAGGTCCGTTCACAAAGGAGAAAGTAAGGCGCGCACTAGCTGTGTGCAATGGGGACAAAGTCCAAGGTCCTGATGGCTTCAATATGAATTTCTCAAAGAAAACTTGGGAATTTGTCGAGACAGAGGTTATGGTCTTCTTCAACTATTTCCACATAATGGGTAGAATCAGGCATGGGCTAAACTCGTCTTTTATAACCATGATCCCGAAAGTCCCCTCGAATTTTTCCAGTTCCGCCCAATAAGTCATGTGACTGCTACGTATAAGCTTTTGGAAAAGGTCCTCTCAATCCGACCCTGATAGTTTATAGATTGCCTCATTAGCGATGTTCAATATGGTTTTGTTAAGGGAAGACAACTAATTAATGGAATGTTGTCTGCAAATGAGTTGTTGATTTTGGTCTGAAAGCGAGGATGATAGGCGGTAATGGTCGAGCTAAGACTGGTGATAGGAGCCATGAATTTCAGTTAGATGGTTCCATTGAATGAGATCTTGTTTAGCCTCCATTACCTCGGTACTTATCAATACTTCCCGATAACCCAGTTTGATATCCAGCGAGGAGTGCAACATGGCTGCCATCTCTCCCTGTTTCTGTTTCTCATGGCTGTAGAGGGCTTACACCTACTACTCAAACAAGGGGAAGTGAGATCACTGTATAGAGGAATCAAAATAAATGAGGAAGTTTGAGTTTCAGATCTTTAGTTTGCTAATTATACCATGTATTATTGAGGCTCAGAGACTACAATTCTTCCAGCTGAAACTAGCGTTGCATTACTTTAAATGTGTCTCAGGGCTTCAAATAAACTTTGACAAGTCCACGCTAGTTGGATTGGGCGCGGAAGTAGAAGATCTACCAAGCTTCTCATAATCGTTTGAGTAATGTGTAGGATATGTGCCTCTACCTTATTTCGGCTTGTCCTTGGGGATAGACCTACAACTGGTTACTACATGGGAGCCAATTGCCTCTAAATTTTGTGCAAACTGGTATTGTGGCATGCAAACTACTATGTTTTAGGGTCACATAACCTGGATTATTTATGCCTTGGCAATTCTCCATCTTTTCTACATGTCTCTATTTAAAGCGCCTAGGGCCTTGACATGCAAAATGGAACGTCGTATGAGGTGGTTCTTTTGGCGGGACAAGAGTGGTAAGCAAGGCATTTTGAAAGTCCGGTGGCCATAGTCTATTGTTCAAAAAAGTTGAGAGGTCTTGAGATTCGTAGGTTGGGGGTAATGACCAAAGCCCTTTTAGCCAAATGGTAGTGGCGGTTCGCAGTGGAGCCTACCTCATTTTGGAAGCATGTGTTATGTACCAAGTATGGATGGGAAAGAACTACTTGAGACCTTGCCTCTTTGCCTCTCGTTTCTAGGAGATACATGACACAAGGTTTCACAAAACAATTAGAGGATTGACAAATGAACCCCATTTCACGAATATCCTAGGGCCCAACACTATACGTTAGAGGTCGGGAGATGGCAGGAAAATTTGTTTCTGAGAAGATTATTGGTTTGACGATATTTTTTTAGAGAGCGTTTTTACCAAGACTCTTTTCTTGTGTTGAAGATAAGAGACACATTTGAAAACGTATGATCAAGGTGGATGGAGAATTCTATTTCGAGTCACCCACCCACCTAGGACAACGGATTAGCGAGATGATTTGTTGAAGCTTATCGGTACTGTCACAATAATGGAGAACAGGGAGGATATCATCTTTTGGGTACATGATCGCCATGGGTTCAAGGTTAGCAAAAAATTTGAACTTTGGTCTCGAGCACTCATATGAGAAAAACGGGATGGACGAGGAGCTCCTGGGACAACCTTGTTCCGCCTAAATAAAAGTCCTTTGGCTAGCTCTTCCTAAGATTTATTGGTAAAACGGGAGATCTCTATCCCGTGGCCTGAGTACCTTTTGCGAGAGTGGGGTAGAAAAATGGACCACTTGTTTCTTTTTTGCAGGTGGTCACTAACCTTTTGGAAGCAACTCCATTCTTGGTGGGAAAAATCCTTTGACACTCCAGACACGGACGAGGTACCCTTCCTCGATTGGAATGCAACGTAGAGCTTGGGTCAACATATTCATGTCGGAAACCTGGTATGTCTGGCTATGCAGGAATGAACGAGTCTTTGACGGAATAGAAAAAACTCCTAATGAGGACCTAAGTTTCACAAAACTAAAATCCTATATGCTCCTACAGGCAGACGAGGGAAGTACAATTAAGAACTAGGAGGGGAGCGTTCACTACATGCTTGGTTCACTACTCCAAAAACAGTTTGAAATCAACTTTGTTTAAACTCTACGATTCACCAACAAATCTTGATTCATCGATTTTAATCATTTTGGGTATCTCAATTTTTGATTTATGAATGCTCTCATCTTAGGAGCTCTCTGCCTCTCTCTCATAATCTTACTTTTCGAGACATCGAGTGCGAGATCTTCTGTGATGAGGTCCCCAAAACGGACAAGCTGAATTAGTTCACTTTCACTCTTCATTTCTCGAATTCAAAACATCGATTCACTCGACTTTGAAATAACTGTAGCTAAAAAGAGAATTTCATTTTTTGGCTCCTTAGGTTCAGTTCGCTTGATTGAGCTACCTCTAGCAATTACTTGTTGTTGGGTAAATTGAATTTGGAATTTTTTATTTGGTACTTGATTGAAAATTGTAAATTTTGCTTGTATTGTAACAAAGACACTTCATTGGGTACTTCTTTTCTCAATTTTAATTTTTTTTGCTTGTATTGTAAAAAATGGAAATTAAAATAATTTTGATTTTTCGGGTCGAGTTTCGATTTTGGGGGAATCCTGCATCCGACGGGTTTTTTGCGGGTCGGGCACCTATTCATAGTGAACGGATTTTCTGCGCGTGTTTGGGTGTGGGTTGGGCTAAACCCGACCCGTTGCCATTTCTAAATTTCACACTTATTATCAAACTAACAACCAACAGAAAAATCCATGAGTTGAGCCCCATGATTTATTGCACGGCCCACGTTTCAGTTGTAGTCGCCTGCGGCCCAATTTCCCTTATCACATGTAGCCGCCCAAATAACAGCCCAAATGAGGTTCCATTGCGGAATTGAAACATTTCCTAGTGACAAATGGTATGATTTTAGACCAAGAGGCAGAGCTAATAATAATTACATTTTGATTAATTCTGATTAGTGAAAGTGAGTGTAAATCTGTGGAAGGCCAGAACTGTAGTCTATCTGGAAGCACTAGAGCTCATAATGCATCAGTAAGTGCACCACCTCTCTGGGTTTTATTGCACTTTATGCTCATCTTTCCTTTGACCATACCTCCCCTCTGATTACTTGTAGAAAATCATCTCCCACACTATGGAAAATTCTAATCCATTCATGTGCTGAAAGTTGAGTGCCCACATTCATAAAGCATATTATTATTCAGCTACTCCTCCACCATTTCGCATTCCACAACTTGCTCATCATTTCAAATGGAATTTTAGAATCGACAAACAACCCATTCATTATTCCATGTGGGTCACTCCATATATATGTGGTCAAATCGTGACCTCAAATTGACCACCAGAGACTATTAATTCAAGCACTCTTTCTCATTTAATCAAATATATTTTAGAGTTCATCATATAATAATATAGAACTATACTAAAATTTAAGCCTTTCATCAATCACAAGGGCACATTGTCATTAAGAACATAAAAGAAAGTTTTTATAATACGTTCATATATTTCTTCTATTTTCTTTCCCTTTTTATTGAAATTAACTAAACATTGCTCTCATCTATACAAGCACCCTCTATACGCCGGTGTCCAATAGTCTGATCCGGTGTTCTCCCGATAAACTTGAGGCGTGCACGAAATAGGAACTAAACATAGTCCTCTGCTCCTCAGATCGTGTCTTGCATCGCCTTTTTCTTTCCGGTCCATCATGCCTCCCCATGGATCCTGTAATAATATGAACATAATATTATCTATATGGTCCCCGAGAAAAAAATTAATTCACATTTACCTTTGGCGAATTGGTCTTCATGTATGGATTACTCAGAAGCTACAAGAAATTCCAACATGTCAATGTTATAGTTTCACATGTAACGATTTATATCAAGATCTCAATATTCTAGTCTCCATGTGAGTGGTCGATATAAATTATGTACCTGAACTTGTTCTTGCAGGAACTTAATGTATCCGATTGCTTCATAGAGCACAGATGCTGTATCAGTCTGGAAATAGACACAAATATTATATCAACAAAACAAAAAGATGAAGAAAATAAATAAAAAAGAAGCATTAGAGAGAAGGTAGTGGAGGCTCTCTTTGTCCTAACCTTCCCAAATGGGGACACAATTTGTTGTAGGGCAGTGATCCTGTCTGCGAGCTTGACTTTTGGCACCTGCAACTTTAGGGTAAGTAAAAAAAGTTCAGCAACTTACATTCTTTTTCGCTTTTAACTGTATACGAATCTTCAGGGTTTTCATTTATTACTATGCTTTCCACTATGTATACTATTGTTACATTACGTCTCACTCACTTTAATCACAGCCTTTAATTAATTTGTGATTATTTTGATATATGTTATACCTTTGCAGTTGATGAAACTGCTGAGTTTTCTTGCTTTGTTTTTTTAGGAACTGTCTCCGAATTGTCTTCGGATATTCTTTTCTTTTTCCCTTCGTTGATCCCCTGTCCTCTCCCTCCATTAATCCTCGTCTGCATATATTAACGGAAAAAAACATTATTAAGCAGACACGACGCGTGTTTTAGTTATAATTAAGATTGATTAATTATATATGATACTTACGGGAGGGCTGGTTTGTAGAGCTTGCTTCTTGCAATTATCTGACAAATTCGTTGTCTTGAAGGATGGTTTAGGAGCGTGGACGTTATCGATCAACGGCTTGCCCAATCGACTACTAAAAGAAATAACATCTGCGAAATTTCTAGGAGGATTGTGAATTCCATAGTTATGATTACCATCTCCAGCTACGGAGCTAATAATGTTATTGATGCCAATTTGGTGTCCCACGGCGTTAACATCGAACGGAGCCGTCCTCCGTGCAGCGTCCATTTCCCAGTGATCATCATGTTCCAATTTCAAGTGATCGCTGTGACCATACAACTGATCAGAATGCATATTGTCGTTGAGAGAAGGGTCGAAGTGGCGGGTGAGTTCGGGGTTGGGAGGAGCGATGGACCAGTTGCTGACGAGGTTGGAGAGCTTGGTCAGCCTCTTGGGGTCCATCAAGCTGTCGCTGATCAGCCCGTTGAAGGACGGGGAGTTTGTGAGTTCCCAGCTCTCTAGCTGCTTAAGGTAGTCGCATGCTGGCTCGAACATGCCCGTCGACAGCCTCTTGGACGATACAGCGTCCAGTAGGTTCTCTCCTACACCTTGACTATTCTGCAATTCTTCATTGCCCCCCGCTCCTCTGTGAAGATACGTACGTACCGGTACCAAAATGTTTATTAAATAATAACCATAGAGTACTCAGGTGTAAAACATTTTTAAACGCTGTTTCTTAATTATATTTACTCGTAAAATTCTCGTCATTCCTCTCACCCTTCTAACAAGGTTGGAATCTACCATAATTTTACTGGGAGAGGGAAGTTGAAACCATTTCAGTGTCTTCGCGAAGACGGCTTAGGAATTTAACAGCAACAATATGTATAAATTATTACGACTTTGAATATATATTTACATGTGACGATAGAGGAATACACATAGCATATCGGATACTCTAGTTGGAAATGATTGAGATAGTTTCAGTATTGGAGAAACATTGTACCAAAAGTCACGAGGAAATTAGAAGGAAAAAGCAAATGTTAGTGGGAAAGAAAAAGACCTTAATTAACTCCCCTATATATCCTCCTACGTACAATTAGCAGAGCTATCTTTTTTTTGTTAAGAAAATTCTCATATCCACGAAACCCGTAGAAATATATAGTTATTATATTTATCAAAGATTGATGTCCAAATAATAATTAATTAAGTAATAACCTCTATCAACCTCGGGATTCATTGCTAGTTTCTTACTTTTGTAAAAAAAAATTCTTATAAAAAATACAACTATCAAAATCGTGAGGTTAATAGAAAATTATTAATAATACTACTAAAATAATATTTAAAGGGTGATGATATGATCAATATATACCAATATATATATTTAGGTGAACATTTTCAGTTCTGGTATATATAAATTGAGAATTTATGAGTTAGATTATTATCTTGCCCTAATCAATGTAATTGAGATTAAACACGTTATTGTGTGTTGGAAACTGGTTTTTATTTCTAACGAAATAAAGTTTGGAACAAACTATTTAACGAATTTGAATTAAATTCTAACACAATTAATATTATGAACAAGTTTCCAAAGTTTTTACTCTCGAAAATGAGTTTGGTTATAATGAAGAAGAGCTTACAAGAATACTTGGCTCCATATATGATGATCCGAAGCAGCTTCTCCGATCAAGCGATCGTGATGTTCATGAGGCGGGTCGGCATGAAGGCGGCGGGAGGAGTCTACGGTGAGGCCGGAGTGATTGGAAGCGTTGGTGAAGGAAGGAGAGATGGAAACATCATCGTCACAAGAAGAGTTGGAGTTAGGGTTAGGGTGGTGCCAAGGGTTGGCCCAAGAAGACAGAGAGTTGGTTGCATGGAGATCCCACCAGTGCGGTGGAGGAGACGACGAGGTAGCCACACAACTCTGATCAGTGCACTCTTCAGCCATATCTCTATGTTTTCAGCTTCTTTTTTTTGTGTGAAAAAATATGGGTTATGAAAATGTTGGGATTGATGAAGAAGATATAGGAATTGAGTGGTGGTGATGTGGGTGTTATTTCAATAATAGGGGAGACAATAAAATATGCAACCACTCACCTTTGGTGGGACAAAAATAACAAGGGTATTTTTTACTTTCTATTTATTTTTATTTTGCTTATATAATATAATAATATTAGAAATGTGAGGTTGTAATGGGTATTTATGTTAGCTTAATCAGGTCTGGGCACGGTTTTGGAACCAGACCGAATTAATTGTATCTTCATTTTCAAATCTGGATCTAATGAGTAGATATTGGTCCGGTTCTAGGTGCGGTTTTACAGTCCGGTTTCATGTTCTACCCAGTTAGACCCAATGAATGATTAATTGTGAAATTAAGAGTGTGGTTCTCTGATAGAGTGTATAGTTTTGTCTAATTAGATCAAATTAATGTGATATTCATACATTGTCAATTTATGATGGAAATTATACACAATTAAACTCTTTTTTTGGCTAAAACATAAAATTAAAATACAAAAAATACTAATTAAAACCCTCAAAATCGATCGGTTTTGAACCGGTTAATAAGCGGCTCTGCAATCTCATAACCGAACCGAATTGATTCGGTTCTCAATTTTCAGACCCAAATCTGATTCGATACCCACGATTCTCGATTATTCGGTTCGGATTCGATTTGAATTCCGGTTCAAATTCGGTTTTTGGTAAAAGGTGTCCATTCCTAAACTTAACTACAGATGTTAGATTTTTATATCAAAATAAACGTGGATTACACTTAATACTTATAGGAAATTATAATGTAAGAATTAATTTTGTGGTCAAAGTTAAAAACCCATCTCAGACGTTTAATTCAAAAGGTTTAATAAGAGTAACAACTCAATAAAAATCATATATAATTCATGTGGAAGTATTTTTTTTCACTAATTACGTGTTTTATTCTTAACCATTTATTTTCTCAATCTAATTATTTAAAAAATTCTTAACTTGGAGTATAAGAAGTAGTTTTCACCTAAATAAGTCTCACAACTTATAATATATTGAGAGGGGACACTCTGATGTTTTTATACGCATTTTTAGCGAGGAGGTTGTAGGTTTAAATAACATTGGGAAAGATAGTGTGAGATGTTTAGATAATACCCTCAGAAACAATAATATTTCCAAAAATATTGAAAATTTCACTTACACATTTTTGCGATGGTAGAATTTGGTTCAAATTTTTTATTATACGAATATATATATAGAGGCAAAATAATTTTACAGATAAAAAAAACATCCAAACGTCCAAACTGTAAGACATGTACTGCAATGTTGTAGAACATGTTGGACCTGTGCAAAATTGAAGTCATGTAGAGCAAGTAGTGCAATGTTGTAGAATATAATAGACCATGCCACGTGTCGCTCGATGAGACAACGCGTGTCTTAGATCCGACGGTTCTGCATGGTTTGGACGTTCGGACGTTCTACATGGGTTTGTAGCCAAATGTGCCCTTATATATATATAGAGTCAAAATCAGCTACAAAACAAAAAAAATGTCAAAACTGTAAAACATGTAGTGCAATGTTGTAGAACCATATAGAACATGTAGTGCAATGTTCACTATCAGATTTTTTTTTCTTGTAACGGCGCACGTTATATGCGTCGTTACAGAGCATTTTTGCGCCGTTACAAACTGTAATGGTGCACACTCTACGCCGTTTGTAACGGCGCACACTGTTGTGTGCACCGTTACAAAACCTACTGTCACCGTTTCCCTAGTCGACGGTGCCGTTATCTTTTGTAACGGTGCACAGACGGCGTGCGGCGTTACACACTCTAACAGCGCACACACGTGTTCTGGGGGCATCTGTGCTGTTCTTGGAAGTATATGAGCATCGGTGCGTTCTGGGGGGCCTCAGTCCGAAGCTCTGTAATAATCTCGGCTTGTTGGGAGACCTGCGTCCGGAGCACCAAAATCTCCGCAAAACTAGAACTGGAGGAGGTCGAACGTCTTCTCTATTTCGGCGGCGCCTCATAATCACTCCCGCAACCCCGGATGCATCGTCCTCTGGAGGGTTCTATAGTAATTCCTTTGGAAAACTCGACCTCGCGAACATGCTCGGCAGCTAGTCGCATGATCTCATCCTCTTCAACGTCAGTCATCATCTTCAGAGTTCCATCCTCGTTGTAGTTCGCCTGGTCATTCTTCCAAGCCCTAAGCGCATTCTTAATGTAACTGTAAATTTTTTTAATTAATATAATAAATTAAAATATTAAAATATTTAAAAAATAAGTTTAATTAAACTTACAAGTTTCGGGTTGAGTTCCTGCTCGTCCTCCTCCCCCTCCTGATTACCATCACGAGGCTTACGCTTCTTTAGAGCCTTCAGAAAGCCCTCCAACTTTTTGGAGACCTCCACTTTCCCGGACTCCGTCATCCTCTTCCAAAGAGTTCGGAATGAGATTTTGCCAGTATGGTGGTTTAATTTGTTCTCGCTCTTCCAAATGGTACTCATTTGAGACTCAACTTCTTCCTGAAAAAAAAAATTAAATTACATTGAATTAATTGAAAAAAATGAAAATGAAATTAAACCTATTAAATATAAAATTTGTAATATACCTCGTTGGCATCAAAATGATGAACGAGCCAACACCACTGGGACTTCTTCCCTTTCAGACACTCGAGAATCCCATTACGATCTAGTCTAGTAGGGTCCACGTAGAGTTTATAAAACCGTTTCATGTTCGATTTTCGCTCATTGTAAGCGTCTATAGCCGCCTCACGAATCCACCTCCTCAGCTCAACCGAATCTGACACTGCAAACAAACGCTGAAATTGACAAACACCACGTCAATATCTAAAATACGACATTTGAAAATTCATTTTGAGTAAGTGTTGAAATTACCTTAAAACTCCTGCAAAATAATTGGAACTCAGACGCCGGGAGATCCCCAAACGTCTAGTAGGAAGCGTCGCGTTCCCGAGCGAATTTCCCTATAATAGCCTTTACCCTTTCCATTGATAATTTTCCTCCTTGGACACGTGGTTGGCCGTTTTCCCAAGTCAAAAGAAAATAACCTCCATTCACCAGGACCGCTTTCTCTTCTGGGTCTATGTTGACGTCGACCTTTTGCTCCTTTCTTGCCCTGGCTTCCCAACTCTTCGTGTTTAGGCAGTCTACTTCTATTTTGTAATCGAAGTACATCTCGTACCTCGAAATCTCTCTGTAGTTGAGGGAAAGGAGCCTTCACTCGTTCAACGGCAGTTCGGACTCTTCCGGCATAATGTTCTCTTCGAGGGTCCAGCGACGTCTCCGAGCATCTCCTAGAAAGTCCGATCATCCGGGACATGGAAGTCCAATCAATCTCCGTATGGCCTGGATCAAGAGGCTGAGTCGGCTGCGGCGGTGACGGAGTGTACATATCATCCTGTGACTGCGGCGCCTGTGAAGCCTCGAAGAACGGAATGTCCATTCTGGCCCGCCTAGGTGCCCTGGCATTAGGTGCCTTACGTTTCGGCTCCATTATTCGTAATTGTAAGAAGGAAAAGGTCATTAAATGACCGATTTACCTTTTTCAGGCTATAAATGACCAAATTACCCCTAATTCGGTCGGAAATGACCGAATTACCCTTTTCAGGCCATAAATGACCAAATTATCCCTAATTCAGTCGGAAATGACCTAATTACCCTTTTTAGCCATAAATGACCAAATTATCCCTAATTCAGTCGGAAATGACCTAATTACCCTTTTAGCCATAAATGACCAAATTACCCCTAATTCAGTCGGAAATTACCGAATTACCCTTTTCAAGCCATAAATGACCAAATTACCCTTAATTCGGTCGAAAATGACCGAATTACTGTTTGCAGGCCATAAAAGACCAAATTACCCCTAATTTGGCCGGAAATGACCAAATTACCCTTTTTAGCCATAAATGACCAAATTACCCCTAACTCGGTCGGAAATGACGGAATCAGCGTTTTCAGGCTATAAATGACCAAATTACCCCTAATTCGGCCGGAAATGACCAAATTACCCTTTTCAAGCCATAAATGAATAAATTACCCCTAATTCGGTCGGAGATGACCGAATTACTGTTTTAAGGCAAGAAATGACCAAATTACCCCTGTTTCGGTTGGAAATAACCGAAATACCCTTTCAAGCCATAAATGACCAAATTACCCCTAACTCAGCCGGAAATGACCGAATTACCCTTTTTAGCCTTAAATGACCAAATTATCCTTAATTTAGTCGGAAATGACCGAATTACCATTTTCAGGCCGGAAATGACCAAATTACCCCTAATTCGGTCATTAGCCATAAATGAACAAATTATTCCTAATTCGGTCGGAAATGAACGAATTACCCTTTTTAGCCATAAATGGCCAAATTACCCCTAATTCGGTCGAAAATGACCGAATTACCCTTTTCAGGCCATAAATGACACAATTACCCCTAATTCAGTTAGAAATGACCGAATTACCCTTTTTAACCATAAATGACCAAATTATCCCTAATTCGGTACCGAATTACCCTTTTGAACCATAAATGACCAAATTGCCCCTATTTTGGTCCAAAGTTATAAAAATACCCCTAATAGGTATTTTATAATTAATTCCAAAAATACCGCTAATGAGTATTTTTTAATTAATTCCAAAAATACCCCTAATGAGTATCAATATTCAACATAACAACCTAACATGTGGATCTATAATTTTGGATTTTCCATTTCAATATAACAAATCTTAACAATTCCATATAATTGCATAAATACCGCTAAAATTTTCATAACAATTCCATACAATTCATATAATCTAACCTAGAAATTCAACTAACAACTAAATTCAACTAATATATAATTGATATAATTCTATACGATCTGTGGACGTGTTGACCGAAATGAATCCATTTGTGTCATTTCTCACGGTCTGTTCGTCGTACCCTTGACACTTGAATAGAACGACTGGTATGCTTTCCGAGTAGGTAAAGATACATACGTCCATAAGAACATCGTAGTAACATATGTCGTTTGCTTCAATCATGACCCCTGAATTTTGATTTCTCCGGCCCTGGTCGATTCTCAAGCATAAAAGTTTGACGCCGTTAACAATACACTGCGAATAAATGGCAGACGAACGAGGACCTCTAGATAGTAGTACTAACTCTCGTTGCATCCCCGGAGTAGTCATCTGCATACGAGATATAAATTAGTTAACGTAAATAAAATTTGGAAGAATAATTAAAGGTAATTGATGTCTATTACGTACAATTCTGCGCCAGTCGAAGACAAAGGACATCACTCGGTCCTGAAGAGATTTTCTAGAGTGTATTTGTTTGAACCCTACAAGATGTGATTCTACGAATGCATCTGCTTCGACACAATTCTCAATCACTGTCCAATTCGCTAGAACATCTCGGATGCGCTCAATTTCTCATTTCGCACCACGCTCTTAACTTGTACATGTGGGGAAACAACTAATAAGTTGAAACCTAGAGCTGGACTAACAAATGTTTCGATGGCTGAAGTGGCGCGGTTTAGGTATATCTAAGTGAAGGTGACAGACTCGTGCATCAAGTACTGTTGACTATACAACCTTCTGGATATCGCGGGTTTCGCACACTTTTCTTGTACACGCCAAGTTTACTGCATTCGAAATATGAATCTCAATTTCATATTCGATTATACAGTTCAATGGTAATTGGAAATGATATTTGGAAGGAAAAGATCATACCGTTCAATTGGAAACATTCATGTGAAATGGACTGGGCCGGTTCGCAAAACTTGATTCGGAAGGTGCAGTAGAAGGTAAACCATAATTGTACAGAATGAAGGAGGGGAAATAGTTTCCAACTTACAAACTAGAACCGCTATATCTTCCCCCAAGTTTTCTAGGGCTTTTTTCGTCGGCTCGCTCGTGCAGAACAACGGGAAGGCCTTGCCCAGCTCTGTTAATGCTTCTGCCACATAAGAAGGAACGTACTTTTGAATGACAAGGGGGAAGATACGTTGCATGAGCACGTGATAATCATGGGTCTTCAATCCGAGGAACTTTTTCTCATCGGGATTCACCTTGCTCTTTAGACTTCCCGCATATCTAGAGGGAAACTTAACAGCTCAGATATGCTACAGTACTTCTTTCTGATCACGACCCGCCATGCCATAAGGTGCATCTGGGAGCTCCCCGTCTTGCACCCATTGGTGTCGCCGGACTCCCTGTTCCTCGTAAGTTCTCCTAGCTTTCAAGTCATTCTTAGTCTTCCCTGCAATTCCAAGAACTGTACCTTTGACGTTGACGCATACGTTCTTCTCTATATGCATCAAATCCAACGCATGTCTGACTTTATGAGTTTTCCAATAAGGCAGCTCCCATAAAATGTTTTTGTGAGACCAATATATAGGAACACCACCACCTTTTCGTTTACTGAATTTCGGATGCAGACTAGGCAGTGGGTATTGATGACGTAGAATCGCACTGAGTACAACAACTCCTTAATGCCGGGTAGGCCTTCTCCGGGTCTCTGTCTTCCCGTTAAAGGCATGTGCCTGAAATCGCAGTGGGTGTTTCGTTGGTAAGAACCTACACGCACCTTGGTAAGAGATTCTTGAGTTAATGCGTTCAGAATCGATCTCGTCCAATCATAGAGGACATGCCCTATAGCCTTTAGTCTGGATGCCCCCCAACATTTCCAAACCCGGGAAGGCACTTATTTTCCACATTACAGCAGTCCGCATTCTGAAAGCCTCTTTCTTAGAACCATCCCACGTGACAGCTCCGTGCTCACACAGATAGTTTAACTCATCAATCAGCGGACGCATGAAGTTATTTAAGCATTTCTTGGGTGATTTCGGACCAGATATCAACATGGTGTAGATGTTATACTCCTTTCTCATAGCCATCGAGGGTGGAAAATTCAACGGGATAGCGACTACAGGCCACAAACTGTAATTCGGCGCATTAGGCCCATGTGGAGAGAACCCGTCGGATGACAACACCAGCCGCACGTTCTGGATTTCTCCTGAAAATACCTGGTACTTTGCGTCAAAATAAATCCAATCCGTACCGTCCGATAGATGTACTAATATTTCATCTTCCTCATTCTCCCGCTCCCCGTGCCATCACATCCACTCAGCCGTCTCTGGGGCAAGATATAAACATTGAAGTCGAGTAGTCAATGGGAAGTACCACAACGTCTTCTTCGGAACCAATTTTTTTCCTACTTTAGCATATCGTGCTTCTCCACAAACGCCACATGTATGGAGTTGCGATTGTGTTCCGTAGTACAAATTGCATCCGTATAGACATGCATCATATTTCACGTGTGGCAGTTGGATTGCCTTTATTCTCTACTTCTTCGCTGCGTAGCTAGATGGATACGTATTAGGTTGGGGTAACGTAGAACATTAATCTTTGGCAACCTTGGTAAAAGCTTCGTCAGACATCCGGGTGCTCGGCTTGATGGACAACATCCTTAACATTGCTGCTAAAGAAGTGTCCTCACTAGTCATAGCGCACGCGGTTTCGTACAACGGCTTTTGCGACTCCGTCACCAACCGGTTGTATGCTGTCATGGTTGCCTTACCGACTTCCTCCTCGACTTCGGTTATTATATATATGTTCTCTTCTTCATCCTCGTCCTCGTCCTCGTCCTCGTCAATCCTTACATCTCTAGTTGGGTCTACATAATCCAGGAGTTGCTGCACATGATCAATATATACTGGATTGTTGTCCGACGTCGAACAAGGCTGATTCGCCGATGTTGGCCTCAAACTGATATCCCAATTACGGCTCGAGCTAGCTCCTTCGGCTTCGCTGTGATGGAACAACACATTATACGATCTAAGAAAATCTTTCCTCAATATAAGATCGCAAATGGTGTCCATATCGTGCCAAGCAGAATTACAACACCTCGTGCATGGACACTTGAAACGTCCCACGCCATCTCTTAGAGCGTTTTTCCTCGCAAATTTCACAAAACTGCTTAATCCGTTCATCCATTCCTCACTCATTTTTACGGATCCTATCCATCTCCGATCCATTCTATATATGTAATATATATAAATTCGGTTAACAATTAATATTAGATAACTAGATACCAAAAATGACATTAATATTCATTATTATTTCACAAAAATCACAACAAAAATAATAATATATAATACATGCACTATTTCACATAAATCACACTAACTATAATAATTTACATATTGCATTATTTAAAAATATGTACGTACCTTCTAATTCACCGAAACATTATAAATAACCGAATTACCCTTTCTTGGTCATTTATGACCAAATTACCCCTAATTAGGTCATAAATGACCGAAATACCATTTTTTGGTCATTTATGACCAAATACCCTAATGTTATCATGCAATTAATGGAATCAGGAGAATGTACCCTAATTTTACAATTAATCCCGAAAATACCCCTAACGGGTAATTAATTTAATCAATTTCAAAACTAAATTAATAAATATAACATGCAAATTATTCATACAAAGCCATACAAATTCATATGAAATCATATACAAATTCGCGGGAAGTTCATAACATGCAGTATTAAGATTAATTCATGTAAAAGTAAAATCAAAGTAAAAAAATGACATTCATTACTATTTCACCAAAATCACAACAAAAATAACAATATACATACACTATTTCACATAAATCACACTAAAACTATAATAATTTACATATTGCATTATTTAAAAATATGTACGTACCTTTTAATTCACCAAAACTTCCACTCAACTGTAGATTTGTGGGGGAGAAATATAGGGTACTCGGGAAAATTTGTTGTGAGAAGTTGTAGGGAGGGAGAAGGGGAGGTTCTGCCAAAATTTATACTAAATTTTAGTAACGGTGCACATTGGTAGATGCGCCGTTACAAATTAACGGTAACAACAACGGATTGATTTCCAACCGTTTACCCTAACGGCAACAGAGCGGTCAACGGTCAACAACATTTGTAACGGCGCACATTACTGTGTGCGCCGTTACTAGTTTTCATTACTAACGACGCACATATATAGTGCGCTGTTCCAATTGTTTGTAACGGTGCACTCTATACGTGCGCCGTTACAAACATTTGTAACGGCGCACTAAGTATGTGTGCCGTTAGTATTCTTCTTTCTAACGGCGCACATATTCTATGTGCGCTATTGGAAATGAAAAATATGATAGTGGTTGTAGAACATGATGGACCCTACCACATGTCGCACGTTAAGACAACACGTGTCTTAGATCTGATGGTTCTACATGGTTTTTGACGTTTTATATGGATTTGTAGCCAAGTGTATATATAGGATTTAAATCACATACAAACTTTGGGCTTCTTACAAACTATCCAAACTCATCAGATCTACGTCCATGTGATGGTTCTACATGTCGCACGCTAAGACAACACGTGTCTCAGATCTGATGGTTTTACATGAATTTTGACGTTTTATATGGGTTTGTAGCCGAGTGTATATATATAGGATTTAAATTACATACAAACTTTGGGCTTCTTACAAACTATCCAAACTCATCAGATCTATGTCGATTTTTCGCTAGCCCAGATCCGTGCGACACGTGGATTAACGCAACATTGAGTGGCATTAATTATAGCCTAACGGAAACGTGGGGGTATTCAGGTAATTTTTCTATTTCTGACGCGCGCGACTGTTGACCTAACCGAGAGAATCGAAATAATTTCTATTATATTCTTCCCTCCTCAATTAATGCAAATATTTGATGCAAATGTTGGATTCCATATCTTCTCATTTAATGCAAATATTTGATGGTATAATATTCAATGAGATGGTTCATCTATTTCTCTAATTAGTGTTGAAGAAATAATTACACCGAATTGAATTTCTATTATGTGTCGAATCCTCTACTGATTCTTTCATATCTCCTCATTTAATGCAAATATTTGACGCAAATGTTTAATTTCATATCTCCTCATTTAGTGCAAATATATGAAAGTATATTCAGTCAAATCGTTCACATATTTCTCTAATTAGTGTTAGAGAAATAATTACACATATATGAAAACTATTTTCCCTAAACATTTAATTTATATGTTGTGTGGAATACTTTCACATGGAAATGAAACATTTATATATGGAAGTGGAACTTTTGGTAATAAGTCAAAATACATCCACTACTTTGCGAGAAAAAAATCATGTGAAAAAATAATTTCTATTATGTGTCGAATTCTCTACTGATTCTTCCATATATCTTCATTTAATGCAAATATTTGATGCAAATGTTGGATTTCATATCTTCTCATTTAATGCAAATATTTGATGGTATATTCAGTCAAATCGTTCATCTATTTCTCTAATTAGCGTTGAAGAAATAATTACACCGAATTGAAATTCTATTATGTGTCGAATTCTATACTGATTCTTTTATGTGTCCTCATTTAATGCAAATATTTGATGCAAATGTTTGATTTCATATCTTCTCATTTAATGCAAATATTTGATGGTATATTCAATCAAATCGTTCATATGTTTCTCTAATTAGTGTTGGAGAAATAATTACACCTATATGGAAACTATTTCCCTAGACATTTAATTTACATATTGTGTGGAACACATTAACAAGTAAATGGAACATTTATATATATAAGTGGAACTTTTGGTAATAAGGAAAAATACATCTATTAATTTACGAGGGAAAAGTTATATGAAGAAATACTATCAAAAGTACATCAATGAAGACAAAAAAAGTCGAATACTTAATATAAATTGTGGAATACTTTCTGAACAGAGGTAGACTTGAAGAAAACACGTTCTTCTTAGCCTCGTTCATTAGCACTAGTTGTTGTTTCTTTATTGAGCAGATGCGTCCGTCATGGTGGTCAAATATTTTGCAGAACTTGCACTAGGTTATTTCCACTGACATGTTCCACCATCACAATCAAATATTCCACCAATAGTGTCAACAATTCCACGACAATCATCATTATTGTATCTAGATTCGAAGTACGTTGTGAATTCCCATAACGATGTCAAATTTGTACCTGAAATACAACATGCAAAAGTCATTCAAGTTCAGAATCACGGATATGAGTGAGAATTTAAAAATATTTTCACAAAAAATGAGACGATAAAATTCAAACTTTCTACATCAACGTTGTCGGTTTCCATGGTGAAATTTTTATGCATGCTGATTCTCGATTTCGACAGAGAATTTTTTGAATGATTCTAATTTTTGTTTCAACGGAAGTTTTCAACTATTTTTTTGTGTTCACGAACATTAACTTCATAAATAAATCTTGCGCATTTATTGGATTGATTATTTTTGAAAACGTATCTTCGCTAAAATCCATCATCATGTTTTGCTGTTTTTCTTTTGGTGAAATTCCTAAATTACCCTGACGTCATTAACTGACCACGTTATTTTCTAAATTTCCTTCCATGCGCGCTTGATTGGATGAGACGGTCGGTGTGGGTTCGGACGGTTGGGGTGGGTTTGTAAAAAGGCTTGAATTTGTAGTGGAAGGTTTCCCTATATATATAAGAACGGTCATTTAGTGTTAGAACGTTTAGGCAGTTGTGCACCGTTGCATCTGTATTTTGATCCAAAGTCTCACACGTGTGGCCTGGGCCCACAGTTTCAATATGCGAAAATTTGTGCGAGGGTATAATTGGCAAATCGCATATACACAAAATTGGTCATCTTTTCAGATTTATTATCTTTCCAAAAATATTTCTTTCCTTTTTATGTAATTCCATGTTTTTATTTAATGCCTTCAACACTGGTTAGGTTTATGAGTTTTTGTTTTCTAATTTATCATTAGTCATATTTTCAGATTTATTATCTTTTCAAAAATATTTCTTTCCTTTTTATGTAGTTCCATATTTTTATTTAATACCTTCAACACTGATTAGGTTTATGAGTTTCAGACATATACATGAAAGAGAATTCTTTTGTTCCAAGGGGGACATTCGCTCATTTAATGATTTCTCTCAATGCCTTTGTAAAGCCACATGCATGTAAAATATGAACACACTTGGTAGTCAGCTGCCATAACATAATAATATGTATGAATTCAATTTATATATTAACATCTCGATATAGTACTTCTAATTAAAGTCACACGAATGTAAAACATGGACATACTAGGTAGGGAACAACCGTAACAGAATATTATTGTGATTTCAATTTGTATTCTATCTTCTGGCCATACCATTTTGAGTAAAACCACAAGCATTATAAACATGGACACACACACACGTATATATAGAATTACAATCACATAAAAACTTCAGAGTTTTTACAAACTGTCCAAACCCATGGCAGACATGGAAATTTGCGTGCACGCTCTACCCAGGGCACAACACGTGTCCATGAAGGCTTGCCCGCAGTGGCTTTTGGGTTCGTAAAAGTTCCACCCTCAGCGCAATAGTTCTACATGAACCCAAAAGTTCCACCTCCAGCGCAAAAGTTCCACTAAGGGTGGAACTTTTTGCGAACCCAAAAGTCACTGCGGGCCAACCTTCCTAGACACGTTTCGCGCGTTGGGAGAACGTGCGCGCAGATTTCCATAAAATAACGCTTGTGATTGGTTATTGATTGGTTTGAATGGTTTATAAAAACCTCAAAACTTGTAGTGGAAGGCGTTCCTATATATATAGAGAAAAATACAATTTAGTACACTTTTGTTTTGCTCACTGAAGTGATTGAATTTTATTGAGCCCGCTAAAGTTTCCGAAAAGGAAACAGAGGCAGGGAAAAAAGAAATTACATAAAAGCAACTGAAATTTGAAATTGAGATGCAGACAAAGCTACTTACAATTATGACTAGGAAACAGAAGCGGGCAAGACATTGAAATTTCCAATATATGTGGGAAGCTACTTCGCCAGCAGTCCAAGAGAAAACTCAGACAACACACCACTGGTAACCTGCACATGAAGGAGAAAGAAAATTGAACCTAACCAATAGCAGCCCAGCCCAAACAAATGAGGGCAAATGGTTATGGGCAAGTGTGAGCCCCAAAACCATAACCCAAATCTGCTAGCTGCTGGTTGGGGAACACAACCCAATAGACAAATTGGAGGAGGAATCAGACGTCTCGATCTGCAGACCACAAGGCTACGACATCGAAACGTCACCGTCCCCTAAACGAAGAGTCGCCGGACGGAACCCATGGTCAGCGGCAACGAGCGGACCGAAACCCCACACGTCGCCGGAAGGACTGCCAAAAGCGAGCTGCAAGCCGCAGCCAAAAATGCCAGAGCTCACCGCTAAAAGGGAAACCGACTTAACTATATTCAATTCTCACTTAACTACCATAACTTTTTTTTCCTTTTTTTATATCATAACTTCTTCCTTTTCCATTATGTTAGTGTCGTTAAAGCGACAATTAAAATCATATGAAATTACAATTTTACATCCAAATTTTTATAAAATTTATAGGTTTATGCCATTAAGCAAGTAGGCTGCACTCGGGCGAGATTCCCCCTTTACGATTGTTGTTAGTTTGTTTTCCAAAACAAAGTAAAATCTCAAACCCAAACCCAAAAAATAAAACAAACTAGGGATAATGACAGTTTGTTACACCTAACTATGGTGAAATGACACTTTAATACCCTAACTATAAACCTCTTTTTTTTAGTACCCTGACAATGTTTTTGTGACAACATACCCTTAAAATGTCCAAAATGCCCAAAATGCCCTTGGTTTAAGAAACCAAAATCAAATTGGTTCAATTTGGTTTAAAAACCAGAATTGAACCGGTTCTTAATAATAATAATAATTCTGGTTCTTAATAATAATAATAATAATAATAATAATAATAATAATAATAATAATAATAATTAAGAATGGATGATGGAACATGGGAAGATAATCAAACATTTGATTACACACGGTCAATGGCCTAGAAATGCTCAAGATCAACTAATCCAACAGAAACAGTCTGCGACAATTATATGCGATGCTTTGTTCCTCTCATCTCATGTTGCGCAGATAATTTGATTGAAGAAGGAGAATCATTCATGGGTCATGAGTCATGATGATATTGTTTCATTGATGAATGCGGGAGAAAATGAGATGATTGTGCATTGATGTGCCTTGAATCACGGAAGCACGTATCTATGTATAGATTTGCCACCACTACAATATAGGATTATCATACTTGTATGGTATTTCTATTAAAAGAGAATTTGTGTGGGTCGAATGAAACTGACGATGCCAATCTTCCATGGAACCTCCAAATTTAACTCCGCTGGAGGATTATTCGGTGTCCTATATTCACATCTCAGGCAAGTTGCAGATTCCCTCCAAATCTGATGAAAATGGCGATACCCAGAATTCTAATCGTAACCCTAACCCTAATCCTAATTTCGATGATGATGATGATGGTGAGAGTGGCTCATTCAATGCGATTCGACATCCATTCGGGAGAGACGAGGTGCATAGCGGAGGACATCAAGGAGAAGGCCGTCGTCGTCGGCCACTTCATCGTCGTCAATCCGACAGTCGGCTCAATTCCTGATGCCCGCAAGATCAACGTTCGGGTGGGTACACCACACACACCCATTTGATTTCTATTCAATTTGGTTCTTAATTAATAATAATAATTAAGAACCAGAATTATTATTATTATTATTAAGAACCGGTTCAATTCTGATTTTTAAATCAAATTGAACAAATTTGATTTTGGTTTCTTAAACTAAGGGCATTTTGGGCATTTTAGACATTTTAGGGGTAGGTTGTCACAAAAACATTGTCAGGGTACTAAAAAAAAGAAGTTTATAGTTAGGGTATTAAAATGTCATTTCGCCATAGTTAGGTGTAACAAACTGTCATTATCCCAACAAACTAAGACAAAAAAACCAAAATTTCAAATTAAAAAATAACCATAATTTTGAAACCAACAATAATCAGAGATAGTGATTATACACAGAGATAGGAAGTTTCGCCGGTGCTGGAGACAACTCATTTATCTTAATAGCATAAAACTTAATAAAAATTTGAGAATAAAATTATTGTTTTATTTTCATTTTATCGGTAGAATTCAACGATACTAGTGAAAAAAATAGATAGTACTGTAAAAAAAAAAGGTGAGGTAATAAAGTATAATATAATATCCTATTAATTCTTCATTTTATTAATTATTAGATGGTTCATATATGTACACTTACATGCACCAAAAATTGAGTTTTGGCCATATATAGCCAAGGGTAGTGTTTTATTTGTATTGTGTTGTTGTAGATGGACAAGTTTGGTTTGGTTGTTCTGATTCTTTTTGTTGTTGGTTTCTTGGTTTTTCTTGTTTTATGTCGTGGATAACACAAATGTTTGGCACAAAGGTAACATTTGTTTTTGTTTCGTTACTGAAAATGCGCTGCACACAGGGGAACACTTTATATTTTTGTGATCATCACTGCTGTTTAATTTGAGTTTCTTTTAATTTTATTCTTTCGGCCAGATGAACAAAAAATTAATTTCAAATTTGACTCTAGTATCCATAAAATATATGTTGCCTGATATTAAAACTCTCAACTAATATGTGGAATAAAATAAATAATTCACATTCTTTTTATATCTAAAATGCATCCACAAGTGTATTATTTTCTCTAGAAAAACTACATAAAAATTAGGAGTAATTTCATATAGGTCACTAAAAAAATTGCATTCTCACATAAGACACCATTTTTTTAATTTAATTTCTGAGGTCACCAAAATATGTTTTTGTCTCACTCCGTTGATTTCTTTTTATGTTTAAAAACTTATGAAATGACCAAAATACCCTCGTATTCAATAATTGAAATGCGGTTCATCTCGATTTATGGTTTGGCCAGCTGGAGAATCAAATTTCTACAAAACCGGTCCGGTTTGCCTGGTTTGAAGCTTGACCTCCTCGTTCTTTGTTGGCTTCATCTCCGACGTCTTGCCAGCTCGAGCACCATCATATGTCTTGAACGAATCCAAGAACTCCGTTCACCTCTCTCGGACCTCTTCGGAGTTGAAGGTTGAAGACAAATCTCAAACCAGGTAAACCAGATCGATTTGGCAGAAATTTGATTCTCAAGCCAGCTAAACTGCTTGTTCAATTATTGATTGCGGGAATAATTGATCATTTCACAAGTTTTTTTTAACGTAGTGAAACTAAAACATGTTTTAATGACCTCACAAATTAAATTAAAAAAAATAATGACCTACGTGGGAATATCAACCTATTTTGTGACTTATGTTAAATTACTCTTAAAAATTAATATGCATAGCTCCTGGCCCTTAATTTGAGATATATTAATGAGCTAGCTTCTGTTTTATAGTTATTTGTACTCATATCTATAAATGGGTACGAAACGAAGGTGTAAAAGTGTTGGTCAGAGAAGAAGATAAGCAGAAGAAAACAAGCTGAATTGCTTAATAAAATGATGGGATTATTATATTATTTTGGTACATCGCAAAAAGGCTCAATAATTGCAAATTTTCTTTTTGGGCGTTGTGCATGTCTTGTTGCTTAATTACGAATTTTATGAAATCGGCAATGGTGGACCTCAGCTAGGAGGAGCTATAAAGACCTCGATGCTACAATTTATATATAGTGACATAACAGAATCTATGAAGAATTTGACAGTTGAGAGCACATTTTGGCAGAAGCAACTAAAATTTTCACAAACAATGACAGTCCATAGAAAATGATAAGAAATTTAGTAATTTAATAGGGTAAAGCTGATTTTTCTAAGGTTATAATTTATAATGTTGTCTAAGCTTGAATTCAGACCCATCAAGCCACAATTGGTTAAATAGTTGACTGTTTAAATAAATAAGTTTTTACTGATATTTTATTTTTTATACTTGTAAACCACCAATGGTTTACTACGGATTTACATACAATGGAGAGCTAAAATATTACTAATGCAATAAAATTATGCATAATGTCGGATTGCTATATTTATTAAGTCTCCAATAATCCCAGATTAACTATTCCAACATAACATTTTATAAACATTTTAAGCTAATGGTTCCAAATTAAATATATTATTTCTTGGTTTTTTCAATATAATATATATTACGAATATAAAAGAAAATTACACGAACCCTGTCATAATTTAAGGAATCTATATTAACTCAATATCTTCAATCTCATTCTTTTTAAGAAACCGAACATTGAGAAAAAATTTAAAATTTAATGGATTTGTACCATACGGGGCTAAATTGCAAGTCTAGAGATAGACAATTGTGTTCCCTTGAATCAATATCAGGAGCGAGTTCTTCACATACTATCTGAAAAGCTCCCAAAACCTCATGATACTGGTTGGCATCGTGAATGGTCTATTTCAAATAATACATTTGCATAGAAAGATACATAATAGACGGTGTTACCATATTGACAAGTGATGATATGGACGACGTATTTGAAGCCGTACTGAGTCATCACCATTATCGTCTTCTTCATTCTTTCGCTCTTATAGTCAAACGTTCAAACATTAAAGACATTGATTGTTATTACACTGAATGACAGATAAGAAGCTAAAAATTTTAAGTTTACCACGAGCCCATCGCGTAAAATTTTTTTTTACATATCTCGCCAGTTTATTTGGGTTTTGTGACGAATTGTAATTACATAGTATCAAATTGTGTCACTTACAATATGTATATCAAAGTGGTAATCGTGTTTGAATATAATTTCTTCTTAATTACAAAATCAAAAATAGATAATTTTTACTATTATTTATTTTTTGCAAAATTAGAAGTTCTACAATAATTTGTCGCTTTCTTTCTCTAATAAGTTGCTCAGGCATGGTGCATGTTATTAGTGATCGCACATTTTATTATTTATTGGCTCTTTGATTTGTTTACTCTCATTACTTTCCTTTGTACTACCTTTCTTTTAGTTTTAATATAATAATCCTTCGTATAGAATTATACTTGACATATACTTGGGACCTAGATTATTTTTCGTCCTTGTCAGCCTCAATTGAATACTCTAATACAATTGAATTCTTTTAAACTCGTTAGAATATTCACTGAAATTATAGATTTCACCACATAATTAACGTGGATAATTAGTATTCAACTAAAATCATAACAATATTCAGGGCAGCCCACCCCTCTAAATCCGAACCATATATATAAAAAGGCACTTCAACTTTTTTTTGCTTTTGAAATCAATCAAATTAAATACTACTATTATCAAATCTTTTCGGTCTAATTAACAAAATAAAGTTACTAAAACTAGCTAGCTTGATTATAGGCTTAATATGATGGTACGTCATAGTTTATTATTTAATAGCTAGACTTTTAGTGTGGATTATTAGGTGAGGGGCCAGAATTGTCCTATTGGTGGGGCGGCTTTATCTTAATCCCTACTTTTACCTCTTATTGATTAACAACTTAATTTTATGAATCATGATAATAATAAAAAGTGTGCATTTTTATCATTAAAATTATCACTTTGTTTATTATTGGGCCATATATATTTGCATCTCTATGGATAAAAACAATGTAAACCTCATTGTTGATCTTCTAAGCCATGCATGATTGACCTTCTATCTGTTAAATTGAATTGATCAACCCCACCTCTAATTATTAGCAGACAACTTAGAAACTTGAGCCCCTAAATTTTGTAAACTCAATTTGTGGGAAATGATGCTTAGTTATTTTAATACTTTTAGCTACAAGTTAATGACATTTTATTCCACTGAGGAGTTTTTACCCAATCATGATATCATATGCCATAAAATTAAATTCCTTCAGCCACAATTTCTCCTTCTGGACCACATGACCCCCATCCTGTACTTGTTCATATAAACAAATGGAGGATTATAATCTTCTGATAATTAATAAGTTACACACACATTAAAATTTTATTCCATGCACTGTTAATAAAAATATTCGTTTCACGTAACTACACTTCTTTAACATTATTAATTCACGGAAAAAAATGATTTTTTTATAATATTTTTGTCTTGTTCCTAACTCCAAGCAATATCTAAAAACCATCAATTTACTGAGATAATAATACATGTGCTCAAGGGAAATTCGATGGTCTCTAATGTAAACAGAAGGATCCGTACAGTAACAATTTTTCTCATTAGTAACGGCGCATAAACAGGCGTTTTCTCGTGCGCCGTTACACTTTGTAACAGTGCTTGTAACAGTGCACATCAAAACATGCGCCGTTACAAGTCTTACGGCGTACCGTTCGAAACTCCGTGCGCCGTAACAAGTTAACGTGGCCGTCAGTGTGGGGGACGGTGATGGTAGTTTTGTAACGACGCACATACTACGTGCACCGTTACAAGTCTAACGGCGCACAATCCACGTGCGCCGTTACAAGTCTAACGGCGCACGACGTATGTGCGCCGTTACAAGTCTAACGGCGCACGACGTATGTGCGCCGTTACTCATGATTGTTTTTAAAAAATATAGTGAAAAAAACTGAAAATTAAATATTATTTATTCAATTTTCAGTTTTTTTCATTATTTTTTTAAATCAATATTTAAATTTCTTAAATTATAATTTAATAAAATTTATAATTAAAATAAATTTTACGAATAAAATATTATTATTACATCGGGAAAATATGATAACGGGCCTGGACCTCTAAACATATTCATGTCAAATGAAGGCATATTCGATTTAACCGTCCGCAGTTGCTCATAGAAGTAGCGCATCATATTCATGCTTTGTAAGCCTTGAGTTTGGAGGTCTGTAATTTGATCGGCTTGAGTGGATATAACATCTGCTTGAGTTTGGACCTGAGTCTCAAGCTCTGTCATCCGCACAACAGCACCGGAGGAGTCCGTACGTCTTCTCTGCTTCGGCGGTGACTGGTAATGACTCTCGCAACCCCGGATGTGTCATCCTCGGGATGGTGTGATGATTTTTCCTTTGGCGGCCTCGACATCTCTGACGCGTTGGGCAACTTGTCTCATGTACTCATCCTCCTTAGCGTCGGTCATCTTTTTCAGATTACCATTTTCATCGATATTTGTCGGGTTCATCTTCCATTATTCAAGTACTTGGTTAATGAAATTTTGTAAATTAAATTAAAACTTAATTAATAGCATAAATGAAAATATATATTTTTTGAAAATAACGTTAATTAATGAAACAAATTTAATTTACGTGTTTCGGATCCTCGTCCTTCTCCTGGTCCTCCTGCACTTGATCAGTACTAGCATCCGGGACAGGCGGCTTCGGGTGAGCCTTGAGCCAGCCCTCCAATTTCTTAGAGATTAGTACGATGTCTTCTGACTCCACCCTCTCCCAAACTTTTCGGAACGGTACTCGGCCCGTATGGTGGTTCAATTTGTTATCCCCGAATCAAATTTTTTTCATTTCAGATCCAACTTTTTCTTGAAAACAAATTGAAATTAAATTATGCCCCGAATGTTTAAAAAAATTTAGTTATGTTGTTTACGGTTTTTAAAATACCTCTTTGGCGTCAAAGTGTTGAACGATCCACCGCCATTGGAACTTCTTCCCTTTGAGTATTTTGGGAATTTCATTGCGCTTTAGCTTGTTCGGGTCTATGTATAATTTGTACAAGTGCTTCATGTTAGATTTCCGCTACTTGTAAGCATCTGCGGGTACATCTCGAATCCACGTCTTCAACTCGATGGCAGTATCATCCTCTTGATACAAGCGCTGCAATTATAAAATATTTAGTCCATTTTTAAAATACGTAATTTGAAACTTAATAGATTGAGATTAAGTTTGTAAATTACCCGAAACCTCTTCCAAAATTTCTGATACTCCGTCGTTGGAAGATCGACCCAGGTCTGGTAGGAAGCGTCGCATTCTCGTGTAAACTTGCCTACAACATAGACTAACCTCCGTACATCAAACGGGTCACAGTCTCTATGGAATTGGGCATATGGTTCTCCGTCTACCCAGGTCAGAGGAACAGGCTGATGGCCGTTTTTCTCGACCGCTTTCTGCTCATTTTTGATGCATATGTCAACTTTTTGCACCTTGTTAGCCCTATGCTTCCAGCTTCCGCTCTCCAGTGCACCATCTTCGACTTTATAGTCGAAGTAGAGCTCGTTCGCTAGATACTCAGGAACATCGAGAGGTACAAAGCCCCACTCGTTCAACGGAAACTCGGGTTCCCTTGAACTGCCAGCTCCAGCAGGTGAGGCTCCCGACCCTTCTCCAAGCATCTCCATGAAATTATGTCTCTCCCCCGGCACTTCGTAAGTCCATTCTAAACCGACGGGAAGGCCCGACGGAGACGGCCGACTCGACTGCGGAGGCGGTGACTGAGTGTACATATCATCGTCTGGAGTAGCCAGCGTCCGTGTAAGACTAAAAAACTACTCGTCCATAAGAGACCGCCGAGGTGCCCTGTCCTTTACAGCCTTAACTTTTGATGCGGGTCCATTATCTATATTTGGAATAATACGAAAGTAGTGTTGTTAGTATAAAGAGTATTTTGTTGAAAATCCCGAAAATACCCCTTAGGGGTAATTTTTAAAAAATTCCGAAAATACCCTTAAGGGGTATTTTTTCAAAATTCCGAAAATACCCCTAAGGGGGTATTTTTCTAAAATTCCAAAAAAACCCCTATGGGTTATTTTTAAAAAATTCCGAAATTACCCCTAAGGGGTATTTTTCTAATATTCCTAAAATACTAATAGGGGGTATTTTTATAATTCTGAAATTATCATGCGAATTCATAACAAATTACCTTTATAAACACCATGAAAATCATATAAAACATGTTTGAATTCATACAAAATCATGTTAATCACAAAAATAAAATTTCAAAAACCTAATTTTGCATATTCAAACAATTACAAAAACCTAACATGCATGTGAATCTAAAACTAAAACAATAAAATGAAAGAAAAAAACTAAATCTAAAACATACCTTAATTAGCTAGGGAGAGAGGAGAAGATGAGGCGACGGGGCGACGGTGGCAATGGGCGGCGAGAGGCGGTGATGGGCGGCGACGGCGGCAGAGTCGACGGGAGCAACAAGAAGAAGAAGGCCAGAGAGTGAATTGGGAAGAATAAGAAGTGAGATTTATAATACATTTTGTGACGGCGCACATACCACAGTGCGCCGTTACAAAGGTGATTAGTAACTTTGCACATTACAAAGTGTGTTGTTACAAATTTACACGATAACCTGACGATCAGAAATCTGACCGTTACGGTTCTAACGGTCAGATTTTGGCAACGGTCAATTTCGTTTTTGACGGCGCACCCCCATGTGCGCTTTTACAAATAAATGTTCCCGGGAAGTTCAATTTTCCATGAGGTGTGGTCCCCCCTTTTTGCTTTTTTGGAACATGAGTCTGGTCCTCCCAAGAGCCTCTCATTCTTTATAAATAGAGGCTCTCTCCTCTTGTGTTTCATCATCTTGAAACATTAGGGAACCTCTGCCAAAATTGCTCGGGAATCTCCAACTTGTTCTAGTAGGCATTTGGAGATCGGTTCTACACATCTCCTAGCTTGCGTGGATTACCTATAGAGTGCTAGCCTTGCGGGGATAGCTTGGAGACGATCATCTTGATTCTCTACACCATCTTGTTCATCATATTGCTAGAGAGGTAGAAATTTCGAAATCCTTTTTCTCTTGTCATGCTTCTTCTCCTACATCTTGTCTAGTTCAAATGCAAGTCGATCCATACTTGGGGTGATATAAAGTTTTGATTTTTAATACTTCCGCTATACTTGTATGATTATATCATTCCCCAACATTGAAGACTATTTGTGGAGATTGATTGTATTGATTTAGATTGAGAATTGATTAGTGAATTGAATATTGTCATGGAAATAATGGTGATAATTGATTTAAGTTTGGATTTACATATTTGATCCACAAGGTGGATACATGAAAGAAGACCATTTGGCGACCCGAAAGCTAGTTTATGTGATATCCTAAGAGTAGTTACAGAGATTTGGTAATTATGCCCTTGATATTTCTTCTATGTTACCTTGGTAAAAACACATCTAACAAGCCCTTTAATTAATTCAATTATTTAAATTTTTATGCATGTGATTAAGTCCAATTAATGAGTTTTTTTTCGGGATACTTTGACCAATACTAATTCCATCATTATTCATTAGTAAAAGAAGGATTAATTGTTTGTTTGAGATAGTGTAGATTGAAAATTTGTTTAGGATTAGAATCAAAACTTGCAAATGATGAGTTCATGCCTGAAATACTGACACTCATGATGCAGTTAGTGTCCACAATCGAAACGTATAAGGGAGAGCGTAATCGACGTTCGTCAAGTATTGTAATCGGCTAATATCCGGATCGATTCTATAGAAATCAAACGAAGGTCCTTACTTAAACACTTTTTATTTAGATTGCAGAGAAATAGATAGGGACTAAGTTCAATATGGTGAATTGTGTGAGAGTGTCACTCGAAGCAAACATTAGTAATCAAATAAAACAAAGTAACATGAATGGTAGGTTGTAAAGATCAGATAAACTAGCAAACATGGTTGCTAGACCGACGGCTCAATGCCAATCCAAGTTCATACATTTAATCAATAGCAAAATATTTGATAAATGACCTATGTTCAAACTACATTAACCATTTATCCACATTGGTTAATGCCTAATAATGGACCGATTACCCTTTCAAGATTTTATACTCGATCCGCTACAACTTTAAGGTCAACAATTTTCGAGTCAAGCGATCGACTCCATGGGACCAATCCATTGATTCTACTTAATTTCAATTCTCCACTATCCCTCTCGGGATTATCTTCAAACCCAAATTATGACTATGAAATAGCTAATTCCACAATCACACATAAGCACATGTAAAATCAAATCTCATAAAATCATGCAATCAATTAATGTCGGAACAAGTATCAAAAAAGGAGTGTCATATGTCTAGCACCCATGTTTTAGGGTTTTAGCCACTCAACATTGGTGCAAAATATAAAAATAAAATATGAAAAGAAGAGGAAAAGAGGAAGATATTGGGCAAACTCTAAGCACTAAAGCTCGGATTGGATGCTCAATTCTTTGATTCCTTCTTCCAAATCTTTACTCCTTGCTAGTCTTCAACGATCTCAGATGATGGGTGGTGGATTTTTGCTATGGAACTGCTCTCAAAACTCAAAAGTGAGGCTGGAGATTGAATATTTTCGGAACCCTTGTTGTGAATTCGAAGCTGCCCTTTATAGGTTTTGCATCTGGGCAATGTGACGATCATCACATGTGATGTGATGATCGTTACTTCAGCGTTACAAGTCTCTGTTCCGGGGTCTTCAGTTGTAACGATCAACGTGACGATCGTTACTTCTCGCAGTCCTTCCATTTTCCTTCATGTTTTCACGAATCCTTGTTTTGACCCGTTTTCGACCCCTTTTCATATGTATTATGCACAATCACACCAAACATACCTGAAGGCGTAAAAGGTGGCATAATTGGAGCTCTTAAACCCAATACGAGGGACAATTAGGCACTAAATGTGAGTAATAAGGTGTCGAAATGGACTCCGAGAAGACCCACATCAAATACATTCATTGGATTGTGTTAAATACATTCATATTTTTCAATTTGCCGGAAAAACTGTCGTAGTAGCGTGAGAGGTGAAAGCCCTTGTGTAGGGTTTTACATGCGTAAGTCTCTTACTCATACACCTGGTCAGGAGGTCGTTTGTTTTTAAATTTTTGGAAAGAATATGTGGAATTTTCAAGTAGTGAAAGAAACATATAATCATTCAAAAAGAAGTGTATCTCCTTAAACAATATACAACCTCATAATCTGTCGTCGACAACAATATAAATGAAAAATGTCACTCCACTATACCTAATTATAGTCGGATTTCACATAATTTTATCTGACTATGTTTTTGGCTTATGTGTTACTATAATTATCTTGTTGTTACATTTTAGTAAATTCCGTCAAATTATATTAATATGTATTTTGAAAAGACAAAGTTTTCCTTTGGTACCTTTCATATTTTCAAAATGATGTCACTCAAACCCTAAACCCAAATTTACAATTTAAACTCAAACCTAATATCAGCTATAATCCTTCCTCAGCAAAGTGTAAAAAAAAAAAATTCTAAAATCTTCTTTCTACTAAAAAATGAGTAACAAATATGAATTGTAAACCTTGTCAAAGAAATGAATCCACATCTTTCACCTGTGTTACTGTAGCAACAAATTTTTAAGTATTTATTCTCAAAGAGAAAACGAAAAGTGCAAATACAGATGAAAAAATTAATACAAAACTCAAACATAAAAAATTGAAATTTGAAATTTTAGAGACTCGCATCTCCGCGAGAAATCCCCAACTAGGTCAGAGCAGAAGTGAACTTGACACATTGTTAGAGTGTTTGTTTCCAAGTGTAACTCACATTTCGTACACCACCGAGTTCATCTTGTCGCACACCCTCGCGACTCACTCTAGAAAGATGATCAGAGACAAAAGAATGAAATTCGTCGAAGACCTAACCAGAATCGCCTTCTATTTCCACAATGTGGGCTCGGATTTTTCAAAGAGGTATGAAATCTTGCAATAAATTGATTTTTTTGTGGAGTTAAAATAAAGGAAATGGAAAAACATTGTGAATTTTGTATAACATGGAGGTCTGATATGTGTTGTATGTCTAATTCGGTGTGTTTGTGTCTCTCATCGTCGTCACCATAAAATTTGGATTTTCGTCGAGCCTTGTCCGGTCAAGCTCATCGACAGTTCTCTAACGAGGATCGCTCGATAGTGACATAGGCGTAATCAATTTGGACGTTTTAATCTGACATAGCGTTGAGGTCCAACGAAAAAGAAAGTAACAGTTGAAATCAATAGATCGGTCCAATTTCTTAGACCAGAAATTAATTCTGGTTTTTTTCCAGTCCAAGTCAAACAGTTGAATTGATTTCAACTGAATTCAGGGGTATTTTCGTCTTTTTCTTTAAAAATCAGTTTTTCCGTCCAAATTCTAACGGTGGTAGGAAAAATGCAATTAGCTGACCTTATTTTGAACTTTTTATCATAACTCGGGCAAAGTGTAAAACGCGACACTACAGTATGGGTAAACTGTAATTAACCCTTCTTTTTATGCTTTGTTTTGCATGCATTTTGACACCCGTGACTTGGTGTGTTTCCACAACCGAGACTTATTAGGGAGGGCGTAATCGTTGTTCTTCAAGTAAATTTTGTATCTCCGGCTAAAATCCAGGTCGATTCCACAGGAATCAAACGAGGGTTCCTACTAAAAAATTTTATATTCGAGATTGCGAAATGTAAAGGAAAGGAACTAAGTACAATCTAGTAAGTTGAAGATTATGGCGTCACTCAAAACAAACAAGCAATAAATTAACAGAAAGACAGTTAAACTAGCAACCACAGGTGGTAGACCGATGGCTCAATGTCGATTCAACTTTCAGACATTCAATTGATAGCAAACTTGTGAGAAATGACCTATCTATTAATTACCGACCTTGTCTCTCGACTGAGGGAACGACCTAGTTAACCGTGAGTCTTACTATCTTACAAGGGTTACCACATTCACACAATGTCACTCAATGCAAATGTGTGTTTTCTTCATAAACGTAAGACTCTCAGCTAACCACACTATCAACAATAATTTTTGAACCAAGCGATCGACTCCAAGAGACCGATCCCTCGATTCTACTTAGTTCAATTTGTCACTAGCTCTCTCGGGTCTAGCATCCAAACCTAGATTATGACTATGAATTAGCTACTTTCATAATCACAAATAAGCATAAAGTAGAATCATAACTCAACATATAAATTTCAATCAAATGTCATAACGAGAATCAACAATAATGTCTAGCACCCATGATTTAGAGTCTTTAACCCCTCATCATGGTACAAAATACAAGAACACAAATCTGAAAGTAAAGGGATGAAAATGAGAAGAAACAAGCAAACTCTGGGCACTAAGTCCCGGATCAGATGCAAGAATCTTCAATCTCTTGTTCAAACTTGTGTCTCCTTGCTAGTCTTGATGATTTCAAGTAGTAGAAAGTGAAGCTAGGGTTGAAAATGACGGTTTCGGATTTATAGTTTTTGCAGATATGAAGGGGTGTCGATCTTGTATCAATCGACACACCTATCGACACATATAGGTGTCGAACCTATGTAACCTAACCCCACCAAAAACCCTCACAAAATACCTCTCGAGCTCGAACCGTGGCCGGAGCCACGACCGAGGCTAACTGGACCACGTACGCCAGCGGAGGTCTTCTGTGTACATTAATTTCATCTCTAATTTTTGTTATTTTCGAACTGCATAGTTAACGCCCTTATTAATTTGTAAGAGTTTACATATCATCTCATGATACTTTTCATAAAAGATCTATATAGCCTTATGATTTCCGATAAGTTAGTAGAAATGTACAAGATCAAAACTTCCATTGAGGCCCATACACATAAAATTATTAACCTACATTTCTTGATTATAAAAAAAGTTAGTAAAATTAGCGCCACAAGATCGAAACGTAAGTTTCTTAACAAGTAATTAAGCTAATCTTCTTCTTTTAAAAATGATATAAGTTAGGTGAAAGAATTGGATAAAAGAGCCATTAGAATTAGCATTAGCATAGTGGAAGCCATTGTCGTCTCTTAGACAAAAGTTTTTTCCACCTTTCCTCTCAAAACTAGCTCCACACGTGTCATTAGTCTCCAAGCTACCGACTTTAATTTCTTTTGCTTTAATTAATAGAAAAAATATATATAGATATAGGTTTTGCGTTTTATATAAAAATTATTTCTGATTAGACAAAAAGATCGTGCATTTGCACGCGAGACCTTTCCAAAATCAAAAGCTAATTAATTAAGGGACTGATTCGAATTATTTGGATGGTGTAGTGGTGTTTGTTTAGTTCATTTACTTTTTTGCTTGTTTATAAATACATGTTGGCCTATTTTAGGTTTGAGAGATCAAATCACTCACATAACACCTCTTTAGGTAAAAGGAATGTTAATTGTGATATCGAATTTATAATTTATAAAACTATTCGATTATTTTTAAGGTAAATTTTGTATCACTGTGCACTTCAATCACAACAAATCTAGCAAATGATTTAAGCACTTATGTCATGTGAGTAAATAAGTTTCAAACTATTAATACGATATAATAATTTGATTGAATTAATGTTACCATTGGCATGGAATTTGTGGACACTTTGGTTTCAGTCCAAATCCACTACTGCAAAAGATGTGTGGTCCCTTCGATGGAAACATTTGGAAAGGTCAACTATTGTTCTTTATTTTTATTCTGAAAGAATTTATTAAATCCAATCTGTTCTTAGCTACTTTAGCAACAACAACAAAATATTACTAATCATAAACCTAATTCAATCGGTAATGGCTTGAGTCACGCAAATTAAACTTTTTAATGTGTCACTTCAGTTGTCTAATTTTTGTTGATTATAGAACATTTCTTTCATGTTTTTTATAAATTATATTAGGAATGAGATTCTTGAAAATTATGCTTAATTAAATGTAATAAATAATAACATTTTCTTTTGACGCATCTCAAGGTCGTTATATATAAAAAGAATTCGTTTTTGAAATTAAGTTCGTCATTGAAAATAATTTATCTTATTATTCGTTGCTCAGAAATTGAAGAAATATGTGAAATGTCAGTTAAGCTAAAAAGATAGACTTCGAATTCAACGAATATCGACTCATCAATATATGTTGTCTTTGTCCATAAGCTTGAAGTTTGAATTACTTTACTACTAATGTCAACCGATCTATTTAAAAATATGAATTGATAAATAACAATCTCCAATTGTATTTTAGTTTGTCTCATCATATCTCACATTTTTAAATGAATTTTACTGACCTCTTACGTACAAGTCACATAAAAATTATCAACGTTACATGAGAAAATGCGTACACTGTAAATAGTTAACTTAAAACATGATATGGGTATATAAATTAAAATAGACCAATGTCTTAATTAATTTATTTTAGTATTTTTATTTTATCATACACCAAGTTAAAATGTAGAAGCAAATTAAAAAAGGCGGTCTAGTACCCTCCTCGGCAGACCATAGGGTTTTGCCACTTGGGCGACTTGTCAGCGACGGCGCGACAGGCGGAGACGGCAGGCGGCGACGGAGTCTGAGCGACGGCAAGATCCACAAGGACTGAAGGAAGGATGGAGAGGGAGGGCTCGGACGAGGGCAGACAACACAGATTTGGGGGTGGAGAGGGGCGGAGGATTGGGGATGGAGAGTGAGGGTCGACTGGGGAAGGAGAGGGGCGGGGCCAGTGGCTTTGGGGTAGGAGGAAGGGAGGCAGTACCAGAGTGGGGCGCGAGGCATGCTGAGGGGCAGGGGAGATGGGGTTGGGTAGAGGGGGGGAGGCATGGACGTTGAGCAGAAGAAGAAGGGCATGGGAAAAGGAAGCCGACGGTAGAGGAGCCGACGTAGAGGCAGAGACAGGGGGAAGGTGGAGGGCAGATGGGGGTCGGAGACAGAGGGGACGGGACTGGGTTGGGCGGCGGAGAGAGTGGAGGGCAGATGGGGGGCGGGGCTGGATCGGGTTGCGGAGAGGTGGGTCGGGGGAATGATAGGGGGGAGGAGGGAAGGAGGAGGGTGGAGGGAAGGAGGGGAATGGAGAGAGGAGGGGTCGATCCAGAGGAGAGGGGATCGGAGAGGAAAGGTATGGGGAGATATGGACATGAGACGAGGAGGAGTGAGGGGAGTCGTACGGAGCCTCCACAAGGTACCCGGGAGGTGGGTAGGGATGTGCAGACACAGAATATGGAGAAAAGCTGGAACAATCCAGATGGGGGTAGGGTTGGTACAAACCGAAATCAAGGGGGGAGGACAAAGGTTGTCGGATTGGGGGAGAACTCAGCGAGGGATTGGAATGGGGAAGAGAGCCAAGGGAGGAACGGGGATGGCAGGCAAAGGGAGGAGGGGTCAGGGAGCCACATGAGTAAGGAACCGGAGGGATTAGACGAGATACAAGAGAAAGGTATATCGTTATAAGAGGATGAAGAAGTGGAACTGGTAGTGGAGGAGCGGAAGAGAATAATCTAGATGACGAGACCTTCTACCTAGTGAAAAGCTCATTATGGATAAAACATATGACTTCAAAACTTTTAAAAATCTGCTAGCAAGCTTGTGGTATTCAGAGCAGAGGGTATTGATTACAGAGACAAACCACAATCTCTTCATATTTCAATCCTATTGTGGTATTAAAAATGACAAGTGTGATAGAACGAGGTCCCTGGACTTTTAATAGGACTCAAATCCCGTTAGAACGCTTACCTAGGAGAACTCATCCGGAAGAGGTAAATTTTCACTACTTTCAAATATGGGTCCAGTTCTATGGAATGCCTGCTCATCTAAAGACCGAGAAAGTTTCGACAAGGATAGGTAACAATCTTGGAAAGGTGATAAGGATAGACCAAAGCAATTTTACGGGCCACTGGTGCTCGTATATTCGAGTAAGAGTGGAGATGGAGATAGACAAACCTTTGAGACGAAGAATGCGTGTTGAGGATTCAAGAGGAACGTGATACTGGGTGAACTTCAAATATGAAAAGTTTCCGTCCTTTTGTTTCAGCTGTGGAATATGAAAGAATTTTTTAGGGTTCCAATCAATTAATTTCATGCCCAAACAAGAAATTAACCTCAAAGTTCCATGTTTAATAAGGATCTTACATGATCATTAATTGATCATGAGATATAGGCTAGAATAAAATTTATAGATTTACCTTGAATCGAAATCCCTTTGTCACTAAACAAGATTCAGTGACCTCAAAAGAACGTCCACACAGGAAGAGCAATCCGAAAATACTCACAACGATCCTTACTATAAGATCGAATCAAGTAAAACGGGAAGGAGAGAGGGAGAGGGACCGGTTGGCTAAGAGAGAGAGAGAGAGAGAGAGAGAGAGAGAGAGAGAGAGGGAGAGATTAGTGTTTTGAAATTTTTTTCTTTATTTCTTAAAATCTGAAAATTTTCCTTTTATAACTTTTTATAGACAATAATTAGTTAAAGGCCTTAATGGGCTTAGAGCCTAAAGCTTTTAATTAATTAATGTACAGAAGCCCATTTTGGCTTAACCCATATGGCTAGGTCCTGTTTAGCTAAATTAATTAAATATATTTATTTAGATTATAATTAATTGGTCTAGCTAAACCGTTCTTGATTTCCGGTTTAATCCTAAACCGAAATCGGTCTAATCCGGTTTAATCCAAAACCGAATTTTGTCTCTCTCATGATTCCTCTATATGATTCAATCCGTTTTACTCAACCTTTAGTGTGTGACCCTCTAGGCCCACGACACGTTGGCAGACTGGTAAAATTACCATTTTACCATTTCCATCATGAGTGGCCTCTAGCAAGATATCATGATTACCCAACGCTTGTGATTATCGAGATTTTGACTTAACCTTGTCGTACATGAATCTATCCTTTTATCCTTTTCATATCTTTGACAACCACGAGGCCTAGACAAGTCATCCTCGTTCAATTGTCCTGTTTCTTGATCTGAGTTAACAAAATTGTAACTGATACTCCGTATCGACTGCATGACCATGCTATTGTATTTCAGTTGTACTCATCAATTGACCTAAACAGATATTTGCTCATACGTCCGTATGAGGGATAAATCCTTCAGCGATCTATTGAGTCAACTCATGTAACTCGTGATCGAGCCAATCACAGTCGTTATTGTAACCCTTTTACATAAGACGTTAGACTGAGTCAAACTCGTCACTCATTACACAGTGACCTCAATGATCCTTCCGTCTGAGGATGTGATTTCATGTGCCGACATACGAGTATGTTCATGACTGTGTATATGTAACATACTCATGATCGGGTCGTCCTATATCACCCCTGTCTGGTGATACTATGACCTAACTCCAGCCCCCTTCTGGCCATGATCAGTAGAGTGTGATCATTTATAGTTAGCCTTATACCGATCGCTTCTTATGAAGTTATTCTGATCGGAGATTGCTTAAGTAAGATTTTATCTGATATGTAGATCTACTATTATGTGTTAACACATCAATGATACAAATCAAATCATACTTAAGATATTACTACAACACTTAGTAATATGAATGCCGTTTTTATTTCAACTAATAATCTTATTACATGAGTAGATTGAAAATACATTGTGCTAGGGCACAAAATCCCAACAGAATCCTAGGACATGCGGATAAACAGCGTCAGACTGGGAGGATGGGGCAAGTGGGAGAGGAGCAAAAAGCTGTTCAAAACATGGTTGAGAGCGGAAGCAAAACAGAATAAGTATACAATGGGAGACAACTATCTCGCAAAGGGACCAAGAAAGGGAGCCACAGGGTCCAGGGGAACAAACACGTACTCGAAAACGCAAAAGTCAAGCCTGGGGGAAAGTAGCACAGCCACAAGCAAAGGTAGGCCAAGAGAAATATGGGTGATTAGCGAGGAGGGGAAAAACTAAAGGGCAATAGTGGGGCGAAACAAAGAAGATTGGAACAGAAAGGAAGAGAAGTTGACCTCAATAAGGTTAATATATCAGGGGGACCAGCTGAGAGGTCCCAGGGGGGTCAATGAGTATCCTGTCTTGGAACTGCCGGGGGTTGGGAACCCTCGGGCCATACAGTTCTTGCTTGAGATGGCAGCAGTTAAGAAACCCAACTTTATATTCCTTTGTGAGACATACTGCGCACAGGTGCAATTACAGGCTTCGTGTCGGAGGATGAATTTTGAAGAAGTATATGGAGTCGACCCAATAGGAAGAAGCGGGGGTTGGCTTTTTTCTGGAAGGATGGCAAAGGAGTAAGTGTTCTCTCATCCTCAAAAGGCATATACACACAGAGGCATACTTAGGAAAAACGTGAGGGTCATCATAACTTGCATATATGGAGATTCCAACAGATACTACAGATACCTTACTTGGGAGTTGATACAAACGCTGGCAGAAGGAGTGACCTCACCCTAGTGTCTCATAGGAGACGTGAATAATGTGGGGAGTCAGGAGAACATCAGAGGGAGCCAACCGTACCCCCAAGGGCTACTGGATGGCTTCAATTCGATGCTGGCAGACTGTGGATTGGGGGATGTGGATTTGATAGGCCATAGATTTATATGGGAGAAGAGTCGGGGAACGAGTCAGTGGAAGGAAGCACGACTGGATCGAGCCTTAACCAATAATGATTGGATCCGCACATTCGGGAACACCAGGCTACTAAATCTCGGTTTCTCTACTTCTGACCACATCCCTATTTTATTAACTGCAACCCCACAGAAGCACCGATAGGAGTGGTATTATTTTTGGTTTAACAACGAGTGACTACAAAATCCGGATTGTGCAAAGGTAACATCAGCATCATGGGAAGAAGGCTTGGGGAGAGGGATAATGGACCGACTAGCAAATGTTAGAGACAAGCTGCATCAGTGGGGCTAGTCACAACACAAGAAGGAGCAGATGGAGCTCAAGTCTCTTCAGAAATCGGTTTCAATCCCACGGAATAGAAGAGACGACCAGTGAATAGAGGAATACGGTAAGGAAGCTGTAAGGCTAAATGACCTCCTCCTGGCCAAAGAAACGCACTGGAGACAAAGGTCCAAGCAGCTATTGCTGCAACCAGGGGACCAGAACACCTCATATTTCCATGAATGCGCAACTGAGAGAAGAAGAAGAAGAAACCATATTACTACCCTCAGAACGGCATGTGGTGAAACAGTAGGATATGGATCGGGCATTGAGGACAAAATCTCCAATTTGTATGGAGATCTTTTTACTAGGGGAGGGGTGGAATGCAGGGAAGTGGTGGAACTCCTTCGACCATCTATATCGATTGATCAAAATGAGTCCCTTCTGAGACAGGTAGACGAGGAGGAGGTAAGGAAGGCACTATTTGGGATGAATTCCTCGAAATCCCTAGGTCCGGATGGGTTAAACCCGGGCTTCTATAAGAAAAACTGGGCAATGATGAAAGAAACCTTGGTAGAAACTGTCTGGAATTTTGTAGAAAATGGACTACTACCAGAGGGAGCAAATGAGACAAACATAGTCCTCATCCCAAAAAAGCAGACTGCAGATTCCCTAGTGGATTATCGACCAATAGCCCTATGTAATGTTATATACAAGATCATATCCAAGGGATCGCTTGACGGAATTATATCCAAAACTCAAAGTGCTTTCGTCCCTGGCAGACTCATAACAGATAACCTAATAGTAGTGGCTGAGGTACTACACCACGTACGAAGGAAGAATCAAGGGAAGAGATGATTGATGACGCTAAAGCTCGACATGAGCAAAGCCTACGATAGGGTGGAATGGAGCTTTCTAGGTCAGATGATACAAGCTCTTGGGTACAATCAAAGATGGATCCAGCTCATACTCACTTGCATTTCCACAGTCACATACTCAGTCACCACGACAGGGCACATGGTACCAATACGAAAACCGACGCGAGGGTTTCGACAAGGTGCTATCTCTGCTTCTGCAAAACTTTACCAGGGTAGGACACATCCAGGGGATAAGAATAGTGACGGCAGCACCTGAAATTTCTCATCTCTTGTTTGCAGATGATAGCTACATATTCTGCAGGGAAAATGAGAGAGAAGCGGAACAAATGATTAGATGTCTTCTTATATACGAAAAAGCCTCGGGACAATTTATAAATCGAGAAAAGTCGTCTGTTTTCTTCTCCCCTAATACACCTAGGGGATAAGGGAAGACGTTATCCTGAGATTGGGATTTAAGGAGGAGAAGGAATCATCTACCTACCTAGGCCTGCCAAACATGGTAGGAAGGAATAAGACACGAGCCCTGACATACATAAAGGAACGAATTACAAAGCGCATGACATCCTGGTCCACAAGGTTCCTGTCCTCAGCTGGAAGAGAGATAATGATAAGGTCTATACTACAAGCCATTTCAGCATATTCTATACAGGTCTTTCTTTTCCCCCAAAGACTTCTAGACGATATTGGGAAGTTGTTCAATAAATTCTGGTGGAAGGGTAGCGCGGGACAGAGTGGGGTTATATGGCGGAAATGGGCTGACCTATGCAAACAAAAAGAACTGGGAGGGATGGGCTTCCTTAACCTCAAAGAATTCAATTTGGCACTTCCAGGGAAACAGACTTGGAGAATTCTAACAACCCCAGAATCCTTGCCAAGTCGACTACTAAAGGCTAAATACTTTCCACATGACACGTTCCTTGAGGCCCCATTGGGGGCATCTCCAAGCTTTATTTGGAGAGGAATTTGCGAAGGCAGGTAGGTTGTTCTACAGAATGTACGTCGGAATATTTTCCCCGAAAATTGTCGGGTTCTCCCCATGGTTACGAGGAGACAATCCGCCAACCAACGGAGGGGCCATCTCAAATGATATGCGTGTTTCTGAGTTGTACAGACAGGAGTGTCGAGCATGAGATGAAGGGAAGGTAAGGGCACGTTTTGACAATGCCACATGTGACAGGATATTTTCCATCATCCCTACCTGGTATGAAACAAGGGATCGCTGGTACTGGAAAGTAGACAACTCTGGAGATTATACAGTCAAAAGTGCATATCGTGACCTGTGTAAAAGGGGGCAGATCTGGGAACTGTCGACGCAGGCAGCAGGATGGAAAGAGGTATGGAAATCGCAAGCTCCGCCAAAAGTAAATTTTTTTTATGGAGAGCCATATCAAACCTGCTCCCGACCAGGGCGTGCCTGGAAGATAAGGGCATCCCGATAGTAACACAGTGTCCACTTTATGGTCACCCTGAAGAGACAACTGATCATGTTTTCTTGCAGTGTAGCATAGTCAAGCCAATCTGGGAGGACAGATTACTACAAGGAATCCAAAGGAAAATGGGGGCATATCCAATAATAAATAATTGGCAAAATTGGTTGGAAAGAGAAGACGAGGCAAGTTTATGCGCCATCACGCTTTGGACAATTTGGGGTGCGAGGAATCAAGCTGTTTGGAAAGCAAAAGTTTTCCATCCTGCAAGAGCGGCAGCAATGGCAAAAGGGCTTTGAAGGATGTGGGCGACAACAAAATCTTGAGAAAGTGACCAGGGCGTAGATATATTAGTAAAGGAATTTCCAAAGGTGTGGATCCCCCCGAACCCGGGACAACTGAAGATAAACGTGGATGGATGGATGGATAGATGCTGAGAGGGGGTTCTAGAGCATAGGACTGGTCTGTCGGGACTATGAGGGGCATATCGTTGGAGCTATCTCAAAATGATTTACGGGACATATCCATGCCGACGAGGTGGAAGCTGTAGGCGTCAGAGAAGCGTTATCATAGGCAAAAGGAAATAATTGGAATGAAGCAACTCTCGAATCAGATTGCCTTCGGGTGGTGGAAAGTACTCAAAAGAAGAACCACACTAGAAATATGTTTGGGGGTATCATCCACGACTGCAAGCGCATCCTTTCTGCCCCAGGGGTTCATCTTACACTCCAATTTGCTCGTAGGACCTGTAATAAATTGGCTCACGAATTAGCCAAGTTTACTTTAGCTAACAGTAGCTGGGATTATGGTGAGGGGTCTGTCCCACCAACTGTAGTTTCAGCTGTTCGGCTTGATGCCGAGTTAGTTATTATTTCTTAAATAAAATTCGTTCTCTTTAAAAAAAAAGTTAAAATGGAGAAAGTCTCGAATGTTTTGGTGATTTTATTGAGTGCCAATCATATATATTTATAGAACATTACGTGTGTTTGATTTGGTAAGTAAATATTCTACGATTAATGTAATTGTCTCACGAGGTAATAAGATCAACATGAAAGGCAGAAAATCAGAAAGAAATTGAATATGATTTCTTGCTTGATTTGCTACTCCCTCAAAAGTTCACTATCACTTTTTCTTCCATAGGAACGACCCATATTATATGCCGACACAATAAAGTCGTTACTCACATGAAGGGTGGAGAACATATATGTTATTGTGAGTAATGGCCTATATATCCAAATGGGTTGTTACTATTAGTAAAGTCGTGTACCCAAATAGGCGTTACTATTAGTAACGGTGTGTTTACCCGCATGGGCCGTTACTACGTGTGTGAAACAAAATGGGCCGTTACAATTGATTGTCAGGAAAAAAATACAAAATGAATAGAATTGAAATATATTATTTTATATTTTTATTTTTAAATTATATAGATAAAGGATTTAATTGCTAAAATAATACTAATATAGAATCCAAAAACCTGAAATTAATAATAAAATGTATTGTAAAATACGTAAACTCGAAACACTAATAATAAGGAGGTTGGTCTTTGTTGTTGGCTTCTTGGGCCTGTTGGGTAGCTGTTTCTGCTTGGCTGTTTGCTCTCTCGACGCTCCTGGTCTTCAGGGCCCTCACCCCTGCCAGTGAGGACGAGGTCGCTGACACTGATGTTGCGTCTTGCTTTTTAGCTCGCCAAAATGACAGTACGTGCCATTATCTAGAATTGAATACAAACATACAAACATATTTTATCAACTATAGCTATTGTGATTCAAGTGTACTAAGCAGTGAAAAATGCTATACATATTTTCTGGCAACAAAACCATAAGGGTTAGTAAACAAAATTTCTGATTTACAATCTTTATGGGCAAGAAAATTCCTCAGATATATATACACAATTTGCAATCAGAGCAACTAAATAAGATATTTGTACAACAAAACAATATGATATGATCTTACTAGTAAATCATAATATCTATTGGGTTGCTGGAGTAAATATTGTAAAAATCTTGCCAATTTCATTTTCATACAGATTGAAGAGGTAGACCAGAGAGTATATATAGCTCTTCCGGGATTGAACCAACATCATCCTTTTCATGTAAAAAATCTAAAGCAAAAACTATAGGCACTGCTCCAAATATTAAGGTTTTGGACTATCCAAACATGAAGTTAATAAAGTCTTGATTTTTCAAGATTGAGACAGTACATCAAACAGATAGAGTGCATCTCATATAAAGGGCAACAACACGATACGAATATAACCAAAAATGGACTCTCTTCCATGAAAATCATGACAAAAACATACTCAAAATTAAACATATCAATGCAAAATTTCAGTCAGGCATTTCATCGAACATGTAGAGTGGAATAACCCAATAGGAATTCAATCGTTCATGGATACATCATGAACAACAAAATAAAAACCAGAAACGTACATGTAATCGGAGAGGCGACGACGGTGAGTAGTGGCGACGGCGACGGCTACGGCTACGGAGAAGTGAAGAAGAACAAATGGAAGAGATAAAGTTTCTGTTTTGGGCTTATATAATATTAGGGCCTTCTAACGACATATGGGGGGAAATAGGCCGTCCATATTTCCATTAAAAACCGCTCATTTACCGACATGGGCCGTTAGTATTCGTTGACCGTTTACTATTACTAACCGCACACACAATTTACACCGTTACTCTTACTAACGGCATATATTAGTAACGGCCCATGTGCATAAAATATGTCATTACTCTCAGAAACCCTAAATTAATATTTTATTATTCTCGTTCTAATTTGGATCGATCACTCAAGTTCCCTGAGTTTGATTTTAATGAAAATCATACTATATAACATACATGTTATATACAACAAATTGAGCAGTTTAGATTTCATAAAAACTATTTGAATTATTCACTTTTGATGATTAGCGTGTTTAGGGTTTATGTTAAGGTTTACCTTCCTTAATCATAAACTCACGCTTTTATTACAAGAGGTATAAGTTGAAAATTATGTTTTCATCCGACCATGCAGATGTGAACGCACTCAGTTTATACTACATGTGTGAAAATTTTAGTCAATTATGAAAACGTATGGACCTTGATTCGAACCGATTATCCTTGTTGACCTCGAAAACTACCGGTCTAACACACGTTGGAAAGTTTTTCGTTATGACATTAAACCTCGATTTCAATCTTTGTATTATGTACATGTTAGTAATGGCATGTACATGATTATGGTTAGTGGCGATTATAATTACTAACGGAAACGAACGATAAAACCGAAAGTCAAACGATCTTGACTATCGTAGTAAAGATCGATGACTGAAAGTTACGAAATATACCCCTATGTAAGTCGTTAATATTAGTGTTGGGCCGAAAAGTGTCGTGCGAAAAGTCACTTCCCGGTTCCCCTTGCAAGTATACACGGTCGACAAGTAATAAAATTTATAAGAGCCGGTAAGCCACCGGGTTCGTCCACGGGGATTAATCAGGGTCTTCGATTGTTAAGTCTAATGATTTAAAATTACGAAACTAGTATTTTTGGTGATTTAACGTTTGGTTTACAAAATAAGATTATAATGGTTTAAAGGCCTAGGGTGCTAAACATACATTTTAGTGATAGGGGTCACGAGTAATGATTCAAACGATACTAGGTCTTATGCTGAGCCTATGCCTTAAATACCAATCTCACCTCTCGGCATTGAGATTGGCCTAGTCTCGATTCACCTCTTGCCCTCTCGGGTTCGCGATAGAATTGAGACCACAGTGGCCCGACAATGAAAGGCTAAGGGTCGAGTTGAGGAGTCAAGACACTGTCTCGAGCCTCCAACCCTCGGTAAGGGCTAGTTCCGAGAATATCCGTCCCTCTCGGAATCGACTTAGTCTCTTAATCATGCATCCTAAATAGCAAAGTCAAGAAACTAGCATCATTTCAAGCATCTTACACAACAAATCCATAACATCTAGAATCAATTACTCATATGAACCTTAAATCACTTCATACAATGTCTAGCACCCATGGCTAAGGGTTTTAGCCCTCAACCATGGTGCTCAATCCACAAATCATCATACAAAGATTCAAACTAATGGTGGCAGAACTCTTGTGACTTGGGTAATGATGACTCTTGAAGCCTTCAATAGTGGTGGAAATGAAGTCTTCAAATGTCTTCTAGTGGTCTTGGAAGAAAACTCTAGTTGGAAATCCTCCCTAGAGCCACTTGGAGAAGAAAATGCTATGGAAAACCTTCAAAAACACCAAGAACACAATGCTGGCAAAGGCTGCTAGAGCGAATTTTGGTAGGTAAGGATATGTCCCTTCACTAGGTCAAAAGACCTTTTATGCTTTCTGAGTCTTGCCTTGTTCACGATCGTGACTAGGGTGGTCACGATCGTGCCTCAACATATGTGGACCACTCACGCGCCACGGTCTTCTCTTGATGGGCACGATCGCGCCCGAATTTAACTTCAAACCACGATCGTGACTTCGGAGTCACGATCGTGCCTCTCTCCTGGTCACGATCGCTCCTCGATCGTGACTTCGGAGTCGCGATCGTGCCTCTCACCTGATCACGATCGCCCCTCCATCGTGACTGAAATCGTGGAAACTCTCTATAAGTTGGTAATTTAATTGTCCTGAAAATTCAACTTGTCACGATCGTGCCTTGGTGAGGCACAACCGTGACTCGCGTTGTCACGATCGTGCCTAATGCGGTCACTATCGTGCCCTTTTGAAATGCTCTTCATTCTTTGCTCTTTTTCACTTCAAACCTCGATCTGCCCGTCCCTCAATTTGATCCCTTTTTCGCCAATTCCTGCATATGCTCTTGAAAACACCTTAGAGCATAAAATTGTCCTACTTGGCTCTCTAAAGCCGTTACGAGGCAAATAAGCATCTAATTTGGGGGGGGGGGGGGGGGGGGGGTTGATCGAGGTCAAAATGATGTCGCTCGACCCAACAACAACAAATCACATTTAAATACTTATCGTCCCGATAAGTCAAGTAAGCGCACAAAGCATTTGTCGAGTTAAGTACCCCACAACAACCCACGTAGGGGGAGCTCGGCTTCTCCCGAGGGTTTCAAGACCAACACCCACAACTCAACAATGAACGCAAACTATGCCTAATACGCACACGAGACAATCAAGATGGTACGCTCAACTCTTTAACAATTCCCGAGTACATGCGATGGGAGCTAATCTCAGAATTTTTAGTGTGATCATTCAAACACACACGGGAAGGGTATATGAATTCGAGATAACACGCAAATACCAAAGTGTACGAAGGGTATCATTTTCACGCCACGTAAATGACTTACAAAACTTGCCTTAACATATGTTGCATCACTTAGGGTCCATTTCTCCTAATGCCTTGGTGTTCATAAGCATGTAACCTAACCCGATCCCAATGATCACCTGACTAGCGCCATAAGAAAATCTATAGTGTAGGGCTTTACTAGACTTGTAATGTTTGGCTTGGGCTCGGGTATGAGTTTAGAGGATCAAAACGCTATAATAATAGTGCATTATCACAAAATTGCTTCGTTCCTCACCAACCTCCAATTATATTCAATTCTCTCCCCAAAGTGTGTTCTTTCCTAATATGATTTACCCCTCAACTCACTCAATCCCTTCCCTATCTTCCCCTTTTTTTGGGCTTTTTAAGATCTTATTAGCGACAATTATCAACCTAGTTTAGACTTTTGCTTCTCAATCTCGAACTATTCCTTTTCTTCTTCTTCATTTAAGCTTTCACTTGTGTTTGAGGCCTTTAATTCACTTTTTCTCTTTTTTTTTCTTTTTCTATTCTTTTTTCTTTTTTTATCTTTTGATTTTTCATTTCAATAATCCTCAAACTGTTCCCCCAAACCCAAGTGTTTACATAGTGAATAACTTTTCTCTTAGGTTGATTGTCTACTTTCCTCAATTGTGAATCAAATTTAGTTCACTAGTCATTTGTAAGTCCTTTCATCACAACCCTCTTATGCATAATTATTCCTATACAATGGTCTAAAATCCCATATTGAACCCAAGCTCAATGAAGCAACCAAGCAATATAATGCACAGGTTCAAATTGATGTTAGGCTATAGAAACAAAAGGCACATTGGCTTGTAATGTAGGGAAAATTAAAAAGGCTATTTGGCTCGGAATGGGTGCTATGGATTAAGTGTTAAGGTAGATATGTTTAGGCTCAAACTATCCAAATAATGGCCTACAGATCTTACCTTGTGGTCGGTAGTCTTGGGCCCGAAGCCGATTGTGGTCGGATTACTAGTTCTAAACACGAGACATTAGTGGGGATGCAACAAATGATTCTAGCAAGAAATGCACTTCACAAAATGGGTTAAATGTGAACATACACTTTGGCACACAATGGTATTTCCATATTACCACAACAATCCCATATAACCCCCCATATGCATCCGCTTAACCACAGTAAAAACATTATCATCCCGGGTAGCCTACCCATCATGCTAAAAAACCGTAAACATGTCATTGCTAGGCAAAACCAACTAAACATCACGTGGAACATGAGTTTGCCAAAGCATGCAAACGTCAACAAAAACCAACCAAAACATACTAAAAATTCAAAAGTCTCCAAAGTAAACCAAACTAAAGAAATCCAACAAAAATAACAGTCAAGAAATATCAAGTCTAAATACCACGAAAAAAGTGGTACCTCTCAGTAATCTGGGTCATCCTGCAAATAGTCATCCTCTCCTCCTTCCCCGGGCACAAACGGTGGTGGGGCATGAAATTCTGATCGGCTTAGTCGTGCAAGATGCCACACACAATGTTACACGGAATGCTATAACGTTGTGTCTGACTTCTTGCGTAGATAAAGTAGGACAGTAAATAGAAAGCTATAAGTAATGACACAGCAGATTGTTTACCCAGTTCGGTGCAACGTCACCTACGTCTGGGGGCTCTCAGCCTAGTGGAAAGATTTCACTTATCAGTAATTCGTCAGAACATACAAGTACCTGTGATCCCTCCTAGATCTATACTTTATGCTACGTCTTACAGTGCAATCTATCTCAGGGTCTCCCCCTGAATCCAAGAACGTCTTGATTCCACTCTTCGAGCAATCGCCTTGCTCTGTCGTCTTCAAGTCTTCTTCAAGCTTGGTGGTTGCGTGCAGTCTTCAACTCACGACTTTCAGTAAACCCTCAATCACCTAACTCTCTATAGTTATGTGATACACAAAGTCCTAAGCTCAATCTGCAATTTCTCAGCCCGCAAACCTTCACGTCTAAGAACCTTGCAAATTGTTGCTAGGAAACAAGTAAAGAACCACACGATTGCTAAGGGGGTAGCCTAACCTTTTATAGCAATCGTGGATGAGTACTAACCCTAAAGGGTTTCCTCTTTAATCACCGTCTTTCTTCTTTTCAGATTTAGGAGTCGTTCTGCTCTTTCCTAATCGTTTTCTTGCTGCACTGCCGAACCTGCACTTTCCTGATTTCTGTCGATCAAGATGCTTGCCGAGATGCCGTCAACAATGTCACACAAGATGTCGTAGAAGATGCTTCGACACTCTTTGTAACATGTTTCTGCAGTTCCTTCAAAAATCAGCCAATCTCGAAAAACGTCGTAACTACAGGGCACTGTCCCAGTCTCGTGAGCAGGCGGGTACTGGTAGAAGAAATGCTCATAGGGCCCGGCAGGGGCCGGGAATGTCGCTCCCTGGAACGCTGGGTGGGCCTCGAATTGCGACTGGTAGAAGCTCTCAACTCCCCATATGTCATTTTGTTGTCTCTCCAGGCTCCGGTTGACGTGCCCCTAGAAAGTGTGCATTCTCTCCCACTCTCTCTAGGCTCGTTCTGAGTCTACCCTCTACCTGAGATCCATGGCTTGCATCATCGCAAGCATGGCTCCATACTGGTCCACTCCTCCCGCTGCTCCCTGAGTTGGTGGTCTCTCGGGTGCTTCTCGGGCTGCCCCCACTATGTCCCCTCTGCGTTCTCCCGGCTGAAGCTTTATCTCCAATCGTTTCCTGGCTATGATCTTCTGCCTTATGCGCTTAAGATGGGGGTATATCTCCTTCACGATCTCGTTCTGAGTAGAACCCCTGATGGCCAAGTGGCCCACATATACCCTATCGAAGATGGGAGGGCCTTTAAAAGGCAGTTGATGTCGTTCACCAGGTTCCACACAATTTGGGTGACCAAGCACACCGCTCCAATACCCCCGGGCTGTCTGGTAGGCATCTCCAGCAGCTAGTCCCAAGTCGTCCTCTCCTAAGGAGATCGCGTACCTAGAGGGTAAGCATTAAGGATCCAAAGCTTCTTCAAGGTCACATTATATTGCCCGTTTTGTCGGCAAAACAGAGTCCCGACAAGAAACCTCTGTAAAATGAGCATCCCGGGTTGATCTTCAGGAATGTCCTTGGCCTTGTTCGTCTTCTCCCAATAGGGGAGGCCGGTGATCTCATTGCTCGAGAGGTTGTGTGGTGGGTCTTATCTTTCTTTTTCGGGTGGATGGTGGCAAAGAATTCTCGAGTTAAATCCTCAAAAAACGGTGGTCTCCAAGTCATCATCTCGGTCCATCCCATTAGGACCGCTTTCTCATGCAATTCATCCCATATACCAAGCGATTTGCTTAGCATTTCATTAAAGAACTAGCCGGTCATCACTTCCTAGTCTTTAACAGCGTCGTACCTTTTTTTATATTGGGCCAAAAATGTGAGGCATGCCATATTTGGGGTCCCTACCGGAGTTCCTCTCGGAGCAGCTTCGAGAAGGGTAGGCCTTGTGCTCGAAGTGCCAGTTCTTGCCCTTTTTTTGGTTGCCAGAGGTTGGGACGTTTCGGTGGACTTGGGTGGAGGGGCCATTGTAGTGAGAGAAGTGAGTGAGACCTTACTTGACTGGAGGAGTTCGCCAGAGAGTCGCCGGAAAGTCGTTGAGGCGGCTTTTTGTGGTGGATATGTAGGGAGTTGGTTGGGGAGAGGTTTTAGTGGTGTGAGAGGGCGGTGGTTCGGATATATATGTAGGTTTCCAGCAAAACTCGCCGAAAACAATGGGGGAAGAGGTTTTATGGGGTGGTTTTTGATGGTGGAGAGTGTAGGAGGTGACGGGGAGTGAGGGAAATGAAGTTTAGGGGTGAGGGGAGGGCTTGGAGTGGCTTTTTTTGACGAGAATGGAGGATGTTGGCCCTGAGAGGAGAGGGTTTTAGGGTTAGATTCGTGAAAAGGTAAGGAAGAGGACGCGGAAAATTTGCTTTATATCTGCGAGTCACAATCGTGACTAGGGGTCACGATCGTGCCAGTGAGTGAGTCACGATCGTCCCTTCCCGGGTCATGATCGTGCCTTCCTTCTGGGCTGGAGTCACGGTCGTGCCTCGATCGTGACTGAAATTGTGCCAACCCACGGTAAGTTGGGAAAAATTCATTCAAAATATTCATCGAGGCACGATCGCCCCTTCTTAGGCACGATCGTGCCTTTCTCTCTCCCACGATCGTGACTTGGGCACCCACGATCGTGCCTTTCCATTTTTTTTGCCCATTTCTTCCCTTCTTTTGTCCCTTCCTTTTTCCGAGCTCTCGTACCCTATTGTGCCTGCATTTAGACTTGAAGAAAACAATCAAAAGACTGGATTGTGGTGTGCGGATGATCACACACACCACACTTAACTCCTTACTCGGAGTCACGACACACTAAAAAACATAAAGACCGACACTATACAACTTTATACTAGCATGTTCTTCTTACCCACTTTTCATCGGTTCGGATGCCCTTTTCGGGTTCTTTCCCAGACTAGCACGGCCAAGTTTTGGAGCATCTCTGTGATATCTTCCAGTTTGTGCGTAGTTTCGGCGCGAAACTCCTTGAACTCTTCCCGGAACTGCGTGATATCGACCGTGATATCCGCAAGCCTTCCTTCGATGAGCTCCATCGAATCCGGTGGAACGAACGAGCTACTAACCCGGGCAGGCGATTGAGCCGACCATCTTGGTGGTGGTGAATTTACCTCGTCATCATCGGACGACGAGGGGACTTCCACTGGGTTTCTTCTTCGGCTCATCTCCTCAGTGTAAATGAGTGACCTTAGGGTGGTTCCGAGAGATGGTTTCTCTTATAGAATTGGGGAGGGGAACAATAATGGAGGGGAATGATGGTATAGAAGGGTTGGGGAAAGTGAAATATTTCCTTCTATGATAAAGTGGATGGGAGGTGAGTTCCCCAAAAGATTCTAGTGGCCCTTGGTCTCTCTCTCTCTTTTTTTTGCCCATGCTTCCTACACTCATGTAAAGTAGTAAGGCACCTGCACAAGACACTAAAAGAAACCATTCAAATGACTCAATTGTGGTGTGTGGATGATCACACACACCACACTTAGGGTTTCACCAAACCCACTATTCGATAAACTCGATGGTGGTGTATACGGGGTACACACCACACTTAAGACCTTACATAGTCTTAAGTACACTAAAAACATTAAAAGTTCCAAATGTGGTGTGTACGGGTACACACCACACTTAAGGCTCGACCAAGCATTGACTTCGCAAAGTTCCTACAATAATGGTAATTGGTAATTCAAACTCATCAACCCACATAGAGAGGGAAACCTTTCAAGGTCACAAGGTGATCACAAGCCCTCATCAAGACTTAACTCGATCATTATGAATCAAGGAAGGTTTACATAGTACCTCTCTCAACGCAATGAGATTGTCTTCGCTTGACAGTTTAGCCCGAATTGATGAAGTGGTCATTTTGTGAGTTGAGGGTTTACGCCATTCTTCTCTTTTCTTCTTCTCTTTAAATGTTTTCGTCGTGATAGAACTCTTCCCTTCAAAAACACAATCAAACCACATTAGCCACGTACAATCACAAAGACTCAAGTGATGAATTTCCAAAGATGAGAGTTAGAATTTGGGGTGCCTCCCAAGAGTGCGTTTGTTTAACGTCGTTAGCTCGACGGTATAAGTGGTGGGGCTCAAACTTCCTTTTCCATGTCGCTTTCTTCGAGCGACTCCTTGCTTATTTCAACAAAGCATTTCACTTCCACCGTTATGTCCGGTTCTATCTCTCCTCCATCTACTCCATAATAGTGCTTCAAATGGAGTCCGTTTGCAAAGAAGGTGATCTTTTCTTTGAGGTTCATTATTTCCATCACCCCATGACTAAGGCTTGTGATGACCTTGAAAGGTCCGGTCCACTTAGACTTCAACTTTCTGGCATGAAGTTTGAGTTTCGCATTGTATAGCAACACAAGTTGCCCCGGTACAAAGCTTCTCTTCATAATGTGTTTTTCATGCCATCTTTTCATCTTCTCCTTGTAGATGACATTGCTTTCATATGCTTTCCTTCTTCATTCTTCCAATTCTTCAATGTGTAACAACCTCTTTGCTCCCGCTCGACCAAAATCCATGTTGCACCGCATAATCGCCCATCTTGCCATGTATTCAATCTCCACCGGCAAGTGGCATGCTTTCTCATACACCATCCGGTAGGGAGACATGCTCAACGGGGTTTTGTAAGCGGTTCGATATGTCCAAAGGGCTTCATCAAGGCGCTCGGACCAATCTTTCCTCTTTGGTCCCACCATTTTTTCTAGGATTCCTTTTATCTCCTTGTTGGCACTTTCAGCTTGACCGTTGCATTGTGGGTGATAAGCTAATGCCATCTTATGCTTCATGCCAAATTTCTTTGCTAGCATCTTGAAGAACTTGTTTCGAAAATGTGCACCCCGATCACTTATGATAGCGCGGGGGGTCCCAAATCTCGCAATTATGTTCCGCTTCACAAATTTAATGACGGTTTTTGCATCCACGGCTATGCATGCCTCCACTTCAACCCATTTTGACACATAATCCACCGCCACTATGATATATAGCTTCCCGTAGGATGACGGGAAAGGTCCCATGAAATCCATGCCCTAAACATCAAACACTTCAACTTCCATAATATTGTTGAGGGGAATTTCATTCCTCCGGGAGATATTCCCCACCCTTTGATACCTATCACATTGTTTAATATGCTCGTGTGAGTCCTTGATGAGGGTAGGCCAATGAAACCCCGATTGCAATACCTTACGGGTCATTCGATTACCTCTGAAATGGCCTCCATAAGGGGAGCTATGACATGCTTCAAGAATACCGGGGATTTCACCTTCGAAGACACACCGATGGAATATTTGGTCTTGCCCTTCCTTGAATAAGTAGGGCTCATCCCAGTAATAATTGTTGCATGAGTGTAGGAATCTCTTGCGTTGTTGGGCATTCAAGTCCAACGGAAGGATGTCACACGAGACATAATTTGTGATATCCGTATACCATGGGATCGAGCTTTCTATTGCTAATATATGCTCGTCGGGGAAATAATCCCAAATCTCCTCATGACACTTTCCTTGCTCATTCTCTACCCGGGAGAGGTGGTCGGCCACTTGGCTCTTCGTTCCCTTCTGATCTACTATTTGAAGCTCGAACTCTTGCAATAAAAGAACCCATTGTATCAATCGAGCCTTCGCCTCTTTCTTAGCCAATAAATATTTTAAATTCGAGTGGTCGGTGTGCACTAAAGTCCTTGACCCTACCACATAAGGTCGAAACTTCTCAAATGCAAAAACACCGCCAAAGTTCCTTCTCCGTGACAGTGTAGTTCTCTTGAGCCCCATTCAAATTTTTACTTGCATAAGAGATGACACGAAACATCCTTTCATATTTTTTTCCCAAGAACCGCTCCTAGAGCATAGTCGCTCGCATCACACATGGTCTCGAAATATCGCTCCCAATCCGGAGCCACCACTATTGGGGCTTTCACCAACCTTTACCTCTGTTTGTCAAAAGCCACTTCGTATTCCCTTGTAAAGTTAAACTTCACATCATTCTCAAGCAACTTACACAACGGCTTGGCGATTTTAGAAAAGTCTTGTATGAAGCGTCAGTAGAAACCCGCATGGCCGAGAAAGCTTCTTACTTACTTCACCGATGAGATAAAGAAGACTCTCAGTGACACTTACCTTGATCCACTTCGATGCCCTCTTTAGAAATTTTGTGCCCTAAAACAATTCCTTCATTCACCATGAAATGACATTTCTCCCAATTGAGCACCAAATTAGTCTCCTCACATCCCTTCAAAACCTTCCCAAGGTGCTCCAAGCACTCATCAAAGGATCTTCTGAACACCGAGAAATCATCCATGAAAATCTCCACGCAATCCTCGATCATATCGAGAAGATGGCCATCATGCATCGTTGGAAAGTAGCGGGCGCATTGCAAAGCCTGAATGGCATTCGTCGAAAGGAAAAGGTCCCGTAGGGGCAAGTAAATGTTGTCTTCACTTGGTCTTCCACAACTATATGGATTTGGTTATATCCACTATAGCTGTCTAAAAAGCAATAAAAATCGTTGACGCTAAACAATCCAACATTTGATCAATGAAAGGCAAAGGGAAATGATCCTTGCGAGTAGTGGTGTTGAGCCTCTGGTAGTCCATACAAATACGCCAACCTGTCATCGTTCGTTGCGGGATTAGCTCATTGTTGGCATTCTCAACCACGGCGAGGCCTCCTTTCTTTGGAACGTACTGAACCGGACTCACCCATTTACTATCCGATATAGGGAATATCACTCTGGCGTCTAACCATTTCAAAATCTCTTTCTTCACAACTTCATTCATAGCTGAGTTCAACCGCTTTTGATGCTCCATAGAGCCATTACAATCTTTCTCCAACATAATTTTGTGAGTGAAATAGGCTGGATCTATCCCTTTGATGTCGGCGATAGTCCACCCTATTGCACTTTTGTGCTCTTGAAACACATTCATCAATCTTCCTTATTGGTCTTGAGAAAGTGTCAAAGACATGATGATGGGAAGAGTGTAGTCGGGCCCCAAATAGTTGTACTTCAAATGCGAGAGGAATACTTTCAAATCAGTTTATGAGCTTCTTCAAGCGAAGGCTTGGTATGGGGAATGTCCCTTACTCCTTGAAACAATGGCTCCATAAACCGAACCCCGTCCTTCTTCGTATCGAACCCAACTGTATACAAGTCTCTATGCTCCCTTGATCCATTATTCTCCTCGACCTCTAATTGCTCAAAAAATTCATGAGAGAAATCGTTAGTGTTCAAACAAATGGAAGTGATAGCGTATTGTACCTCTTCGTGTATAACGGATATGGATGGCAAGTCCAGGCACTCCATATCGGGAGTTCGAATCCCCTTTAGAATATCAAAGATGATCGTTTCGGCTCCCACCGTCATTTCCAATACTCCTTGCTTGACCAGAATCACTTTGTCAGCGGTTGCAAGAAAAGGTCTCCCTAAGATGAGAGGAACCGCCCGATCCATGGGGAAGTCAAGGATAACGAAGTCCGCGGGTATGATGAACTTGCCGACTCGCACCAATACATCTTCCACCACTCCCTCTGGGTAGACGATTGTCTATTTGCCAAATGCAATGTGACGAAGTCTTCTTCATGTGTCCTATTTGAAGCGAATTGAACACGGAGAGGGGCATAAGATTAATGGCCCCTCCCAAGTCACACAAAGAAGTCACCTCCTTCACTCTTCTTATCCCCAATTGTATTGTGAAACTTCCAGGGTCTTTTTCCTTTAGAGGCAACCTATTTAGGACGAGAGCGCTACACTCTTCGTTGAGCTCCACCTTGGAGCATTCTTGGAGTCGCTTCCGATTTGAGAGGATCTCTTTAAAGAATTTGTGGTATTTAGGCATCTCATCCAGCGCCTCGATGAGAGGGATGTTAATTGAAACTTGCCTCACTACAACGAGGCAACGTGAGAATTGCGCATCGTTGACCCTTTCCTTGCGCTTCACCCTTTGAGGGAATGGGGGCCTTAGCACGGAAGGTGGCGAAGCTTCAATAGTGGGCTCGCCTTGAGGTTCCTCTTGAGGAGCTCCATGTTTCTCAAGATGAGCCTCGAACTCCCCTTCCTCTTCTTCAGGTTTTTCTTCCCCAAACACCAACGGTTCTTCATAAGTTTTATCAAGCCCCGATTCATAACCCTCAGGATTGGATGGTCCCGGTATGACATTCCCACTCCTTAACGTAACAGCCTTCACATGTTCCTTACCATGATTTTTCGGAACCTCCGTGTTGGACGGGAGGGTTCCCATTGGCCTTGGGGCGACCCCTTGCTCTTAGCGAGCCTTCCTCATGCCCCGCCTCAACTCATCATTCATCGAAATTTGGTTTTTCATAAATGTCGCGAGCACATTCTTTAATGAATCGTCTTCCTTGGAATTAGACGGTTGACCTTTGTCATACGTTGAGTGATTGTTGCTTAGAAAATTCCCTTGAGGCCTCTCTTGGAATACTTTATCATATCCACGCGGTGGGTTGTTGTGCGGCCTCGAGTTATTGTTGGCGTTGTTATTATACCCTCCGGGGTTTGGTTAGTCTTGATAGCCACCACCTTGTCGTTGATTCCCATTGCCTCCATAATTCCCATTGTTCGGCCCTCGACTATTGTTACCATAGTTCATGCGATTTACATCCACATTTCGTGCTTATCCTTGACCTCCTTGCACCAACTTTAGTAGCATATTCATCTTGGCCGAAAGGCTCTTCATGGTCTCTTGCTCTTCACCGTCGTGGGTAAGAGACGCGGCTTGTGTGTTCGCACCATTGTCCGCATCATTCCACTCATAACTCTATAAAGCGACTTGCTCAACCACGTCGAACATCTCTTCGGGACCGAGGGAAAGAAGATTGGGAAACTTGATTTAGATCCCAATGGAAAGTCTTGTTTAGGACTTCATCACATATGCGGTGATCCGGGCACTTCCATAGTAGTTTCTTAAAGCGTTCCCAAGTCTCCCCGAGTGTCTCTCCCAAGAGTTGGACAAAATTATTGATATCTTTGCGAAGCTCTCCTTCCTTTCTTGGCGGGACATACTTGCTAAGAAATGTCCGCTCTAGACTTGCCCTATCGTGTTTCTCCCGCAAGGGTAGAGTCATGTACCACTTCTTCGACTCGCCTCCCAAAGATATGGGTAGCAACTTGCATTTCACCAAATCCCTCGGGTACCCGCTTGCGGTGGTTTCGCTCACATCCTCCAAGAGAGTGAGATGTGTGTAGGCATCATCGTCTTTCTCCAAGAACTGAGGAATGGTCTTGAGGACGCTCAACATAACCGGTTGAAGCGTAAAGTCTTGACAATGTTGATAATTCTCGTCTCTCCTCCCATTTCGAGGGATGTGGGGACGTTGAACTCCTCTCGCTCTCCCTCTTCCTCTCCCTCCCCGATTACCTCGAGAGGGAAGAAGAGGAGGAGGAATGTAGTCATCATCCACATATTCGTCGTCAAACTCTTCTCCCGCAAGTCCCCGCCATGCATTGTTATTCAACTAATTAGGATCCTCATCTTGATCACCCCCAAGAATGGGTGGTAATTGATCTACTCTTCCCGGTGTTGCCGCCATGTTACTTGTTTCACTCAAATTTTTCCGAGATATCCTTCTCAAAGCGTTGTTTCGCCAACACAACGCCTCAATTTCCGGAACACAATTAAATTCTAGCACTCGCGATCTCCGGGTCATGCAGTAGATTAAGGTACCTTCAAAATCACGAAACACAATTGTCAATTTTCTAAACGGTGAACCAATTAGAAGTACTTAACAACCTATTACCAATCAATCCCCGGCAACGGTGCCAAAAACTTGTTGGGCCGAAAAGTGTCGTGCGAAACGTCACCTCCTAGTTCCCCGTGCAAGTATACACGGTTGACAAGTAATAAGATTTATAAGAGCCGGTAAGCTACCGGGTCGGTCCACGGTGATTAATTTGTGTCTTCGATTGTTAAGTCTAATGATCTAAGATTACAAAACTACTATTTTTGGTGATTTAACGTTTGGTTTACAAAATAAGATTATAATGGTTTAAAGGCCTAGGGTGCTAAACATGCATTTTAGTGATAAGGGTCACGAGCAATGATTCAAACGAGACTACGTATTATGTTGAGCCTATGCCTTAAATACCAATCTTACCTCTCGACATTGAGATTGGCCTAGTCTCGATTCACCTCTTGCCCTCTCGGGTTCGCGATAGAATCCAGAATGAGTGGCCCGAAAATGAAAGGCTAAGGGTTGAGTTGAGGTGTCAAGACACGGTCTCGAGCCTCCAACCCTTGGTAAGTGCTAGTTCCGAGACTATCCGTCCCTCTCGGGCTCAACTTAGTCTCTTAATCATGCATTCTAAGTAGCTAAGTCAAGACACGAGCATTATTTCAAGCATTTTACACAACAAATCCATAACATCTAGAATCAACTACTCATATGAACCTTAAATCACTCATACAATGTCTAGCACCAATGGCTAAGGGTTTTTAGGCCTCAAACATGGTGCTCAATCCACAAATCATCATACAAACATTCAAACTAGACATAATCAATAATATAAATGGAGATTTAGAGTTTAGAAAATGCTCTAGTGGTGTTGATGTTGAAGAACTCTTGTGACTTGGGCAATGATGATTCTTGAAGCCTTGAATAATGTTGGAAATGAAGTCTTCAAATGTCTTCAAGTGGTAGTGGAAGAAAATTCTAGTCGAAAATCCTTCCTAGAGCCACTTAGAGAAGAAAATGCTATGGAAAACCATCAAGAACACCAAGAACACAATGTTGGCAAGGAAAACACTGTCGGAGCAGATTTTGGTAGGTAAAGATATGTCCCATCACTAGGTCAAAAGACCGTATATACTTTCTGAGTTTTGCCTTGGTCACGATCGTTACTAGGGTGGTCACGATCGTGACTTAGTCTGGGTCACGATCGTGTGTCGGGGAGTCACGATCGTGCCTCGACATATGTGGACCACTCACGCGCCACGATCTTCTCTTGATGGGCATGATCGTCACTTCAAAGTCACGATCGTGCCTCTCTCATGGTCACGATCACTCCTCTATCGTGACTGAAATCGTGGGAACTCTCTGTAAGTTGGCAATTTTATCGTCCTTGAAATTCAACTTGGCACGATCGTGCCTTGGTGAGGCACGAGCGTGACTCGCGTTGTCACGATCGTGCCTAATGCGGTCACGATCGTGCCCTTTGAAAATGCTCTTCATTCTTTGCTCCTTTTCACTTCAAAACCCGATCTGCCCGTCCCTCGATTTGATCCTTTTTTCGCCAATTCCTGCATATGCTCTTGAAAACACCGAAGAGCATATAATTGTCCTACTTGACTCTCTAAAGCAGCTATGAGGTCAATAAGCATCTAGGGTTGATCGAGGTCAAAATGATGTCGCTCGACCCCACAACAATTAATAACGGCGTGTAGAGCTATATGGGCCGTTAGTACTACTCAACACTTAGAAAAAAAATTTAAGATACACATACACACTAACGGCGTATGTAACGAAATAGGTTGTTATTCTATAACGGTAACCTCTCGTTCCTCTCAAAAGAAAGGGCTGACCTAGCCTTGTAGGCCGTTACAATTTTCAATTGTAACAACTCATTTTAAAAAAGGAAGTCGTTCTATGGAAAAATCTGATAAAAGCATGAAAATGTCCACCTTGTAAAGTAGAACATTGAATCGTAAATATCGTGGGAAGCTTTTTTGATTCAGCTCTATAGTGTGATACGCTCCTCGCTATTGGCTCTACAACATCTTGCACTATATAGCTCGGCTATTTGGCGTCTTGCTCTCGGGCTTCGCCCCAATGGTGTCTTGCGCTCTAAGGTTTTTCTCTATTGCTCTTGCTGATTGTTTAAAATGTGGTTTTGAAATAAATAAACTTTTTATTAATCATGTAGTGATGAAAGGAAAAAAAGGTTTCCTACCCTGCCCACTCATTAAAATCATAGGCTAATTAGTAGGCAGAACTATAAGTTCAGTAGAAGCTTAACAAGATCAGACCTTCTAGGATACCATGAAAAGAAAGTCTCAAATACTTTAATGATTTTATTGAGTACCAATAGTATATATATTTATAGGACTTTACATATGTGCTTGATTAGTAAGTAAAAATTCTCTTATTAATATAATTATCGATAAAATAAATACGAAAGACGAAAAATCAGCAAGCAAGTCAACATAAAACACGAGCATGGCCGGTTCTAGGGGCATCAACTAAAGCAAGCGCTTAGGCCCACTAAAAATATGTCAATTATTCTTAATAATTGAGGCCTAATTTTTTTTAATGCTCCAAAATTAAAAGCTAGGTATAAAAATTCTTTGTTTATAAATTTTTAGGTAAATTCCACATGACTCCCCTTAACTATACGCGTGTCTCACATGAACCCCCTTAACTACAAACTCAATTTGTGAGGTGCCTTAACTATCCAAAAATCCCACTTTACCTTTTTTTGTTGACTTTTTTCAAAATTCTGTTATGTTTTTTGTGAAATGACTAAAATACCCTTATATCTGAAAAATGAAAATAAATAAATAAAAATGATTTTGAACTTTTTTTTTCTATTTTCTCGTTGTACAAAATAAAGAATAAAAATAATATTTTAATATTAATTTTTTATTTAAAAAAAATATTATAAAATTAATAAAAATAAAAAACGATGTTTAAAAGTATTTTTTTATTTTTAAATTTTTTTCGTAAGAAAAACTTTTAAAAAATTATTTTTACTATTAACAAAATTGTATTCTTAATTTTGTACAACGAGAAAATTAAAAAAAAGTTCAAAATCATTTTTATTTATTTATTTTAATTTTTCAGATAGAAGGGTATTTTCGTCATTTCACAAAAACTTAACAGAATTTTGAAAAAAGTCAACAAAAAAAGGTAAAGTGAGATTTTTGGATAGTTAAGGCACCTAACAGATTGATTTTCTAGTCAAGGGGGGTCATGTGAAACACGCGCATAGTTAAGGGGGGTCATGTGGAATTTACCCTAAATTTTTTTTTAGCCCTGGACTATGATTGATTCGGGGCTGAACACGAGCCACTGAGAAAATCTAATTAACATGTGGAGGTACCAAACTACATTTCAAATTAGTCCTGTAATAATCTCCTTATCTGTTTATGTTGGGCCTAATATCAAATATGTACTTCTCTTCTTCATTCAAAGTATTTTGAATCTCAATCGTGATGCATTAAGAAACAATAATAATAAATTTATTTTTTAATCCTCTAAGATATTAAATATTAAATATTAAATTAAGGGATAATTACACTTTGCTCATGCTAAAATGACCGATTTTACATTTTACTACAGCTAAAAAAAAAGTTTACATTTTACAACAGCTAGTTGCGTATTTTTTACACTTTACACTAACGGTGTTAGATTTTGGATGGAAAATTTTCATATTGTATGAAAAGTCAAAATTGCCCTCAATTATTCATCAAAATTTCAAATTGATGCCATTATTCATCAAATTATAATATTTATTAATAATATATAATTTATATTTATTATATTTATTAATAAAAAATAATTTATTATTATTATTAATTATAATTATTTAATAAAAATAAAAGTAAATAATTTTTTCAATCATAAATTATCAATAATTAAAATTAAAAGTAAATTAATTATTAATAATTAAAATAATATCAATTAATAGTAATAATAATACTAATTATAAATAATAATAATAATAATAATTAATAATATATTGAAATTTTCAAAATAACATAACTCTCTCGTACGAGTTTTGTTTCGGGCTCATATATTATATCAAATCAAAGAGAATTGGAAGTCAACAACTTTGAAGAAATAAATATTTGTCTATATATTATTAATAATTGATTTAATTTTACGTGATAAATAATTATTACCAAAAATATAAATAATTAATTATTAATAACTTTTTTAACATTTTGCTCTAACACTGGTAAATGTTCGACGAATTTTTTTTAAACTTATGATTCTATTTGATTTGATATATTATGAGCCCGAAACAAAACTCGTGTGAGTGAGTTATGTCATTCGAAAGTTTCACCATATTATTAATAATTAAATATATTATTAATAATTAATATTTTTTAATTATTAAATATCAAAATAATATTAAGTATTAATAAATAAATCTTTCATTAAAGTTGTTGATCTTTCAATTCTCTTCGATTTGATACACTATAAGCCTGAAATTGAGTAGTATGAGAGAGTCATGTAATTCGAAAGTTTCAATATATTATTCATAAATACTATTATTTTAATTATTAATAATTAAACCGGGTCTGACCGGATTTGAGTGGAGGTTGATCTTAGTTAGGAAAAAAAATCCTAAGGGTATTTTGGTCTTTTCGTTATAAAATGAAAATTTTCATCCAAAATCTAACACCGTTAGGGTAAAGTGTAAAAAAACGCAATTAGCGATAGTAAAATGTAAACTTTTTTTTTTACTTGTAGTAAAACGTAAAAGTGATCATTTTAGCAGGGGCAAAGTGTAATTATCCCTTAAATTAATCTTTATTTATAAGCTAGACAAAATAGCATAAGCTAAGTTGTTGACATTTGAGATGATGGTACTCGATTAGTACGCTTAGTGTGTACCGCGTTTGATTTGTATTTTGTTGTTATTAAATGGCCAAAATCCCTTTTTGGGCGGTCCCAAAAGAGACAATGATCACGTTGTGGATCGATTCACTTCCTGCACATATGCATCGTTGTTAATTTTGTGTTCCTGTTGTTTCTTTCCTTACCTTAACGTAAAGCATGTCTCGGCAGTACACCTGGAATTAAGAATGGTGTGCATGCATACAGAAGATCATATCAGTCCAACGAGGACGAAAATGGTGATGAAACGCATGCAAAGTTGTGATGATTACTTGGGAAAAGTGAGATGTATGAGTACGTGACAAATCAAATCAATAAACAATTTTGGTTGGGTGTAAGGATCCATTACTGGATTTTACCATAACAACGGTCGATGGGAATTGGTCCGCCGTCACTCTACCTCCCTAAGAACGGCCATTGGAATCTCTTATTTGAAATATGTGAATCTCTTCATTAACATATATAACAATTTGGGCATCTACCTATCATCTTGAACTGTTAAGTGGGTTGAGTTTCTGATAACGGCGAACCAATCCCGCTTGCCGTCTTTAAGTTGGCAACGGACAAACCGATCAAAGAATGCAGTTTGTATCGTATAGAGTGATGACAAACCGATTAAGATCTGCCATTACTAGTGGTTTAACATGTTGACCAAAAAATGACCTTTACATATTAATGACCCAAAATAGAATTGTTGGTGTAAACATTACTTAAGGACGGCAGACTTCGTAACATACGACATCACTGATAAATTTTATAATGCAAAAATTCGCATTCATTTTCTTCCTTATCATTCATAAATTTTCACTTATTCTTCCTCATTAAAAAATTTCTCTCCTCTCTACATTATACGTTAGTGCAATTGAATATACTGAAGAAAGTTTTTCTGGTTCGTCTGTTACATGATGTTTAATTATATGTTGTGTACATATAATATGTTGTATTTCTTGTAATTAAGTATTTACAACACATTATATCACCGTAATTGTATTTTTCGTATAGAAGAAATGAATTTGAGATGGATAAAAGTCGAGAGAATGAGTAAGACATACATGTCAGGAATGGGCATCTTCATCCAATTTGTGAGGGAAAAAGCTTTACAATATGGTGTTGATCGATTCAAGTGTCAGTGTGTGAGGTGTTATAATATTTGTGTGAACGATATGGCCATCATTTGCAATCATTTACTGAAGAAATGTTTGATTAAATTGTATAAGATGTGCATCCATCATGGAGAAGTCTGAGACGATAGGAAGAGCCGCAATTGGGATATGAGTGTGCCATCTAGTTCACATAATATGTTTTATTCGAGTTCGAACGTCGATCCTATGCATCAGTTCATGGACGATGTAGACCCATTTTGGGATATCCAAATCAAAACAAACGATGACGAGCATATGGTGGTCGAAGTCGAGAAGTGACTCGCGAGAGCAATTATGAAGGGTACAACCTATTGATGATGACAGAGTTGTAGACCCCGTTTTACGAAAACAGTACCGACACAACTTTCACAGCACTATTCGGATTTTGTCCATCAAGTAGAAGATTGGAATGACAGACACGGTGACGTCGTCTTCAAAGAGTTTTATTTTATATTACCGCAACCTAATGGGTATACATCGAGTTACGCAGCGACAGAGCAGAAGTTTAAGGCAATTGAACTATAATGCATGAAATACGATGCATATTTCTACGGGTGTAGGTTATACTATGAAGAGCACTTGGAAGACATAACATGTAACATTGGTGGAGAGGAAAGTTACGAAAACTGTCAGAAATTCACTCGACTGCAATAGTTATTTATGGCACTAGAGACCACTTAGTTGATAAGATGACACTGGGAGCGGGAAAAGGAGGACGAGATTATATTAGTGCATCCCTTAGACGATGACGATTAGATTATGTTTGACGCGGCCTACCTGTTCTTTTCAGAAGAAACATGGAACACGCTATTGGCCCTGGTAACTGACAGGTTCAATCCATTAGGGCCTACTACGGCGTATTATAATCTATGGCCCGTAGTTTCTATCCTACTCAATTTTGCGCCATCGATGGTTATGAGAAAGGAATACAACATTTTCAGTATCTTTATTTCTGGTCCAAATACTCCTGGTAAATGCTTGAATAAATTCACGTGTGCGATCATTGATGAGTTGAATCAGTTATTGACTTGGTTTGACGGTAAAATGATTTGAGAAGGTAGCGGTGTTGATGGAAGCTATAGTTTAGGTGAGAGATGCGAATTAAATTTCCACCAAAGGTTGAAGAGGATCACCGAAGGTTGTGGAGGCTTAAGGAGTGGCTCTGTTGATGGAGGTCGAGGTGTGTGTTGTTGATGAAGAAGGGGAAGGGGCACGTGTGAAAGGGATTCCCATGGGTTCCAAAAAATATTTCATGCAGCGGTATGAATTTAACCATGGGAATCGATGAAGAACTAATAATCTTATTGAGAAATTCAGCATGCATTCAATCTTTTCAAAACTGAAAATTTACCTTTACTCGATTTAAAACACAAGAGTAGTGTTTCTCTATCAAGTCCACACAAGCACAATAACCTTGGTTGGTTTTCTCTCTTTTTCTTGCTAATGAAATTGAAGAGAAGAAGACAATTTGGCAATGGTGGAATGGAGGAGGGAGGGTCGGCAATGTGAGGGAGAATGTGAGAGTGATTGCCAAAAATTTGAGACAAATAAGGTAAAAAAATATTGTGTAATTATCATAAAAATCTGATTTTGAAATTCAAATTAATAATTACACAATTTACCCATTTAATCTCATAATCACACTCTTGCCCCATTCATGAATTAAAACCCTAAATGGGCTTCAAGCATATTTAACCAAATCCAAATTAAAACACATTTAAATTAGTTCTAATTATGGTTTAGCTAAACCGGTCCAATTTCCCTAACTCGATTTCTTCAACCGTCTGATTAATAAACCTAGACCAGAAATCAACCGAATCGTTTTCAATTTGACTAAACTGAAAAGCGGATTCTCCCAATTACCATCCATGCTTATTTGCCACGTATTGTACTTAAAGCATGTGATCCTCTAGGCTCACGACCCGTTAACAGACTGGTAAAATTACTATTTTACCCTTTCCATCATAAGTGGTCTCTAGCAAGACATTATGATTACCCAACGTTCGTAATTATCGATTATTCGACTTAACCTGTTATCGTACATGTCACTGTCCTTTTATCAAACCGATATCCAGATTGATCAATAGGCATAGAACGTCACCCTAATTTATCAATCACTTTTTTTTAATATCTGAGATGACTGAAAATTGATACTAAGGTATCACCTGCACGGCAGTGCTATTCCTTCAGTCATACTCATCAAGTGGCCTAAACGGATATCTTTCTCATACCGGAGTATGAGTGATAAATCCCTTAGACGTCTTTCGAGTTCACCAATGTAATTCATAACCAAGCCAGTCACAACCGTTATGGCTACCCTTTTACATGTAACGTTAGAATAGGTCAAACTTAGAGATTCATTACACAATGCACAAAAAGATTCCTTGGTCTTAGGATATAATGATAAGCTACGATCTGTGAGTATCTCATGACAGTATCTATGTTGCATACTCACAATCGGGCTGTCCGATATCATTGACCTGATGATATTTATGATATAACTCCGGCACATACTTTGCCATGATCAGTAGAGCGTGATCACAAGGAGTTGGTCTCATACTAATCGATTCTTAAAGAAGTTTAGCTGATCAGGGACTCATCAAATGTAATTCTTTCTGATCTACAGTTCTACTATTAGTGGTTACGCACATAATGACATAGATCAAATAACATTCGATATATTACTAAAATACATTAGTAATATATGTTGATTTAATTATTCGAAAAAATGATAAATTATTACATCTGTAGACCACTTTTATATTGGATTGGGGCATAACTCTAACAATGTGTAGGTTTAGAAAAGAAGTTGACGGGCGAAAATTCGACGGAAAAATGTGGTGCCCTTTCGCACACCCAATAGTGTACCGATCTCAAGTAATATAGGGTAGTAAAGATTACGACCCAAAATATCATACTGAATGGACAATGAGGACCTTGATCACTCAAGTTTAATTCTTGTGATTAATCTCAACAAATCGATAATAAAAGGTAGAAATTTAAACCCACTTAATTGCAATTTATGAACTCAATACATAGATTTAGGCTTGAATCCTTGATCTCCTCCTTCGATTACTTGATTCACACTCTTCCTTGTTGCTTCTCTATAGTGATTTGCACTCAAAACTCTCAGAAACTATGTATTTTTGTCTACTATTGGCTCTGAACTCGATAAATAAATAATGCACTTTTGAGAAATGCGTCAAATCCTTTTATAAGTTAATTTTTCGTCGGGGCCATGATGGCGTGACCAATAGTCCCCGTAATTTTCGCTCCATTTCTCGCCCACAAATTACACGTTCTGAAGTAGGAGAAGTAGCCACGGAGGTCCATGGAACCGTGGCCATTGGCCACATGCTAGGGCAGAGAGAGGCCACGGAGTTGGCCGTGAAAATGGGGTTTGGAGAGTGACCACATAGTTAGCCACGGACCCCACCTCAAGATTCTTTCATCTACAAATTTGTATATCTTCAAAGTCCGTCTTTTTTGGTATACTATGGGCCGAAAACGGATATCAGATGCAAAAGTTATGCATACCAGTAGTTTGAGCTGGGCACCATAATTTATTTTACCGATTTATGCTCAACTTTCTCGCTTTTTTCCTTAAATCTATAAAATAGTACTAGAAAACCCGTCAAGGCATATAGATGTGAAAATAGAGAATTTCATGCAAATTAAGGGCACTTAATGCCAAAAAGGGGCGAAAACAATCTAAAGTGTGAGGAAAAAGTATCGAAAACCACGTCAAGATAAATGTCGAGACTTTCTGGGAACCAGACAGTGAACCGGTCTTCAGTAATATAGGGTAGTAAGATTACCACCCCAAATATTGAATCCAAATGACAACAAAAGGTTTAACCACTCAAACCAAGTTTCGTGACTAATCCTAGTAAATCGAAAATTTGAGGAATGTTCAAGTCTAAAGATGAATAAAAACATAAATTGAAGATGCACGAGGAACGTCACAAGAATGATTAAGGGACATTGATCATGTTCAAAAATTCATAAGTGGACGAAAGTAGAAATCATGCTCAAACTCGACAAGTAAATCAACAATAGGCCGATAAGGAGAAATCCAAAGTTACTTCAAAATTCCTTCGACGAAAGAGAAGACTAAAACAATTACAACAATCATGTTATTCCTAAACATGATTTAACAAACTGAAATGTATTACGAACAGTGATAACTGACAACATTTGGTTTTTAGAACCTATTGTTATTGCAATTGTGCTCATCACCTTATTCCTAGTAATGATTTAATCCCAACTTTAACTATTCAAATTCATTCTTCAAACTTATCATTCTCTTTTCTTTAGCTTGAATACTTTATCCTTCTCGTTTAATCCTTGATTTCTCGCTTCTCTCTAATGATTCTCACTCTCAAAATATATATGCAACTCTCCTCTTTCGTACTTGCACTCTCAGATGTCAATGAATTAAAAATGTCTTTCTCAAAATCGTAAATGAGCTCTTATAGATGGATCTTTCACAAGGGCCACAGAACATGGCCAATCGTGCCTATCAAAATTGGCTCCATCTCTCGCCTACGAATGTCACGATCTGGAGTGGGAGTGAGGGATGTGGAACTGCGAGTGGCCTCGGAGACGGCCACTAGACCGTGGCCTAAAACTGCTCGCTACAGGGGGCGGTGGATACCGGGGAAAGGGTCGTGGACTCGGCCACAGTGTGACCCAAAAAATTCCCGAAAATCATCTGAAAACTACATGGTATACACATAGATCTCAAATTTTTCGTTAGGAAAATGAGAGACAAAATAAGTAGGGCTCACTGAAATTTCTTAAAAACCCCTCCTTGTGGTGAGTTTTTTTCGTTTAATCAACCAGAGTATTTTAGAGTTAGGTTGTCCCGAACTAATAGTTAGGGTACTAAAAAGAAAAGAAAAAGAGTTAGGTGTAGTAAATTATCCTTTTCCCTTTTCCCAATCTACTTTAAAATTTGAAATATGCCCTATGTATCATAAGAATGCTTCTGACCCTTGAAGACTATGAATCCATGTTGCAACTTGAGCTCCGACCCGAACTTCTTTATTTGGGCTTTAGATCTTCCCGATTGAGACTTTGAGCTTACGACGTAGAGTTGCATTCATAAAAGTCCTCGGTTTTGTTGTTTCCTTTTAAGCTTCTAAAGTTTATTTTCTAAACTTTCATCCATATAAAATTAGTCAAGAAAGATTTGAATCAAACTTTCCAGTCTAGGCTTCTCATATTCTAATATCGAGATTTGTCTCGATCGTGAAGTTGTCCGTGAAGATTTAGGATTTTGAGTTTTAGAGGATGCCCTCTATTTTTCAATGGATGGATAAGTGGAGCTTAGAGAGAAAGATAAAAAAATATTAAGGTCAATTTGTCAAAACAAAGTATCATTTTCTAGTCTAATTTATTATAAGTTGACTTGTAAACATTTGATAATGTAATTAAGCTCAAGAATTTTTTTCTTAAAATTCTTTTGTTGGTGATCAATTTATATACATAGTAACATGTAATTAGCCCTTTATTTTATATACAAACTCTAATTGATTAATTGCATATGGAAGAAAATCTTGAAACACTTATTTCAATGAGCAGGGACATACCATCCCCGATCTGTTGGGATATGCTAAAAAGGTCTATTATGTTCTCGTTATATAGAGAGGTAAAATATCATTAATTCAATGTGAATCTAGTTTCTCTACTTTGATGGGGAACATGGATCACAAAGTTCGCCTCAGACTCGTGCTTGACATTCTAAAATTGATACGGGCGAATTCCAAATTATTTATTCTTTGAGAAAATGTCAGTTTACTGTACTTATGTATAGTTAGTTTTCGCATGACTATGCTTAACAATATTTTTGTTTTCCAAGGTACTCTAATTATTTATTTTTCACTTTACTACACCGTAAAAAATTTAAAATATTCCGTTAGTATTTTAAAAAATGACAAAATTACCCCTCGTAAAAAATCATACAAAAATAAATTATTGATTTAATTTGAAATTACAATTGTACCTCTTATCTGAAGTAAAATTAAATGGCATAATGATCTTTTCAAAAATAATAATTTAAAAAAATGAAACCCATATCTTCAAGCCACCATTTTTCCGGCGAGCCT